>JAZKJV010010579.1:600000-778306 GCA_037367405.1 Ottelia alismoides | reverse complement strand
TGTACTTGTCCTCCTCCTATGTAACATGTAGCTTGCGCTTTTTAAGGTCCTTGTAACCCTTCATGGATCCCTACTCAGCCAAAGAAGAAGAGGGAGGAAGCTGATAGGCGAAACCGATACTTCGGATCTTGCTCACAACGGAATCACCCGTGAGCATGCAAGACCCTACTCGGACGCAGACGGTGAGACAGACACACCCGTGAAGGCGTGGCCTATGCTCGGTACTTCGGACAAGGTCGATGCTCACACAATAGTGAGTCACCAACGGTGACCAAGCCCTACTCGCCCTACGTACGATAGTAGCGCCAATACTTCGGAAATCCAGGTGATACACAAGGCAGCCACAAGCTGGGTTTTTGGCTCTAATCCTTACGAAGCACTCACCTCACTTGGAAGGAGACCTTCCCATGCAACCTGAAAACAAGTAAGGGTGTGACTCTCCCCAATCAATGAGTCCAATTACCAATTTTATTTAGATCAAAGTTTTCTTAGCAGTCCTTAAATTTTTTGGTGTTATCGCTTCTTTTGAGTAGATTCAAATAAGCGCCTAACAATTTTTTGTATTCTCTTGATTCATACTTTGTCCAAAAATAGAGGGAGAAAAGAGTCGGAAAAGCCGTGCAAGTCGGCACCAAGATGGAAATCTCACCTTTGTGCCTAAATGATGAATGCTAAGTGAGAAGACTTACAGCGCTTCCAACTCTCTCCATGCGGGATGCAAAGTAGAAATTTATAAACCTAATCTATATGCTGATATGCAAGCGGAAATCGTCCTAAGCAGGCAATTGCAACGTGAAGAACCACAAGTCAACCACCAATCTCCAATCCTAAGGTCCGGTCTAGGCTCACCCCTCCTCCTCTCGACACATCGAGTTCAGGAGAAGCGCTTGGCGGGATGAGCTCGCGGCGCGGTGGATCGAAGACTAATGATTAACTGTTTAATTAAACTAAGTCCAAATACAATTTATAGGTGCATGCAAAGGTTATTAGTGTGTTTGGACCTAATCTAATCGATCAAGCAAAAGCCTAGAGCTAAGGGCTCAATCCACAAAAGAAATGAAAAGTGAAAACAAAACCGGAAAATGACTGCGGAAAACATGACAAAATCCGTGGTGAGCCCCCAGGTGAATAAACACCCGGAAATTGGGCCCGAAGTGTCTGAAAGTCCAAGTCCCTGTATTATTACAAATTAATAAATCTCTCTCTCACAGAAATAAAATGCAAACTATTCTAACACTCTCTCTCAAGTCTCCCGCTCTCTCCTGTCGGCTTGGCTTAAGAAAAGCCAGCCTCCGCTTCCCAAGGTTGCTCCGGATCCCCTAGGCGATCCGCCTCGCTCCGCGATCCCTCGCAAGAAGACAAGAAAGGAAATGGTCAGAAATCTCAACAACATATATCAAAAATAGATGAGAGATAAAATGAAGCAATGGTAGATAAACAAACACAATCAAAGAAAAATGTGATCTACTCGCTATTGCTCTCCGGCAACGGTGCCATTTGATTTAACCGAAATTCAAGGGTCTAAATAGTGTCTCACACAAGGCGGAGACAACCGTGTCGTTGCGGCGACCCTCAGTGAATCCCGATTAAAATCAACAATTAACCCACACTATAGATATCAAGAAATGACAAGCAGATGTGAAATTAAAATTTATTTTTAACTCTACATAAATGATGTATAGAAGCAAGTGCGTAGAGAGTTCGAACACAGGGAGCAAGGCAGGGTAGATCCACAAGTGTGTGTGTGTGTGTGTGTGTGTGAAAGTGATGTGGTTGTCTACATATTTTTGTGGGTCTTTAATTTTTATTTATTTATTTATTTAATTAATTTTGTATTTTGATTTTTAATTTTTTTGATTTTATATTTTCTTTTTATATTTTTATATTTTTATATTTTCTTTTTCCAATAATAGAATATATAAACTATATAATAAAAGAGGTGCTAGAATATTTAAAAAAGAAGTAAAATTGCTCAAAAATTCAGAAATAAAATATTTTTGGCCGTTTTATGAATTTTTACTGTTTTTGTGATTTTTGGGTATTTTTCAGAATGTTTTTGGTATTTTTAAAAGGCAAAACAAAGAAAACAGTGAATTAATATTCTGGTTGAAGGTAAAATAGGAATGAAAAATATCAAACAGCCACAAAATTTTTCCAAACTAATTTTAAATTAAAGGGAATAAAAAGGGGAACCTACAGGAACTGAGTTTACATCTTTTGGAGTTTTCTATGATTTTTTAGATTTTTTGAAGTTTTTAGGTATTTTCTAATTTTTAAGGTTTTGTTTTTGAAATTTTTTAGTGGTTTTTGGAATGACACTAAAATAGGATAAAATAGATAGAAGGTAATTTTTGGAATTTTTCTAAGTGTTTTAATATTTTTTTGGTATTTTCTAAGCTAAATAGTGGCTAAAATGCATGTTTTTTATTTTTAATAAATAATAAAATGCAACAAAAATGAAAAATAAAAATATGACGTGTAAGTTCAAGTTAACAGGAACTTAAGTTAAATTTTTAGGTATTTTTTGAATAAAAATGATGCCTTAAATAAATGGATCAAGCAAGCAAAAATATGTGGCCTAGCAGGGGTATAACTGCAAATATCAAAACATCCAGGTGCAAACATGCAATTCTTTCACAAAATATATAGCTAAATAAAATATTTACTAGACCAAACACCAATACCCAGACCCGCAAGGGTATTACAGCAAATTTCCCAGGAGGCGCGTGATTGGCGCGCGCGCTTGGCAGGACCTGTTAGCAATATCAGAAATGCCTGAGGGCTCACATGCAATTTAACCAAAACTATTAAACTGTTTTTGAAAGTTCTTGGGCCAAAACAAAATACTTAAACCGCCAGGGGTTGCCCTGCAAAATGCCCGCACCTCACGTGTACTGGTCATGTGAGGTGACGTGGCGAGGGATCAAATAGCAATAAAACGGAGTCTAGGGACCTAATTATAAATTTTACAAAAGTTTTCAAATGGCAGACGAAAGTTTCAATACTAATATTTAAACACAAAAAGTCGCGAGGTTTTTAATGCAAAATACCCTCGCAGGCCGGATCCAACGGTGGATGAACATTGATGACGTGTGGCGCCAATCCAACGGTCGGCGGCTGGGGCGCGATCTAGCGGTGTGGCCCGAGCCACTTATCCACGTGGCAACTTCTCCTTGCGCGATGACGCTTCGACCTCCGATGGTGGAGATTAGACTTGGTGATGACGATCGGACGGCTGGAGCGTGACAGGATCGGACGGTGGCTGTAGCTCCTGGGCTGGGCCTTTGATCTGACGGCTGGAAGACAGCGATGAAGAACAGGGAAGAACTCGCTGCACGCGAGCTTCCCCGGTCTCCTTCTCCCTCCTCTGGCGCTCTCCGAGCTGCAAAATGGCCCGGAAGGATCCTCTGGTCCTCCTCAAGATGCTGAGGGCAGCAAAACTCTCCGGCGAAGCTCGGGGAGGCGGCATGAGGTCGGCGGAGCAATGGGGCTCCAGGAACCTCGGCCGACCTTCAAAATCGCCCCCAGATATGCGTTGCGGCTCCTGAACCTGCAAAAATGTTAAGGGAGGCCGTGGGCAAAATGCCACGGCCTCCAGCTGGCTCTCCAAAGAGGGGGGTAAGCGATATCGATGCTCGCCAGAGCTTGCTCCGGCGAGAGGAATCGATTGAGCGAATCGATGGGGGATTGGGAGATAAAAAGGTGGCTATGGACTCCTACGGATATTAGGAATGAAATGCGAAAGAAAAAGAGGAGAGAAATGGTTGCCTCAATGGCCGAAGCCAGAGGGAAAATATCTCGATGGCGGAGCTCGCCGGAGGGGGATGGAACACGCCCAAATCTTGATGGATCCACCGCCTTGAAGAAGGCAACTTGGAGTTGTCACCTCCAGGAAGCTCGAGAGAGGCCAAGGGGGGAGGATTTGGATGGAATGCGGTTCGAAATTCAAAAGAAAATTGGAGGTGGGTTATATGGGGATGACGGATAGTGGAGGACGATCGAGGCACAACGATGAGCGCAGTGATCCTTCGACCGAGGTTGCATCAGGGCGGGCATGCCCATTGATCGAGGATCAAAAGCCAAGAAGATACTAGCACGAGAGGATGCAAGAATAGGCCTCAAAAAAATTGAGAAGGAGGGGTCAAACCAAGGTATGACACGGGCTACAGGACCTAGAGCAGACAGTTGACTGAGGTCAACTGCGACTGCCCCCTGGTTGGTCCACGTGGACCAACCAGGAAAAAGGTCCTAAAAAAGATTTAAAAATTCATTTAAAAACCGAAAATGATTTTATTAATTTTAGGTTATAAAATAAAAAATATTTATTATTTTATGTAGTATTTTATTCTAATTTTTAATTATTTTTATGGGATATATTTTTACAAGTTGCTTTTTATACCCTATTTAGGTATATTACCTATATATATATTATTAATTGATTTTTATTTTGTGATTTTAATTTATTTATTTATATTTAGTATTTTATAAAATTATAGAATACTTTTATATACATAAATATATTTTATTTTATTTTTTTGATGTGTTTTGTATATTAAATAAAATAAAAGTAGATATTATACAGGTATAAGTATAGGTAGTATACCTATGTATGATATATGCATGTATTTTTATTTTGAGTTTTATTTAGGTTTTTAGTCTGATTTTAATGTACATAATTATTATAAGTAATATTTACGAAATTATAAAAATATAAAAATGCAAAAATAATGAATAAATAATAAATTGAATATTTTAATCTGTACAAGTATACAATGAGGGTCCAAAACTCAACTTTCAAACCGTAGCTCTGCCAAATACGAAACCACCGCCATTAAATAACTTATTTTATTCTATATACAATTAAAGGTGAGTTTGCTGCATTTGGAGTTTTCATTTGTGAGATACGGGTCTGGGAAGTTGAGATTCTGGATTTTTATTCAGACCATAACTTTTTATTTGTATATTTTTTTGAATGAAATAAATTTTATATTTTTGTTTATTAAATTATCTACAACTTTTATGTACAAAGTTTCTTTATTTGAGGGATAGAAAGTGGAACAAAAAATAGGTCCCAAAATGAATAAAGAATGAAGGATTATTCATTGTTATTGGCCCTTATCTCCCCCTACTTTATTCCTTGTCGACCTATTCATCAAGATGCCTAGGTCGCGGGGTATCGGGTCATAAAATATTTACAATATTTTATTCTTTTCCTTTTCTTTTATTTATTCTATAATTTTGGCTTTAATTACAGTATTTTATACACTATTTACAGGTACATGCATGAATGCTAATATGCTCTAATTAAGGGTATTTACAGGCATTTACTAGGGTTTTTGAGGCCAAAATGATAGAATAAAGATGATGAAATGTGGATTCATCAATAGGCCGGTGCTAAGTTTTGACAACTACATGAACTAGGGTCAGATAGTTGATCAGAGTCAACTATACGAGCAACCTAGTTGGTCTGTGTGGACCAACTAGGAAAAACCCTCATGGAAATAGAGATTAAATAATAAAAGATTTAATTAATTTTTGGTTATAAAATAAAAAATGTTTATTATTTTATTAAGTATTTTATTATGTTTTTATTTATTTTTAGGGGTATTTAATTACAAGTTAGTTTTTAGGGTTCCATTATAGGTATATACATCTATGTTTTTATGTCTTTTATTTTTTTGTATTTTTGATTTTATTATTTTATTTTATTATTTTATAAAATTATAACATATTTTTATATTTAAATAAATTTTTTATATTTTTTGATATATTAAATACACTTAATTAAATAGGTCTATTATTTATATAGGTATAGATATAGGTATTTCATCTATGAATTTTATATACCTCATTTATTTTAATGTTTTCTTTACCATATTATTCTTGTTTTAATATGTACATATATTATAAATAATACTTACAAAATTATAAAAAATATAAAATTACAAAAATAATAAATATAAATAAAATGATTATTTTAATTGGGTATATTATACAATAGGGGTCCAAAACCTAACTTTCACACGTTAACTCCAAAAAATACGAAACCACCTTTATTAAATGGCTTATTAAAAGTTATATACAATTAAAGATGATTTTGATATGGTTTTTAGTTTTATTTGAGAGATATGAGTCTTGGAAGTTGGGATTTTGGAAATTTATTCCGAGCACAACTTTTATTATGTTTATTATTTTTGTATGGAATCAATTTTGTATTTTTCTATATTTTATTATCTACAACTTTCATATACAAAGTTTCTTTATTTGAAGTATAAAAAGTGAAAAATAAATAGGTCCCAAAATTGAATAATAAATGAATTAATAAAATAGATTTTTATTGGTATTTTTGGTCCTTATCTCCTACTATTTTATTCCTTGTCGATCTAGTCATCGAGATGCCTAGGTCTCGGGATTTGGGGTCATAAAATATCTTTGATATTTTATTATTTTTCTTTTCTTTTCTTTATTCTATAATTTTGGCATTAAAAACAATATATTATACAATATTTACACAACAATGCATAAAAGTTAATTTGACTAAATTGAAGTATTTGCATGCATTTACTAGGGTTTTAAGGTCAAAATGATAGAATAATGGTGATGAAATGGAGATTCATCAATTCTACCCATGCATAATTTGGGAGTATGACGTTGATTTGGTTAGGGATCAATTTTCCTCGATGAATCTAGGGAAGATCTTTTGATTGAAACGATAGATGTCAATGGTTTGACCAACTCCAACAATAAGTTGAGTGGGAAGAATTATAGCTATTGGAGGACATGCATTGTGGTCGAGGATAAGACCTCTAGGTGGTTACTAGAAATGAAGATGTGATGTCGTCTCCATCAAAAGAAGGATGCATTGAGGACATGGAATATTGAGATTGGGAGGGCAATGGTTGTGACCAAGGAGGATTTGATCAAGCTTCACATTTGAGAATTCACCACATTTAAGGAAGCATCGTATGCACTCGTCACACTATTTTTGCACAAAAATGATGAATGACTTTAGTTGTTGGAGAATGCACCAATGCTAATCAACAATGAGAAATGACAATTACTCACTACAGATGCGTAACCACTTTGTTGTGACATTTCCCAATTTGATCTAGAGTAAAAAAATAATGATCTTTGAATGCAAAGAATTATTATTCATGGCATAAGGTCAAAATATAGTGCATTTTTCATTGATGTCTTTGAATGTTCTCAACCTATCTTATTATATTTTGATAATATTTTAGTAAATCAAGATACTTTAGCCAAGCAAAGGTTGTTTTGTCACCAAATGGTGGTAAAGAAGCACTATTTTGGTGCTTAGAAATGAGGAAGATGTTGAAATCACATCACAAAGATTGAACTCCCTAGTGAGAGCAATAATCTCATAGAATATTCAAGCTACGGGGAGCTCCATGTGGATGTTTATAAAATGATTATGTATATAAAAAGAATAATGATTGCTTTTTTTGTGGGGGAAATGACATCATGCACGTGATTGCAGATTCAGGAAGAAACCCGTTGAAAGTAATACCACAACATCAAGTGGTTTATCCCGAAGATTTTACAAAAGAGAATTCGAATAATGGAGCTTATATGGCAATAGTCCAATAAGGATAATTGGTTTTAGCAGAAGAGATTCATAACAAAGTCGATTATACCAACAACTAGAAAATTGACTTGGGTTTTTCAAATCAGTTGAATGGAGATAAGGAGACCACGTAAGAACAATTTACATACATAGGCAATCAAGTTGTTGTAACAACCAACAAATTGAAATTACCAATCGCGTGCGTGGGCTTCATAACAATTACTCTGTGATATAATTCAAAGAAGACACAGCTTGATCAGTTTTATCATGTATTGGGTATGAAGAAAAACCTTCTCTTCAGATATAGGCTTATAATCATTGGACACTATGTAGTGTTAGATTTTGAAGATATTCGAGTATATTGAAAGTGTATATGCTAGTAGATGCACTTGCACTGTTGCACGTGCACACATCATGATTCACAACATGCAACCCCTGCTCCTACCGGAGAGATTTCCCAAAATGGGGATGGGGGGATTATTTTCTAGAATGGGTATGTAAAAATAGGCCAAGGATACCTAGGAGAGAGTCACACGATCTCACAAGGTGAGATCGAAGTCATCGAAGTGACCTCTCGCAAAGATCCCTAGTTGATCTCAACAATCAACCCATACAATATAGGAATCAATCAATGAAAGCAGGTGTGTAAAAATTTATTACAACCCTACAAAACAAGTATGTATAACGACAAGCAGGTAGGCTGTCGAACACAGGGAGATGGGACGTAGCGAATATTTTTTAAATAAATAAACAATGCAAGTGTATAAGTATGTATGCATAATTTCAATCAATGTGGTGTGAGTTTTTAAGTAACAAAATTACTTTTTTTAATTAAGTATATATTTTTAAAATTTAGTTTTCTGATTTTTAATTTATTTTTAATATAATAATATAATATATAAGTGTATAAGAGTATATAGATATATAAGGTGATATATGTACAATATAAGTACTATAGTATAATATACATAATAAATATACAACAATTTGAACATATCCCCAAGAACATTCTTTTTTAATTTTTTAAAGGTTTTAAAATAATTATAAGGTATTTATAATAAATAATAATAATATATACTATATATAATAATATATAAGGGTAAATAAACTGTATAGGGTATATTATGTATAAATATAGATAAAAATATGCAAAAAGTACCAAATAAAATCTTTTATCTTTTTCAAATATTTTTCTATTTTTTGGATCAGGGGATTTTGCAAAAAATGTATTTTTAAATTCAGAAAAAAGGCAAAACAGGGATTGTTTAATAGGGTCGAATTGATTTGAGATTTAAAAATAGAAAATGATCTCAAAATTTCTCAAAATAAATTTTAATATGTAGATATCAATATATATGGAATATAAACTAATATTTTTGGGAATATTATATAATTTTTTAAGTTAGCAAGGGTTTGTTAATTTAAGAGATTCTTTTGAGATTTTTTTGTGATTTATGGTCTGGAGTTATAAAATAGGGTACTAAACATAAGGTGAATTTTTTTTTTGAATTTTAGAAAAGGTTTTGATTTTTTTTATTTTTAAAGTCAATCAAGGAATAAAATAGCTCTAACTAATTTTTAATAAATATTAAATGCATGCAAAATGGGTAAATAAAAATGAGAGCGTGAATCAATAGCCAATCATGCACAAACACTAATTTTTTTTAGAATTTTTAATACATAGGGGTTATTTTAAATAAAAAGAAATGCATAAAGAAATTTAAATCAAGCTAGTAGGGGTATCTTTGCAAATAACATAAAAGTTAGGGACACAGATGCAAAATATCCAATAGTTTACACTGTAACTTATTTTAATGGTCTAAATACTAAATACAATAACTAGAGGATACGCCTGCAAAATTTCACCTCACGTGGGTGTCCAGGTGAGGTGACTTAGCAGTGGACTGATATGCAATATTGACAAGTACCGATGGAATACATGTAAAAAGTTCACAAAGTTTTGAACATGATTTATGAAGGATATGGTTAGATCCTTAAACATATCATGGAAGCGTGAGGATCGCATCGTATGTGATCGGTAGCGACTAGTCGCACTAGTTGCTCGATGCAGCGGAAATTAAAAATTTTTCATATGACAAAACCACATGATCCAAGAACACTTCTCGGATCGTTTCATCTAAACCACAAACTAGTAATAGGATTACCTCTTGAAGTGTGGTTGCGATCGAGTCTCTAAACGAAGAGACCTCATGTCTCAAGTCCGATCCGATGGAGGAGATGCTTGCGAGCATGTTGATGAAACGCGTACTTCTCGCAATCCATGTTGATGATCCAAGCGGCGAATCTCCTGATCTCGACACACGAGATACGATGTCTTCATCTCGAGTGAGGCGCACTGAAGGAGACGGAGATCCGCGAGTAAATGATCGGGCAGCATAATGACGGCGCTGTGGTGATGGAGAACCTCTCTAGGGCATCCATGGTGGACGACCACATGAAGAAGAGATGGTGTGTAGAGAGAGAAAGAGAGAGAGAGATACTTATATTCTCATTGTGTAAATAAGAGCAAAGGGGTGCCTCTCCTTTTATAATATTTTGGGATACATGGATGTCAATCCATGGGCAACACAAATCCAATGGCTCTAATCGATTTGTATTTCTTTTAATGGCTAAGATTTGTGTTGGTAAAAACCAACAACAATTAATTTAATTTAGATTAAATATATATTGATAAATCAATATGATTTAATCTCAAATTAAATCAATCAATCATGGAGATTATGGAATGAAGATTGCCTCCTTCCATAATATGGGATTTGGTGGCAATCTCATGTAATCTCATGATATCTCATGAGATTATATTATTCCGTAGAAATCTCCGAGATTTACAACAACACTTGTTGTAAATTATTCAACAAAAATAATTCATAATTATATTGTGAATATTGCAATTTTGCCATTGGAAAATTATGAATTACATTCACAACCCAAAATTAAATGTGAATTGCATTTTCAATTAATTGTCGAATGTGAATCCAATTCACATCAACATTTAATTAACAAATGTAAATTACAAATTGCTCTCTCTTATATATTATAAATCACATTTATAATATATATGATTAATATAGATAGTGCTATCCACATTATTCATATCCATGATAATTAAATCACATTTAATCATCTTGGATCTCTATTCTCATGTGCCCAAATAATATGAATCACATTCACATTATTCACATCTTTGATAATCAAATCACATTTAATTATCTTAGATAACTCTCTTTATGATATGAATCAAATTCATATTATTCATGATGATTAAATCACATTTAATTATCCATTTTCTCAATGCTTGGATACATATATCAACAATGAAATTATCCTGAACTCTTTCAAGGATAATGCGCTTTCTCCGCGGATACTTGGAGATAAGGACAGGGCGATTGTATTGTTCCACGTATAGTGACTTGGATAATGAGATCACATCTCAAATTCAGATCTTGCGGACCTCCCATAAATGCTTGATTAAATCAAGACCGCAAGTCTAATCTTCTCATTGTATCTGAATCACATTCAGATCAATGTCCAGCATTTGGATCAAGATCAAATTACTTCTCTATTGAGAGGAGTCACTAAAATCCAGACCCATTTCATCACTCCCTTAGGAATGGAAGTGCCATGGTTATACTATCGTTTATGATCACATCACCCTCAGGTATTCCTAATACATATACACCCTGTATACTGGAAGAACTAGAATAAACCCGAAGTATAAGATCAATTTTACATTGTCTACTTCAGGGATTTATCATTAAGTTTCTCATTTGACTATTGGGAGTTGGTATCGATCATATACTTTCCAAAAGCATATATCATACCTAGGTGTTGATCATATACTTTCCAAAAGTATATATCAAATCTACAAATTTAGTCAAGCTTTCAAAGTGAGACGACCGTGCACGGAATTCGATTCTTCCCAATATCTCATGAGTGAGCTCATGTCTTCCGGTTCAGTAATGAACCTGTATGATCCCTTTGAGAGATTGTATTACTCATATGCCCTTATATGCACACCAGCGCGTCGGTGTATAGACCTTGATTAGGTCATCTATCTATTGGTCTGCCAAATGTACATACTCAGACATATAGTAAACACAGCTGTCTCCGGCCAGAGGATGCGTGCCTATATCATGACAGCATACGGCATAGGTCTTAGGTTATCTCGATCTCGCTAAGTCAACTCTTTGACCTAACTAATCTGACACCTCCGAATCACTATTCCCATGCAGAGGACCTACATCAAGAGGTCGGTCAGATATCAGCCTATATGAGAAAGGATTCTCATCTCCTACTCATGCTGGAGATCATCTCTTAATAATCATTTGACGGTGCTTGATGAGTCCTCAATCTAACTCTTTAGATATTCATCACAGCACCAGCCTCTATGATTCCATAATTGAATCAACAGTTGTATGATCATCAAGATGGCCATGGCACATAATCCTAATTGTACTAAGGGACCTATTATGCAAACTGGTTATTCTTCATTTCAGATCAGGGAATGATATTCGCAATAACATTTATTGCATAATGGCTCGTCGTGGGCTCGCATGTCCAACAATTTAAATATTACAAGGCTATTTATAAAATACAAAAAGTATGGAGGGAGTGCTCAAATTGCCCCACTTATCGGCTCTTTATCCCACTGTTGCCCTCGTGCCACGTAGTTGATCCAAGGGTCCACGTCAGGTACCGCTTCGACGGGATTCAATGACCCATATTAGATTTAGGTCATGTTCTTGATCGGACAACTCGGATTGGGTCTGGAAGAACTCGGGATGAACTGGCAGCTGACAGCCTTTGATTTGTTGTATCTTCTCGCTCCAAAGTTGGACCTCTGCTCCGACAAGCTCGACAGCTTGTTGGGACTCCCCTGTGTGTACAGGTGGCATTCGACGAGGTCATGGATGACCGGGGATCTCATGTAGCTCTTGACAACCTAGAGGTTCTCCAGGTGCTCGATGAAGTTCCAGATAGGTCGCCTTGAGTCGTGTCCCTCACTCAAAGAGTACATGGTTCGAGGACTAACTCCTTGACCAATGGGTTAGGCAAAAATGGGGACGTGAATGGAATGGAAAGGGTGTTTTGGCGAAGGGCAGTGGACTGGAGCTCGATTCCTAGATCCATAATGGATCTGGGGTGGAAATGATGGGTGATCGATGGAGAGTGTGAAGGGGAAAGATATGGGGTGAGAATGGTGTCGAATCGACGATCGGATCACATTGATTAGCCATGGAGCTTGAACTCTAGGGATTTGGGGTTTTCTAAATTTAAGGCTAACGATGCGATTAAACTGGGAATTAAATGCTAAAGTATAAATCTAAGCTATAAAATTACCTGAGAGAAAGAAGAAACTGGCTTCCAGTCGACCAAGGGTCAACAAAGCTGAACTACCGTCGGAGCTCCTCCGACAATGATTGGATCTCCGCTCCCACCCGTTCCTCCTCACTACAAATCTTTTCTGCCGCTTGCTATCATCAAGGCGAGGAGATTGGGATAGATCTGAGGGGCTAAGAATAGACAAAGAGGGATTAAAATTGAGAAGAAGTTTAGAGGAGTTCTTTTATAGGCTGAGAAATGGATGCTCTTTGATCAGAGATTCAGGATGAAGCAAGGACATTCGAAGAGATCTTTGGCTTTAGCGGAAATTATGGATGTTCAATCTCCATGAAACATGCATCACACCAAGCTAGAGCATCATGAGCTCCAGCAGATAATTAGGAGAAGATCCAGGTCTGACATGTCGAAGCTCGAGGAAGAGGGGGATCAGTTGACCCGGGGTCAACGGGTGAAGGGTTCTTGTTGGTCCACATGGACCAATCCTTGAAGGAAAAGATTGGTAAAATCAATAAAAATTAATAGATGATTTAATTGATTTTATTATTAGAACATGGAAAGTATTTGTAATTTAATGTAGTTTTTTTCGTATTTTTATTTATTTTTAGGAGGCTATTTATTGCAAGTTAATATTTACATGTAAAATATGTGTAAATACTTGAATTTTTGGTATTTTATTTTTATTTTGTAATATGTATTTTAGTATTTTATATAGGTATCTGATATATTTTTTGTTTATTTTTATACACGTTTAGATATTTTTATTGTATTCTTCTTATCTAATATGTACACTTAATTAATTATGTATATATACATTATAGGTATATACATGTGCATTTCATCTATGTATTTATATGCATTATTTATTTTAATTTGATAGTTTTATTCTAATTTAATTATGTACACATATTTCAAATAATTATACAATTTTATAAAAATAAAAAGAATTTGAAAAATACAAAGAATAAAATGACTAAAATATACAGGTATATTGCATAATATGGGTCCAAAATCTAACTTTTGCATCTTAACTCCAATTTAAATGAAACCACCTTCATGAAATAGCTTACTAAAAGTTATATACAATTAAAGATGATTTTGGTCCATTTTGATACATTATGGTGAAGATGCATATATGTGAAGTTTTATTTTGGATTTTTATTTTTTATATCCCAGGAACACTGTGCATTATTTTTCAGTCAACTCTTTTTTATTTGCATTTTTATCTATAATATTCATGTACAAAGTTTATTGATTTGAAGTAAAAGTAATAAATAAAAAAATAGATGCCAAAACTTAATTATTGATGAATTTGAAATTAGGTTTTT
Source organism: Ottelia alismoides (assembly GCA_037367405.1). NCBI lineage: Eukaryota > Viridiplantae > Streptophyta > Magnoliopsida > Alismatales > Hydrocharitaceae > Ottelia > Ottelia alismoides. Next base: position 764,032 of record JAZKJV010010579.1, on the reverse strand, counting down.
TTATGTATAGAATGTACAATTCATCTGCCCTATCTCCTACTACTTTATTCCTTGTCGACCAAGTCATCATGATGACCGGGTCTCGGGGTCTAGAGTCACTCAACACCTATGGTGTCTCATTTATTTTTCTTTTCTTCCTTTATTCTTTGATTTTGGAATTAAATATAATCAATATACAATATTTTATACAGTATTTTGTACAATTTACACAGTGTTTATTTTGACAAATTAATGATATATACATGTATTTAGCTAGGGATTTAAGGCCAAAAATGAAATAATAAAGGTGATGAAATGGAGATTCATCACCCCCCCATACTTGCCTTGCTAGTCCCTAGCAAATGCTTATGCCTACAAGTAAAGAAAAGAAAATAAAAAATAAAAAGAAATAACATGGATTGATTTTAACTTTCAAACTTGTATTCAAAATATCAAAGTTTGGAGCTCAGTCAGACATTTGGATTTTTAGTTTTGCTGGAAACCTTGTTTGAGAACTGGACTTGAAACACAACAACCTCCAAGAACCACGAAACTCTGCTAAGTCTCCTCAAAAGCCAGGTCAAAAACAAATCGATGTTATATACAGTCCCTTATGACCATGAGTCTATCTTGTACAGTGTGTGTGATATATAGTGCCTCTCGGCTAAAGCGGCAAATGACAAACTTTTCCAACATGGTAACCCTAATTCCCCAGTCCAATAACTCTTTCCTCTAGAAGCAGGGTATTCCCTTCTAAGTTCAAGTACAACTGTCTAAAGAAGAGGAGGTGGAGAGAAGAATGGACGGTAGTCAGTGTAGCTACCTATCCTAGGATGGTTGACCAGTGTAGCCAAGTCATATGGCTGCAGGTTCACATGTATTTGACTTTGAAGCTCAAGCTTACTTATTAACTATATACATGCTTCAACGGGAATTGATTTTTCTTTGACTTTTGCCCATGTATTTTACAACAGCATTTACATATGGACTTGTTCCTCTTGAGCCAATAGGCTTTCCCTCTTTGAAAGCATTATTGCAACCCACGGCATTCTGTTCTTGGACTTCATGGCTATTGGATCGGGTTGGGGTACAAACTACAATGTCCATAGAATTGGGACTTCGAATGTTTCCACTAGCTTATGTCTCATGCCAGTAAATCCATTCCTTTGCCACTTCAATTGAGGTGAACCAAGCGTAAAGTGAAGGTGTGCAAGTTAGGTCACTATAGACAAGAGTCATGTGTGTGTTCTGAGATATTCTATTTAGGCAGTCAAGACGACAATGAACTAAGTCTTGTGGTCTCAAAGAATTAAGTTTAGTAGACCTGAAGTGCCTCAATACCAGTTCTTTAAAGGTTCCTGTGATTAAGTGGATTAAGGTCTAACAAAGCTCCAATCTTCAGATTTTATTTAGACTTGTTCAATAGTTGTTATCAATCTGAAAAATACGAATATTGTACACAATGCTTAAAATATTTTTGTGATGCAATTTTCTGATTTTGAACTTTTATGGGTTTTTGAAAAGGTTTGCAAATTTTTATGTAATTTGAATTTTTTTGCAAATTTTTATAGATTCTTTTTGTAATTTTTAGTGATTTTTCAAAAACATAAAATTTTGGCAAATAATTAATTGTAGATATTTACACGGGAGTGCATTTGTTTACAAGGTTTTAGGTGAAGAATTTACGTAAGGTCTTTACATGTTTATGTACAGAGTTTTGTAAAGATTTGTTTGAATAATGCATAAGGGTTCTCAAAATAATTTGAAAACATTTTCTCAGTCATTTTGAAAACTTTATTTTGAAAGATACTTTGATCCATAATTTCTACAAACATTTACAAAATTTGAAATCCATTTTGCAAATATTTTTCAAATAATATGTATAGATTTTTCAAAGTATTTTTGCAACCATTTTCCAAACCATTAGCAAATAGATTTTCAAAACATTTTATTCAATAAAGAAAAGAAATTTATACAAACAAAATATTTTTACAAAGGTTGAAAATATTTTATAAAACATTTTCCAAATAGTTTTCGAAAGATTTTTCTAAGAGATTTTCCAACCATTTTTCAAACATTTTGCAAAATATTTTATACCAGATTTATTATTCAATATATACAACGGATTGGATGTGTGCTTTAATTTTTATTAGTTAGTCATATTATTAAAAATACACAAGTATGAGTTATGGATAAAATATATACATGGTATATATGACCCCCTATACTTAGCTTCAGTCGTGTCCCCATATATCGGAGGGAAAAGGAAGACATAACTTGTACTAAGTATAGGAAAATCTGTACTACAATGACCGAATAATGAATAGGAAGTCAACCGTCCCCCCGATACTTAGGATCAAATAATCATATGCATAGCAGACTGTACACAAGGCATGGACGATCAAGGTTGGGAATAAACAAATCAGCAGCTCTGCCTGTCTCTCCCTATACTTAGGGTAAAATATCCCTAAGTATAGAAATATGTCAAAAGTTGAGGAGATAGGGGAGATGATTAAAGAATAAACACCCGTATACACTCATCCCCCCTATACTTAGGATGAAGTATATCCCAAATATAACAATGATGAATTGGAAGAGTGAACTTTTCGAAAGAATGAAAGAATGGAAAATGAAAAGAAGAAAATGATTAACTAATCACATACCTTTTTTATTGCTTTATCTGAATCTATAGATGTTGCATCTGGAAGTTCTTATTCATAGGCAACCTGAATGGATTCAACCATGGATAGAAAGGTATCATGCTCAAGGTAAGGCTTCAGAAGATGTCTGTTGATGATGAAAGGTTGTGCGTCAGCTGACAATCAGATATGACTATGCTTCCATTGTCACACACATGCTTAACTATGAATGGTCATGTCCACTTGCTCTTTGACTTCCATGGGAATAGTTTTACTTTGCATCAAACAACCATATTTTCTGACTTGACTCAAAGGTCTTGCAACGCATGTGCTTTTCGTGCCATTTCTTGACCTTCTCCCTGTACATAAGACTTTTGTCATATGCATAGTTACGAAATTCGAGAAGTCTGTTCAGTTCTAACTTTCTATTCTTTGATGCTTCCTTTGGATCCAAATTGCATATATTGATAGCCTACAATGATTTGTGAATCAACTCGACGAGCAAATGACATGGTTTGTCATATGTCGAGTCCTAGGGAGACATTCCCAGAGGAGACTTGTACGTAGTCCGATAGACCCAGAGAATATAGTCGAGCACTTGAGACTAGTTCTTTTTGTCTGGACATACAAGTTTCTAAAGAATCATCTTGATTTCCCTATTCAAACATTCTGCCAATCCATTAGACTGTGGGTGGTATGGAGAAGCTATTTGATGTTCTATGCAGTGTTCTTGAGTCAGCTTCTTCGCTTCCCTATTGATAAAATGGCTGCCCCCATCTGATATATGAATTTTGGGGATCCCGGATCGTGCAATAATGTTTTCCTTCAGGAACTGGCAGACGGTGTGACTGTCGGTGGCTTGGGTTGGGATAGCCTCCACCCAACAACTCACGTAGTCGACGACTCGACGGTAAGAAGAATATATTCATAGCTCTGATTTTTTGGAAATGGACCCATGAAATCGATGCCCTATGCATCGAACACATCTGGAATCTAAATATATTTCAGGCACATTGTGTCTCTCATTCCAATAGTGCCACCCATCTTTTGACAGTCAATGCAATGCTTCACAAAATTATCTACATCTTTGAATAAAGTCGGCCGCCAGAGGGCACATTGCAGCACTTTTGTTGTTATACGTCTTCCAGAGTGGTGTCCTCCTAATTTTTAAGCGTGGCACTGCTTGAGGAAACTGTGAACTTCCTACTGAGGAATGCATCTCCTCCAAATACAGTCTACCCCCTTACGAAAGATATATGGATCTCCCACCAAGAAAAATGAATATCTGGCAAGAACTTGTCCATTTTCAGCTTAGGCCAATCTTGTGGAGTTCTCGTGTAAACAAGATAATTCACAATATCGACGAACCAGGGGAGCGAGATGACTGACATGATTGCTTCGTCTTGACAGATTTCATTGATCGACACTAAATTCTTCTCAGGAGTATCTGACTCCGGCAATCTCGACAAATGGTCTACACCACATTTTTAACTCCAGATTTATTGCGAGTTTTGAGATCAAACTCCTGGAGTAGAAGGATCCATCTGATTAGCGTAAGTTTGTCATCCTTCTTGGCTTGTAATTACCTGATGGCAGAGTGATCTGTGTACACAATTACTTTGGATCTGAGTAAATGAGATCTGAACTTCTCTAGGGCGAAGACAACTACTAACAGCTCTTTCTCAATGACTATGTAATTATTCTGCACTTCATCAAGAGTTCTGCTGGTATAGTGAATCATAAATGGAAGATTGTCTCTCCTCTATACCAGAACCGCTCCAATGGCATAATCGGAAGCATCACTCATGATCTCAAATGATAGAGATCAATATGGAGGTTGCAGAATAGGGGCCTGAGTGATCAGACATTTTAATTGATTAAAATCTTAAAGGACTCTGCCATCAACAATAAAATCATCCTCCTTGTCTAGAAGCTCAGTCAGTGGTCAGGTGATCTTGCTTAGGAATCTTCCATAGAAACCCACATGCCCAAGAAATGATAGGACTTGCTTCAGATTTGTGGGTGGCTCTAGATTCGAAAAGACCTCAACCTTTGTGGTATCAAACTCCATGCCACGTTTCGAGATGACATGGCCTAGCACAGTCCCTTCGGTTAAAATAAAATGGCTCTTCTCCTATGAGAGCACCAAGTTGACTTCACAACATCTTTTCAGGACTCGGTCTAAATAGGATAAACATTGATTAAAGCTGTCATCATAGACCGAGAGATCGTCCATAAACACCTCGAGAAAACTACCGACCATATATGTGAATACTGCCAACATGCACCTCTGAAAGGTCACAGGAACATTGCATAATATGAATGGCATCCTACGTAAGGCATATATCCCAAATAGACAGGTGAATGTTGTCTTTTGTCGATCTTCTAGGGCGATAGCATCCTGATTGTACCCAGAGTATCCATCCAAGAAGCAGAAATACTCCTTCGCGGCCAATCTCTCAATAATATGCTCAGTGAAGGGAAGCAGGAAATAATCCTTCTTGAACACAGGCATGCCATGATGTAGAAACTCTGGTTGCGATCTCCTCTCCTTCGCCATTCTACACGATGGTGATCCTTGACTTTTTTGGCATGACATGCAATGAAGTCGCCCACTTTGAGTCGGAGATTGTATATTTTAAGTACACATCACACCATTTTGTAATTCCATTCATAACCACCTCCTGAAGATTCAGATTTAGTCTTCATTGAAATTCGTGGGATGGTTTGCTATCTTCTTCCAAGTAAATGTGATAGGAGCACAATGACGTATAATTCCTCATAGATCGGAAATTTTCCAGCCAATTGCCTTGCAATTTCTTTCTAGAACCCCAAGCAAATGAGATTCTTATTCCCGAGTCAACTAGGAGTTGATGATGATAGTAAACATGTTTAGTTCACCCACAAGGAAGGTGTACTTCATATTTGTTGGAAGTTGCTTGAGCTCTAGTGGAGTATGAATTTTCTCTGTGGTAACCTTTGGAAATGTGCATGGCATTGGTGTGATCAGATCTGTCAATTGTACACTATCCACCCTTGACTCTGTAAGCTATAAACCTATGGATGCACAAAAATTCTCAATGATGGAATCTTTTTCTAAGAATATTTCAGTAATTCCTTCTGCCTTTGCTAAGGATAGGTGGCCATCAATCATTTCATATGGCAGATCACCAAAGATCCCATCTTCTAAGACAATGGGGAAGTCTACTATGCTATTTATTCCTTCCTCTACAGGGAGGAATTCGTGTCCAATCTCTGCAAGAAAATCACAGTATTGTGTTTGCTCTATAGGCACACTCTCATCTGTTGTAAAGCTTCTGACACTTGAATTGTCTAAATGGGAACCTTATCGTTGTTTAAGCGATAGGTAATCTATCCACTGCCATAATCCACTGTTACTTTGGTTGTTCGAAGGAACATTCGTCCAAGTATAATAGGGGTGTGTAGAAGAGGAGCTGACGTGTCCATATCAAGAACAATGAAGTCCATAGGGAACTGCATTCCCTGAATGGTGACGATGACATCCTCCAAAATTCCTCGAGGTCGCTTAATTAATGTATTTGTGAATTAAAGAATCATCCTTGTAGTCTTGAGCGGTCTCACCCAAATTCTTTCAGTAATGAAGTGGGCATTAGATTTATTGATGATCGACTATCTAGAAGGGTTTAGTCCAACTCTTGATCAAACAACATGCATCGAATGAGAGACACTCCCATGTCTTTCTTCCTGCTAGGGAGGTTGTTGATCGCATTGACTTTCGCCGCCGTCAAGATGTGCTTCACATTCTTATGTCTGGCTCTGCATAGTTGTCTCTTTGAAGTACATGCCTCTTTGAGTTTGATGTTTACTTAATGACCTGTAGCAAAGGCATATCAAGAATAAGATTCTGATGATCTGCACAACATCAGGATCTGACAAAGATGTTTGCAAATTTTTATTTTCTTTATTTTTCTAAAGCATTTGGAAAAGGAAAATTTACAGAACCAAATGCAGAAATATTGTTCTTATTTACAGAACCAAAATCTATGCCCACATCAGATTGAATAAATGGATGAAAAAAGTAGATTCTTGATGGGCGACTAGCTGAGTGAGGTTAAGTATCAAGAATAATCACGGGTTGTTGTGACCCCAATCAACCAATCAGACTCAACAACAAAAAAAATCAAGACCACATAAATAAATCAATCAAAGCACGAAGTCCAATGTTAGAGGTCTCCGTTATTTATTTAACCTGGTATAGCGACCAGGGTCGAACACAAGGAGCGCAGAAATGTACGATGTAGTCGAAATCATAAGAATAAAAACATATTTTTGTTTTTAATTTGTAATTTTTTTATATTTTCAAAATGAAAACACAAATAAAACAAATAAAAAGGACAAGGTAAAAACAAGCTTCAACAATTTTTATTATGACTAAAAATATCCAAAAAAGAAAATAAAAATATTTTTATGTTTTTAAAATATTCAGATGTTTTTGATGATTTTATGGAATTTTTCTAATTTTTATATGATTTTATAAAAATGAAACAAGATTAAAATAGTGAAACAATATACAATCTGAACTACAAGGCAAGTTTAAATTAGTAAAAAAGTCTTAATGTCTTGGATGTGATTTTTATGAAAAAGCAAATAAAAATATCTAACTACAACAACTAAAATCCTATTTTTTTATTTTTCTAGAATTTTAACGATTTTTATAGATTCTTGGATTTTTTGTGATTTTTAGAGTTTTTGCAATGATTTTTAAGGAGAAAATGGTACTGGAAATAAAGCATACAAAAACAAGCAACACTATTTTTTGCAATTTTTGAAGCTATTTTTATAATTTTTATGTATTTAATAAAACAAACATGGCTCTTTTTTGTGGTTTTTTATTTTTAGAAAATATCAAATAAAACTAAATTAATTCATAAAAATTACCATAAATATTGTGTGTTAGCAGGAGCTAATATAATTTTTATGGAATTTTTGGAGTTGATTTAGTAATTATTTGATTAAAAATAAAGCACACAACACACCAGGACCTAGATGTAATTATTCAAAAGTTGTAGGCCAAAGAGTAACACAGTTAAAAGATAAGGGGCCTGATATGCAAATTAGCCAGACAAACACGCGCACTACACGTGACATATGCTCAGAGGGGCATAAATGCAAATACTAAAAGTTCCCATTCAAATAGTAATATCCATGAAGTACAGGGAATATAATGCAAATAAACCACCGAGCACGTGGAACTATACGTGAGTTCATCTCAACTGGAATAAAATGCAAATACCAGAAGTTTGAGGTCCAAACTATAATTTAATTAAACTACAGCTTTATTTAATGGACTAAATAGCTACGCATAAAGGTGCGAGGGTAGAAGCGAAATATGACGAATGCGGAGGATGTAGTGGTCGTACGGCTCTGATCGCTGCCACCTGATGATCTGACGGTGCAGAAGCTGTCGTAGATGTGCGGATGGATCTGGCACTGCTGCTCTGATCTAACGGCTACAACAGCTTTCTGTTGGGCGGCTATGATGTAATCTGGTAGGAGGCGGAGGGATCCAACGGCAGGCGAGGATGCAGGAAGAACAACCTCTAGGTGAACTTCGATCGGTGATTGGAGGAGATCCACAGGGCCGATAAGCTCACCAAGGAGGGCTGGAGCGTCATGGAGGTACTCCTTGTCTGATGGCGAGCTCCGATGTGAAGGAGGACGCCTGGATGGCTGTCACGATGGAGGTGCGTCGGGAGCTGCTCTGCTAGAGCAGTCGAGGGCAAAATGGGGGTCTACCACGCGATCCAGGACCTGCAATAGGAACGCCGCTCGAAGGCGTAGCTTCGACGAGGATTATTGCTTGGCGAAACACAGAGAAGCGAGGGTGAGTGGAGTTTGATTCCCGGCGAAGGTGAAGGAAGGGAGTCGTGGCCCTAATCCCGACCAGAAAGTCGAGCCTAAGGATGATCAGACTATGGTGCATGGTGAGCATTCGTAGGGGATTCGATCGATAAGGATGTGAGGGTAAGATGAGGCTCCGACGACCGGGGTGGAGCAGATGAACGTGCGATGGTGCAAAGTGGAATGATTGAATCAAATAGGGAAATGAAAGGGATATGAGGGATACTTAAAGATTTGGGATAGTTCCTGAGCTCTAGGGGATGATGGAAATCGGGGTAATGGCCTCAACCAAGCTGTGGAAGGCCGGGAGGCTAGAATGCGACGGTGCTCGCCAGCCACATAGCTGAGTTGCGTGAACCACGCGACCAAACTCCGATCCAAGGATAGCCTTCGGTAGCTGTCACTCAACTAAATGTGCTTAGGGTGGAAGAAAGGGCGAGGTACGAGCTGCCGTGCTGGGAATGCAGAGGAGATGCTTTATAGTCGACTCCATGGGTCTCCAAAGATCAATCGGTAGTGCTCAACCCTAGGAAGATCCGCACCTTCCTATGGATCCACGAGGATCACATATCCTAGGAGAAGCGACGGGCGAGAAATCGAGGCTAGAGGCCGTTGGAATTAGGCTAGAAAAATAGATGAAGTAGGTCCAGCGAAACGATTCGGGTCGGGTCCGCCCTGGAAGAGGCATTGACCTGAGTCAATAAAATGAGCTGGACCAATCAAAAGGAGCGTATAATAAGGACAAGCAACGCTACAAGACAAAATATAAGAGAAAAATAAAGATAATTACATTAAAAATAGTAAATAAATTTAAATGAAAATGAATGAAATGAAAAATGTCTATTATTTTTCGAGGAAATATTCTGTGATTTTTAATTATTTGTTTAAAAAATAAATTAGTCTATATACATTATATAGTATTATATACAGGTATATTATACCTATGTGTTATGTACAATAATGTTTATTTTGTTATTTTTACACCACTACCCTAATTTTATATTTAATTTATTTTCAACATAATTTTAGGAGTTCAAAATAATTTTTATTCTATTTTAAGGATTTATTTACAGGTATAGAATAAATAGGGAGAGAGATATGTATACATGTATTTTGTACAAGTGTGAAAGGTATTTATTTTTATTTTTCTAATTTTTATTTTACTTTTGTTTTTTTAGAAATATATACAATGAGGTAATAATAGAATTTTAATTTTAAAATAATAATTGTTTACATATCTAGGTAATATGTACAATATAGAGTTGGCCCTATCTCTTTTTTCTTAATTTATTTGGCGATCAGATCAAGGTTTGACCTTCTCTTGGGGTTTGGGTCACTCTGTATTTATTCTAAATACCCCCTTCCTTTTTCTTTTCCTTTATTCTTTTATTTTTTCACAAACACATGCTAATTATGTAGTATTAACATATGCATGCATAATGTTAACTTATTGCATTTACACCTATTTACATAATGCTTTGCCAAGATAAATGGCTAAAATAAAAGAATAAAGAGTGAGAATTAGGGATTCATCACCCCCCCTATGATTTACCTTTGCTAGTCCCTTATCAAACACTTATTTTAAAAAGAAGTGAAAAAGAGAAGAAAAGAAAAAGAAGGAGAATCAAGGTTGATTATTAAACTTGTCTTCACTAAGTTGAAGCATGGAGTTTAGTCAGACCTTTGGATTATTAGTTTGTCGGAACCCTATTTGGGCTTAAGCTTAAGACTCAACAGCCTCTAAGTTCCACCAATCTACGGTCAAGACTCCTCAATAATCCAGATCAGAACAAGTCCATATACACAAACTCTAATGACCATGAATCTTTCCTTATACAGTGTAAGTGATATGTAGCTCCCCACCTCAGAAATGACAAGGAAACAACCTCCCTTAGCAAAGAAACTCTAATGCCCTAGTCCAGCAGCTCTTTCCTCGAGGAGCAGGGTATTCCCTTCTAAGTTCAAGTTCAACCGGCTCAAGAAGAGGGGGTAAGAAGAGAATGGACCATGGCCAGTGTAGTCACGTATCTCTGGGAGCCCCAACCAGTGTAGTTAAGTCTCATGTTGCAAGCTTCATGAGATGAGAAGGTGTAACATAAGCTTTGCTTTATTTGGCTATATGCATTCCAGCAGGCATTTCATTTTCTATCAGGTCCGCAACTTTTTTTGGAGTTTTTCTTTCTTTTGCACTTTTTTTTTGATGTGCATATGTACAACATATCTACGTGGCGCAACATATGCGCATAAGGACTTTTTCTTCTTGAGCTGGTAGACTATCCCTATTTTGAAGCATTGATGCAACCCACAACTGTCGCGACCCCGATTCTCGGGCTATCGAATCCTCCCATATCCGGATATGGTTACTCAGTAATAATTTATTCAGCAATCACAACTAACATTCAGAAACAGACTGCAAATAAAATACTCAGAAGAAAGTATTTCTAAATACTTTTCCATTCACAAAACAAAGTTCACATGATACATTCTCCCATTATAACTGGTTACATGTACATCAGCCGGAAGGAAATACACAGAAAGAATACTAACTACCTTACAAAGGAAAGCTACTATGGCTATGTAAGCTGGCTGGATTACTAAAGTCCTTGCGATGGCTCACCGACACCTGTTGGGGTTTTCATAAATCATAGGATAAAAATTAGCAAATGCTAAGTAACGAAGAAGGGAAAAGCAAATAAAATGTGTAATTTTTCAAAACTTATTATCACTAAAAGTTTCATTCCTTCTCATTAATTTAAGTCATATTCCTTTCTATTCCACCTCAGGGATTAGTCCAGGGGAACCCCGTCATTCTTGGACTCCGAAGCTGTGGACACTTCGGGATTAGGGATTGTATTGATCTTGGTAAGCTTATGTCATCGCGCGTCGCCTCAACCAATCCTCCAATACTACCCTGACAATTTCCTTTTCATTCATTAACTCAGGGTCTCAAACCCTCAGCCTGGAAAACAAAGGAGCACATCGTCCTCAAGGACTCGATTGCTTAAAACCTCAGGCAAACATTTAATTATATAACCTAGTGGCTTTAAATACATGTTGTCGTGACCCAGCCGCTATTGAACCACCCGTGCCTCCACATGGCACGACCACATCTTCTGTCGTTCAACCCGAATATATTGGCTCCCGGTACCACGCGTTACAAATCATTCATTTCGTGTGCACTTATCATAACAGGGCAATTGTGTACTGCCTAGGTAGGGAAACGCCAATACGGGTTCCTTTCGACAAACCTACAGGTTGCATGCCCGACCTGTAGTTCTACTCCCAGTCATCCTTAACGTGACTCACGACCCTTTTCAAGATCCAATTCAAAATACATCAATTCCCATGATGTAATTCCTCTATTAAGTCTTAGATTAGTGTAACCATAATTATCGAGTATAGACTTACACATATATTAATTCATATATTTAAATACCCAACTTATGCTCTTTTTAACTTTCAAACCCTAACTTTCCAAATCGCTGCATCCATACGATACTTAGACCTTATTTTAGTGGGAATCACAAAGTAACTTTTCATACCTTCTTAAAGATGGCCAAATTACGGTTCTTCGTAGCGAAGAAAATAAAATCAGGAATTTCAATGATCTTATATGAAAACCCAACAGTAAAAAGAAGGATTTCATACCTAATCGAGCTCTCTCTCGCATATGCAATGCTTTATCGTGTTTCGTTTTCAGAAAGGATGTTTTAAGGCTCCTGGAAAGATCGAATTTCATTTTTGTATCAAAAACGCTAAGAACGTGTCAAAAACGCGAAGAACGAACGAAGAACACGAAGAACGAACGAAGAACATGAAGAACGTGAAGAACATATTTTCTCTTGAAATTTCAGCTGAGCTTCCCCTTATACTAGGTGATATTTCTAAGAAAATTTTGTCAGAATTTCCCTTATATCGGGACATATTTCTCAGAAAATTTCGGTAGAGTTTCCCCTTATATCGGGACATATTTCTCGGAAAATTTTGGCAGAGTTTCCCCTTATATTGGGACATATTTCTCGGAACATTTCGGCAGAGTTTCCCCTTATATCGGGACATATTTCAAAATAAAAATGAAAAGAGTTTCCTCTATAAAATCACTCGAGAGGAAAACAACAGCAAAATTGAAAGAATATAATCAAACTACAAGCGATGGAGAATCGGTAAACACCACGCGTCTTAGGTGAGTGAATGTGTGATGAATCACATGGTTCATTAACGTGCACAGCCGCCAGTACCTAAGTAGGGTATTACACGGATTTCTCCATCAAAATAACTATAAAAGCGGAAAAGAAAGAATAATAAGCAATGTAGAATTGGTAAACATCACGTGTCTTAGGTGAGTGAATGTGTGACGAATCACAAGGTTCACTAATGTGCACAGCCGCCCGCACCTAAGTAGGGTGTTACACAGATTTCTCCTCGAACAACAATAGGAAACGATTCGGAAAGAAAGATGAATCAACAACAAAACTTGGAAGAAAAGAGGATGAATTGAAAGCCTAGCTTACGAAGCAAATTAAGAGAGGATCATACCTTCCTCCTCCTCGTTCTCCCGGCAGCGCTTTGCTAGCGCTCTTTCCCTGCCTCCCACTCCTCCTCCGACCTCTCAACCCTAGCCCTTGGGTGATGGTGGTGGTAGTGGAAATCGTAGAGAATGAATGGGTAGGGGGTATTTATAGGCTCCAGAAAACCACTAACCAAGGTTAGAAAACCATGATTTATCCCAACCACGGTTAGCGGCTCATGGTTTTGGCCCACGATTTTGGTCAAAACTTATCCGAAACTTAGGGCTTAAGTTAGAACATTCTAGAGGATTCTAGATTCGCTAATGACGCTTAATTAACATTAATCGTGATTAACTTTCAGTAATTGCGATTTAACTTTCACGGCTTATGCTTAACTTTTTTTAACTATTGATTAATATTTGGTAATGATCATTAGCGGTTTTCAATGGCCATTAGTTTCTTTAATCGTGCTTAATTAATCTTAATGACAGTTATTATGGGTTAATGACATCTTAACCCTCCTTACTTCTCTTTCTTCTGAAAATCATAACAAATCAAAAAGAAGTCCGATTCACACGAAACAAATTACATTGGTTTTCTCTTTACGAGTTAGATCTTATGATATAGGATCCGAGAGATGCCAAGTTCATGACTTTACAATTATAACAACCTTAAAGGAAGTCTCGTCCTCGAGACTAGAGATACATGCATAACAACCTTTAAAGAGAATGAATGTCCTTTCAATTATAAACATATACAGAATATATAGTGTTATCATTCAAACAAGTACAGGTATTTCTCTCTCATTCCTACCTCAGATTCCCATTTTGCTTCTTCAAACTCTTGGTTGCGCCATAACACTTTAATTAGAGGTACCTCTTTGTTTCTCAACTTCTTGATATCCCTGTCAAGTACTCGTACAGGTATCTCTTGGTATGTCAAGTCTAGCTCAACATGTAAATCATCATAGCTTATCTTATGCTCTGGATCCCTAACATACTTTCTCAGATTGGATACATGAAAACATCATGTATTGATGAAAGATGTGGAGGAAGCGTAAGTCTATAGGCGACTTTTCCAATCCGTTGAATAATTTCAAACGGACCCACGAACCTGAGTGCTAACTTTCCATGCAAGCCAAACCTCTAAACACCCTTCATAGGTGATACTTTGAGAAATACAAAGTCACCTACCTCAAATTCAAGGTCTCTTCGCCTGGTATCACTATAGCTTTTCTGGCGACTTTGGGCAGTTATTAGTCTTCTCGAGCAAGCTCTACAGCTTCCTGTGTCTCCTGGAGTCTATTTGAATCATAAAGGTTCTTTATCCCAACCTCTTTCCAACACAAAGGAGTAGTACACCTACGTCCATATAGTGCTTCAAATGGTGTCATGCCAATATTTGTTTGGTAACTGTTGTTGTATGTGAATTCTGCAAGAGGTAAATGTTTCAACCATGATCCTTTCCATTCTAAGGCACATGCTCGTAACATATCCTCTAAAGTCTGAATAGTACGTTATGATTGACCATCTATTTGTGGATGAAATGTTGTGCTCAAGTATAGTTGTATGCCTAAGGCTTTCATGAAGTTCTCCCAATAGTGTGAGGTGAGGTGAATCGTGAATCTCGATCGGAAACTACTTCCTTTGGGATACCATGGAGGCGGATCACATGTGTAATATATAACTCAACAAGCTGGTCTGAAGTGAAAGATAGGCTTATTGGAATAAAGTGTGCCACCTTGGTCAGACGATCTATTATAACCCAGATATTATCCTTACCACTAGTCGTCTGAGGTAAGCCAGTAACGAAGTCCATGGGAAATGCTTTCCCATTTCCACTCAGGTATGGGGAGGGGTTATAACAATCCTGGTGGCTTTTAGTGTGAATCTTTTACCTATTGACAAGTGAAACATGAATTCACAAACTCAACAACATCTTTCTTCATTCCTAGCCACCAAAAGTGTGAATGAAGATTCTTATACATCTTCGTAATTCCTGGATGAATAGATAACCTAGAACAATGAGCTTCACGTAAGATGTCTTTCCTCAGTTCAGGTATGTCTGGTACACAAGCTCTGTGATGGTTATATAGTAACCCATCTTGTATATGGAATCCCTCTATCTCATTCTTCTCAAATTGCTATCTCAAGTCTTTAAGGACTGGATCATTCTCCTGTCCTTTCTTTATTCTATCCGAGATTTCTGGTTTGTATCGGTGAGGAATAGTTATAGTATCAGCACTACTATCAAATGGTTTCCATTCACTTAACGTTGAAAGTAAACCCCAGAAGTGGATAGCACTCACTAACCCAGGTGAATAAGTTCTTCTGCTAAGGGCATCTGCTACGACGTTCCCCTTACCTAGGTGGTAGGAGATAGCGCAATTATAACCTTTCAACAACTCTAGCCACCGTCTCTATCTCATATTGAGCTCCTTTTGATCAAACAGATATTTCAAGCTTTTATGATCAGTGAAGAATTCAAAAGTAATACCATACATGTAGTGTCTCCATATCTTTAAAGCGAAAACTACGGTAGATAATTCAAGGTCATGTGTTGGGTAGTTCTTCTCATGTGTCCTGAGTTGTCGTAATGCATACACAACTACCTTACCATGTTGCATAAGAACCGCCCCCTTCTTTAGATGCTTCAGTGTACACTGTAAACCCTTCACTCCCGGAGGGTAGAGTAAGGATGGGTGCAGATGTTAGGCATTCTTTCAGTGTTTGGAAACTAGTTTCGCATGCGTCTGACCGTATGAATGAAACTTCCTTCTGGGTCAACGTAGTCATTGGCAATGATATTCGTGAAACGTCCTTCACAAATCTTCTATAATATCTAACTAATCCAAAAAAGATTGTATTTCTGTGACAGTCTTTGGGCATTCCCAACTCATCACCGCACTAACCGTTGTATGATCAACTGATATACCTTCCCCAGAAATAACATGGCCTAAGAAAGATACTTCAGATAGCCAGAAGTCACATTTGTTATATTTAGCATACAATTTGTTCTTCATTAGAGTTTCAAGTGCCTGCTTGAGATGGTGTTCATGCAGATACTTATCCTTGGAGTAAATAAGTGATGAATCCACATTTCATCATCTTTATTCTATCATTTTGGCATCAAAAACCTTAGCAAATGCCTGTAAATAGCATTAATTCCATCATCTTAGCATTCATGCATGTGCACTCCATTAGTGTTCAAAATACTGTAATTAAAGCCAACATTATAGAATAAATAAAAGAAAAGAAACAGAATAAAATATTGTAAATATTTTATGACCCGAAACCCCGAGACCTAGGCATCTTGATGAATAGGTCGACAAGAATAAAGTAGGGGGAGATAAGGGTCAAATGCCTATATTTATTAATTCATTCTTTATTCATTTTGGGACCTATTTTTGGTTCCACTTTGTATACATAAAATAAAGAAACTTTGTACATGAAAGTTGTAGATAATTAAATAAAGAAAAATACAAAATTGATTTCACTAAAAAATAATATATAGATAAAAAGTTATGGTCTGAATAAAATTCCAGAATCCCAACTTCCCAGACCCGTATCTCACAAATGAAAACTCCAAATGTAGCAAACTGACCTTTAATTGTATATAAAATAAAATAAGCTATTTAATGGCGGTGGTTTCGCATTTGGCAGAGCTACGGTTTGAAAGTTGAGTTTTGGACCCACATTGTATACTTGTACAGATTAAAATATTCAATTTATTATTTATTTATTATTTTTATATTTTTATATTTTTATAATTTTGTAAATATTACTTATAATGATTATGTACATTAAAATTGGAATAAAAACTTAAAGAAAACTCAAAATAAAAATAAACATATATAGATCATACATGTATTATACCTATATGTATACCTATACAATACACTCCTATATTTTATTAAGTATATAAAATATATCATAAAATTAAAATAAAAATATATTTATGTAGATAAAAGTATTTTACAATTTTAGAAAATCATAAATAAAAATAATAATATTAAAAATACCTAAATAAAAATCAAATAATCAAACATATAGATAATATACCTATATAGGGGTATAAAAGCAACTTGTAAAAATATACCTCATAAAAATAATTAAAAATCGGAATAAAATACTATATAAATTAATGAACATTTTTTCATTAAATAACCTAAAATTAATTAAATCATTTACTATTTTTAATTCAATTTACAAAGTGTTTATTTCTTTTTTGCCTTTTTGCGGATGACGTGGCCCAATCAAGCCACGCCATCCGTTGACCGGGGGTCAACTCCCTGACCCCAGGTCTAGGCCTTCTGGACCATCTCGAGCACCCACTTTCTTGGGTTTTTTGCGGGCTGCCCTTTCATCCTTTGGGCTCGCGCCCTTCTGCAAAGTTGTTCCCCTAGGAACCCTCTAGCTCGCCCATCTTCTTCCTTGGGCAGAGGACCACTGTGTAGCCCGTTCTCCCTTGATCTTCGAGCCACCTCCACCACCTTTCAAAACCAGCCCAGCCACCCCCATTTACTTTGAACCGGTTTTTGGGAACCAAAATCCTCCAAGTGTGGGTCGAGGGAAAGCTTCCGTGACAGGGGAGACCTCCCCCATCTCAGTCGAGGTGCGGTGAGCCCCAAACGTTGCGTTCCACCATCTCCGGCCACCTTGCGGCTGTGAGGTTCTAACCTCGGGTCTACAGCCCCTTGAGGTCATTTCTTCTCCTTTTTCTTGCGTTTTCTTAATTAGTGTAGCCCTTAGGATTAGTTTATTCCATTCCATTTCGATTCAAATCCCCTCCTTCGCCGAATCCACCCCTCGCCGGAGCAAGCTCCAGCGAGCGCCTATTTACGCCCATCACAGCCCATCCACCCTCGTTTTCATCCTGGGACCTTCTGCTGTTATTGTGCATCTGTCTTTGCAGGTCTCAGGGCAATAGACCCCTTTTTGGGGCGAGTTGTGCGGGCGCCAAGCCCACCTGGAGCCGACCTCCTCCGCCGACCACGTAGCGGCGCTCCGGCCACTCTGTAGCCGTTTTGGGAGCGTCGTCCAACAGAGGGGGCTTCCAGGAGGGCTGTGGTGCCATCGGAAGGGAGGGAGAACCATTGAACGCTGAGATCTCGACGCTCAAAGCTCGTCGGTGCCCTGTTCGTCATCAGTTCATCCTAGAAGCCCCAGCACCGTCGGATCTGTCGTGTTCCTCCTGAAGCACAGCTGTCGTTAGATCGACCGCTGCCTCGACCGTCGGATCTATTGAGGCCGATCTAATCCAGGCCGTCCGTGGCCGAAGGGGTATCGGGAGCTCCTGCGATGCCACGTGTTAAGTGGGTTAAAACCCACCGTTAGATCGGCCCTTTGATTGGGCATTTTGCATCGTGAGCCCGGTACCTTTTTATATTTATAAATTAACGCTTAATCATTCATCTGCTGTTGAAAAATTTTGTAATAATTACACTTGGACCCCCGCACGTTTGCTTATTTACTTTCAGGTCCTCGCCTGGCGCACGCGCTCGTCACGTGCGCCTGGCGTTTTTGCCAAAAGGGCCCCCGGGTTTTGTGTCATTTTGGTTTAGTCCCTAAACATTCATGTGAAGTGATAATTTTTCTAGGCATTTTGCAATCCAGCCCCCACTTTTGTATAATTACTATCTAGTCCTCCCCAGGCGCGTGCATTGCACGCGCGTGGGTGGACATTTTGCAAACAAGCCCTTGCAGCTTGGGATATTGGCTTTTAGTCCAGAGAATATTTTATTCAGTACAAATTTTGTGAGAAAATTGCATGAAGGCCCCTGAAATTTTGTCTAATTGCGAAATAGTCCTTGTTGGCTGTGAACTTTTTGCTTGCTTGTAGTATTTATTTGGAGCCCCTTTTTAAATCGAAAAATTCTCAAAATTTAAACTTAAGCTCCTCTTAACATGTACTTCCACGCCCTATTTTTAGCTTTTGATTTTATTTCATTTTAATATTTATTAAAAATCAAAAACATGCATTTTACCTACTATCTAGTTTATAAAATACCAAAAAATATCAAAATCCCTCGAAAAAGTCCAAAAAAATTACCTACTGTCTTTTTTAACCTATTTGAGTGCTAGTCCAAAAATCATTAAAAAACTCAAAAGAAAAACCTTAAAAATTAGAAAATACATAAAAATGTCAAAAAAATATATAAAATCAAGGAAAACTCAGAAAAATATAAACTCAGCTCCTGTTTGTTCTATATTTTATCCTCTTTAATTTAAAATTAGTTTGAAAAATTTTGGTGGCTGTTTGTTATTTTTAATTCCCATTTTACCCCCAGCCAGTAGCCTTTTCACTGTTTTGGTTTTTTTCAGTATTTAAAAATACCAAAAACACCTTGAAAAATGCCCAAAAATCACAAAAACAGTAGAAATAAAAATCCCAAAAAGATTTTATTCCTGAATTTTTGGATATTTTTGCATATTTTTATAAATGGTGTAGCACCTCTTTTATTCCCTTGTTCATATTTTCCAATATTGAAAAAAAGAAAAAAATATAAAATATAAAAAGATATAAACTCAGAAAATTAAAAATCAAAATACAAAAATATAAAATTAAAATTAAATAAAAAATTAAAAATAAAAAAACCCACAAAAAGTTGCTTGCTTGTTTAGTGTAGACACCACTCACATTCACTTGTGCACATCTTTTTGAATTACCATGTTTGCTCCCTGTGTTCGAACTCTCTGCATACTTGCTTGCTATACATTTTGTGCAGAGTTAAAAATAAATTTTAACTCCACATTTATTTCTATTTCTTTGATCTATAGTGTGGGTTAATTGTTGATTAAATACGAGGTTCATTTGAGAGTCGCCACAGCGACGGTCGTCTCCGCCTTGTGTGAGACACCATTTAGACTCTCCTAAATTTCGTGTAAATCAAATGGCGTCGTTGTCGGGGAGCAACAGCGAGTAGTTCACACTTTTGTCTATTTGTGTTTGTTATCTAACATAGCTTTATTTTGTCTCTCTTGCACTTTTGATATATCTATTGATTGAGCTATCTGACCATTCTTCTTTTGTCTTCTTGCGAGGGACCGTGGAGCGAGGCGGATCGCCTAGGGGATCCGAAGCAACCACGTGAGGCAGAGCCGGCTCTTCTTAAGCCAAGCCGGCAGGAGAGAGCAGGAGGAGTGAGAGAGTGATTAGATTAGATCGCATTTTTATTTTTTGTGAGAGAGTGATTTGATAAATTGTAATAATACAGGTACTTGGACTCTTGGACACTCCGGGCCTAATTTCCGGGTGTTTGTTCACCCGAGGGCTCACCGCGGTTTTCACGATTTTCTTCGCATTCTTTTTTATTTTCTTTTGTTTTTCGATTTTATTTATTTTGTGTGATTGAGCCCCTAGTTTTAGGATTGCTTGCGATAGACTAAGGCCAAACACTTAATATTTTGCATGCACCTATAGTCTCGTTTGGACTTAGTCATATTTTAAACAGTTGATCATCACCTTCAATCCGTCGCGCCGAGAGCTCTCCCTGCAAAGCGCTTTCTCCTAAACTCAAGTGTGTTGAGTAGAGGAGGGGTGAGCCTAGACCGGACTCTAGGGTTGAGGATTGGTGGTCAGCTTGTGGTTCTTCACGATAATAGCAATTTCTGAAACTTAGGGCGATTTCATCGGCTTTTGCATTTGCATATAGATAAGTTTCGATTCTGTTGAGCATCTTTGCATGTAGAGTGCTGGAGGCAAGGTGAGAATTTCTCTTTCGCATTCATCATTGATTTGTCACTTGCATTGCTTTTCCGCCTCTCTACCTCTGATTTTGCCAACCAAGGTGCTAAGTAAAATTGACTCCTCGTTAGGCGCGTGCATTTTCATTAAAAATCAAAAAAAATGATAATCCATAAAATTAGGACTGCTAATTTTACTCGACCCTAAAATCGATCAAAAGAAAAATCTTGTATTGGGGCGAGTAATCCCCTCATTGTCTTCGTTTTACATTGCTCGCGCACACGCTAAGGAATAGTGCCCAAATCCCATTTCAACCCCCTAAGTGTTTGTGCAATTTTGGACTTCTCACCTAACTCTAAAACAGACAAGATAAAAAGACCGCTCTTTGCGGTCTTTGCCGAGTTGAGTAGGTAAATTGAGGGTTTGTATTGTGTGAGTTTGCTTGTGGATGTTTGTGTGCGTCCTAGATCATCTCTGCGCACTTACGCCTTTCTTCACACATCTCTTGACTCGACCGTAGTGTTCTCCCGATCATTTCCTTTGGTTTTCGAGATGGATCCCCGGAGTGCATTTTATCCGGATTTTGCGGACCCCTCGCTCGCTCCAGCCGGTCCACCTCCCTTTTATCAGGAGGATCCTCCTCCTATTGTTTCGGATTTTTGTACATACCCGCCTCAGCCACAGTATCACGACTCGGACTTCTACCCACATCCACCCCCACCTGTGTATTATCCATCTCCACCGCCACATCCACCCGAGTCTGACCTGATGGAGTCACCTCCCTCGATCTCTATGAGTGATATCTTGAATCGGATGACAAAGCGCATTGATTTGATGAATGATGATATTGCTTTCTTGAGGAAGAATCAGATTAATGCTCCTTTCGTCGGGAATACGGCTTCACTTGTAGGTGATCCTGGGAGCTTGCAATCGCCAAAAATACAAAAAAATGAGAAAAAATATAAAAATCCAAAAAGAGTTCGGGAGGCACTTGGTTGATCAATATTTTGAGGAGAGAGTCCACTTGCCAGAACCCTGGACCACACATCCATTCACATCTAGTCCCACCTTTGACCCCGAGAATGCCGCTATACAGAATGCTCTTGGCATGCCTCGTGTATATGCTGATTCCGACTTCCACCCTTGTATGGAGGAAGTCCAAAAATTCAAAAAAATGTTATCTGAACCCGAAGTGGTGGCGACTATTCATGAGATTATCCGTGCCCCACTTCAACAGGCCATGACCCAATTATCTGCTCCTCTTCCCAAGAAGAGAAAGCGGAGGAGCAGATCTGAGCATCACATTCTGACCATGGCCACTGCCCTCGCCATCACACACCGTCCCATTCCCAAGAGGAAGAGCACAGCTACACCTTTCATCACTTGCACTATCTCTGACTACACTTGTGATCGCACTCTCCTAGACGGCGGTGCTTCGATTAGCATACTACCCTTCTCGTTGGTACAGTCTCTTTACTTAGGGACTCTAAAGAAAACCAGGATGATCGTTCAGTTTGCTGATGGATCTATCAAGAGGCTGAAGGGTATCCTTGAAAACGCCGTCATTTCTATTCAGGGCATGAGCCACAATGTTGATTTTGTCGTGTTGGCCATGGAGAACTCCACAGGGGAGCCATCTCCAATCATCCTAGGACGACCTTTCCTCGCCTATGCGAGGGTCGTTATTGATTACGGATCAGGAGAGATTCGCTTCCGTCCTGTTGACGAGAGTGAAGTGGCGATCACCGCACCCACAGTTGACCAGAGACCTGCACCTCATGCACCTTCACCGATCATAGTTGACTCCGAGGCCTGTAACCGATCTGATGATACTAGAGATGCTTCCTTAGCGACCATTGATGAGACCCGACGGATCCCCCGAAAGGGGAGGAAGTCAGAAAGCATAGACCTCTGTGTTGATGAAATCCAGAGCATTTATGTGATTGATCCATTTGAGCGGAGGGCAAATACCAAGACTAGACAAGACGGACCTGGTTTGAACACTTCCACTGATAAGTCCGTTCCTGGTCACTCACAAGTAAAGATGATTGAGGATGTTTATGATGTTGCCCATTATTTTGAGAGACCTCATAAGGAAACGAGTGACCTAGGTAAGACTAGACGGGACAGACCTGGTTTGACTACTTCCACTGATATGTCCGTCCCTGGTCCTTCACAAGTAAAGATGATTGAGGTCGGTTATGATGCTGCCATTTATTTTGATAGATTCAGGCCTCTTGTTGAAGACAAGGATTCAGGTGAGAGTCTTGAGGACGAACAGAGTTCGTATACTTCCACCGATGATTTCGTTCCTTTTGACTTTGACCTGGACGATCCCTCGCAGGACGACTCCAATTACACTTCTTCCGAGGATGATGAGTTTGTCCCATTCCACTTCGATATCTGCGAGACTTCCAAGGCCGGACCTAGTCGTACTTCTTCCACTCACCCGTCCGTGCCTTCACACCATAGGACCACCAAGGGAGAACCTAGCCAGACTGCT
The DNA here is from genome assembly GCA_037367405.1 of Ottelia alismoides. Classification (NCBI taxonomy): domain Eukaryota; kingdom Viridiplantae; phylum Streptophyta; class Magnoliopsida; order Alismatales; family Hydrocharitaceae; genus Ottelia; species Ottelia alismoides. The sequence goes on along the minus strand of JAZKJV010010579.1, from coordinate 740,834 downwards.
TCCATTGATCAGTTCGTCCCTTTCCATTTTGATTCCACTGAGTGCCTTCACCGTGTCGACCCTGATCGGCTTCCGTCCACGATGGACCCCGATGTCGACATACACCACACCAGATCCATCCCTCAGCGGTCTCGCAAGAAGTTTAGCTTTTGGCCTTCTTGATCATATGTACATCCACCTCTGTTGTACATTCTCCTTTGTTCGTCTCTGTCCCTCCCGTATTGCTCGCCCACCCATTCTCGTGTTTGCCTTGCTTAGGACGTACTTTGTTCTAAGTATAGGAGGGGTGGACGAGCCGAGTGTTCTTTCATCATTTTGTGCCCTCACTCCTCTCGTTGCCTATACTTAGGGCTTCTTTTACCCTAAGTATAGGGGGAGTGATGTGTATATCCTCTGATCTATCCTTCCATCTTCAGATCTCTTTCTTCTTTTCTTCTTTTCTTCTTTTCCTTTTCTATCTTCTTTTTGTATCAAAAAGGTGCCGCCTTTGTAGACAGTTTTCCATACTTAGGATGCACTTTGTCCTAAGTATAGGGGGTGTGCACCCCGAGTGTCTCTATTATTCGATCCTCTCCATTGTCTCCTCTTCTTGTCTATACTTAGGGATATTTTACCCTAAGTATAGGGGGAGACAATATGAGTACGAGCTGTTCATTCCCACCCTTAACCCTCCCTGCGTTGTGTACAGTCTGCTATACTTAGGATTATTCGATCCTAAGTATAGGGGGGACTGTTAACTTCTTATTGGTTCATTCATTTATTCCTTTATTATTTAGTCTTGCCTATACTTAGTACGAGTTATGTCTTCTCTTTTCTCTCCGATCTATGAGGACATAGCTCAGGATAAGTATAGGGGGGTCGTATATACTACGTATATACTTTAGCCATAACTCGTACTTTCGTATTGTCGTAATAATATGGCTAATCATTCATTAAAATTCATTAAAATCCGTAATAAAAAAGTGTTTTGTTCCTCAAATTCATTTGTAATTACTGATTAATAAATCAGGTGAAAATGTTTTTTTGCAAAATGTTTGAAAAATAGTTTGAAAATCTTTGTGAACATTTATTGAAAACTATTTTGAAAATATTTTGTTACATGTTTTCAACCTGTGTAAAAATGTGTGTTTTGAAAAAAAAAATTCTTTGTGTGAAATAAAATGTTTGAAAAATGATTTGCAAATGGTTTGAAAAATGGTTGCAAAAATATTTTGAAAAATCTATCTATACTGTTTTGAAAGCCTTTGCAAAATGATTTTCAAATGTGTGTACATGTTTGTAAAATGTTTGTAAAAACTATTTTGGACTATAGTTTTCAAAAATTGTGTGAAAAAGCTTGTGTCAAATACGTTTGAGGAATATATACATCACACCAAAATTCACTACTTATATATATGTATAAAACTGATCACTTACCCTTGTAAATTCTTAAAATCCACTTCTTGTATATATAAGAAGCACTCCCGTGTACATAGTTTTCACCTTGTTTTCAGCCAAAAACTTTTTGTTTTCAAAAATCCCAAAAACATTTGCAAAACTAAAATCCAAAAACACTTGAAAAATCCTTTGAAAAATACAAAAAATGCATGCATCATCTTTTCAAAAACTCATAAAAAGTTCAAAATCTTTGAAAAATTGCATCACAAAAATATTTTCTGCATTGCATTGCATAGCATTCGCATTTTTCGGATTGAGTTTGATAGTTGAACAAGTCTAAGTAAAATCCGAAGATTGGAGCTTGATTAGACCTTAAAATCTACCTAATAACAGGAACCTTATAGGAACTGGATTTGAGGTACTTCAGGTCTAGTTGACTTAATTCTTTGAGAATCACGAGACTTGGTTCAATGGATTCATGACTGCCTAAGTAGAGTATTTCGGAGCACACACACGACTCTTGTTGATAATGACCTAACTTGGACACCTGCACCTTTCACATGGCTCAACTCAGTTGGAGTGGTGAGGGGATTGGATTTGCCGGTATGAGACGCACACAAGTGGAAACATTTGTCCTCCTCTAGGGAGGGAAGTGCACCCCAACCCGTCCAGTAATTAGGAAGTCTAAAGACAGGAGAGTGTGGGTTGCGATAAAGCTTCAAAAGAGGGATAGTCTACTGGCTCAAGAGGAAAAACTCCTTATGTAAATGCTGCTGTATATAGTATTCAAAAAAAAAGAAGTTCAGGCATGTACAAAAATAAAAAGCCTGCAAAGTATGTGAATATGTTGTATAGTCAATAAGCAAGCTTGAGTTCTAAAGTCAAATCATGTGAGCCTGCAGCAGGATGACTTGACTACACTGGTCTTGCATCCCAGGATAGGTAGCTACACTGGCTACCATCCATTCTTCTCTTCACCCCCTTCTCTTGAGCTGGTTGCCACTTGAACTTAGAAGGGAATACCCCGCTCTTCGAGGATGGAGTTATTGGATTGGGGAATCATTGGGTTGTCGTACTGGAGAAGTCAGTTCCTTTGCCATTTCAGTTGGGGAGAGCCACCATTACTTACACTGTACGAGTCAGACTAATAGTCGTAAGAGTTTGCGTATGAGTTGAAGTATATCTGACCTGGCTAATGAGGAGACTTGGATAGAGTTTTGGGATTCTCAAGGACTGTTGGGTTTCACACACGGTTCTCACTAAGGTTCCGCCCGCACTAAAATTCCAAAGGTCCGACTTAAGCTCCAAACCTTGATTTTGTGAAGACAAGTTTGATAATTAAACTAAATTCAAGTTCTTCTTTTTCTTTTCTTTCTTTTCTTTTTGCACTTATTGCATAAGTGTTTGCCAGGGACTAGCAAAGGTAAAGTATAGGGGGATGATGAATCCACATTTCATGATCTTTATTCTATCATTTTGGCATCAAAAACCCTAGCAAATGCCTGTAAATAACATTAATTCCATCATCTTAGCATTCATGCATGTGCACTCCATTAGTGTATAAAATACTGTAATTAAAGCCAAAATTATAGAATAAATAAAAGAAAAGAAAAAGAATAAAATATTGTAAATATTTTATGACCCGAAACCCCGAGACCTAGGCATCTTGATGAATAGGTCGACAAGGAATAAAGTAGGGGGAGATAAGGGTCAAATACCTATATTTATTAATTCATTCTTTATTCATTTTGGGACATATTTTTGGTTCCACTTTTTATACATCAAATAAAGAAACTTTGTACATGAAAGTTGTAGATAATTAAATAAAAAAATATAAAATTGATTTCACTGAAAAATAATATACAGATAAAAAGTTATGGTCTGAATAAAATTCCAGAATCCCAACTTCCCAGACCTGTATCTCACAAATGAAAACTCCAAATGCAGCAAACTCACTTTAATTGTATATAAAATAAAATAAGCTATTTAATGGCGGTGGTTTTGCATTTGGCGGAGCTACGGTTTGAAAGTTGAGTTTTGGACCCACATTGTATACTTGTACAGATTAAAATATTTAATTTATTATTTATTTATTATTTTTATATTTTTATATTTTTATAATTTTGTAAATATTACTTATAATGATTATGTACATTAAAATTGGAATAAAAACCTAAAGAAAACTCAAAATAAAAATAAACATATATAGATCATACAGGTATTATACCTATATGTATACCTATACAATACACTCCTATATTTTATTAAGTGTATAAATATATCATAAAATTAAAATAAAAATATATTTATGTAGATAAAAGTATTTTATAATTTTAGAAAATCATAAATAAAAATAATAATATTAAAAATACCTAAATAAAAATCAAATAATCAAACATATAGATAATATACCTATATATGGGTATAAAAGCAACTTGTAAAAATATACCTCATAAAAATAATTAAAAATCGGAATAAAATACTATATAAATTAATGAATATTTTTTCATTAAATAACCTAGAATTAATTAAATCATTTACTATTTTTAATTCAATTTACAAAGTGTTTATTTCTTTTTTGTCTTTTTGCGGATGACGTGGCCCAATCAAGCCATGCCATCCGTTGACCGGGGGTCAACTCCCTAACCCCAGGTCTAGGCCTTCTGGACCATCTCGAGCACCCACTTTCTTGGGTTTTTCGCAGGCTGCCCTTTCATCCTTTGGGCTCGCGCCCTTCTGCAAAGTTGTACCCCTAGGAACCCTCTAGCTCGCCCATCTTCTTCCTTGGGCAGAGGACCACTGTGTAGCCCGTTCTCCCTTGATCTTCGAGCCACCTCCACCACCTTTCAAAACCAGCCCAGACACCCCCATTTGACTTTGAACCGGTTTTTGGGCACCAAAATCTTCCAGGTGTGGGTCGAGGGAAAGCTTCCGTGACAGGGGAGACCTCCCCCATCTCAGTCGAGGTGCGGCGAGCCCCAAACGCTGCGTTCCACCATCTCCGGCCACCTTGCGGCCGTGAGGTTCTAACCTCGGGTCTACAGCCCCTTGAGGTCATTTCTTCTCCTTTTTCTTGCGTTTTCTTAATTAGTGTAGCCCTTAGGATTAGTTTATTCCATTCCATTTCGATTCAAATCCCCTCCTTCGCCGAATCCACCCCTCGCCGGAGCAAGCTCCGGCGAGCGCCTATTTACGCCCATCACAGCCCATCCACCCTCGTTTTCATCCTGGGACCTTCTGCTGTTATTGTGCATCTGTCTTTGCAGATCTCAGGGGCAGTAGACCCCTTTCTGGGGCGAGTTTTGCGGGCGCCAAGCCCACCTGGAGCCGACCTCCTCCGCCGACCACGTAGCGGCGCTCCGGCCACTCTGTAGCCGTTTTGGGAGCGTCGTCCAACAGAGGGGGCTCCCAGGAGGGCTGTGGTGCCATCGGAAGGGAGGGAGCACCATTGAACGCTGAGATCTCGACGCTCAAAGCTCGTCGGGGCCCTGTTCGTCGTCAGTTCATCCTAGAAGCCCCAGCACCGTCGGATCTGTCGTGTTCCTCCTGAAGCACAGCTGCCGTTAGATCGACCGCTGCCTCGACCGTCAGATCTATTGAGGCCGATCTAATCCAGGCCGTCCGTGGCCGAAGGGGTATCGGGAGCTCCTGCGCTGCCACATGTTAAGTGGGTTAACACCCACCGTGAGATCGCCCCTTTGATTGGGCATTTTGCATCGTGAGCCCGGTACCTTTTTATATTTATAAATTAACGCTTAATCATTCATCTTCTATTGAAAAATTTTGTAATAATTACACTTGGAACCCCGTACGTTTGCTTATTTACTTTCAGGTCCTCGCCTGGCGCACGTGCTCGTCACGCACGCCTGGGCGTTTTTTGCTAAAAGGGCCCCCGGGCTTTGTGTTATTTTGGTTTAATCCCTAAACATTCATGTGCAGTGATAATTTTTCTAGGCATTTTGCAATACAGCCCCCACTTTTTGTATAATTACTATCTAGTCCTCCCCAGGCGCGTGCAATGGGTGGACATTTTGCAAACAAGCCCTTGCGGCTTGGGATATTGGCTTTTAGTCCAGAGAATATTTTATTCAGTACAAATTTGTGATAAAATTGCATGAAGGCCCCTGAAATTTTGTCTAATTGCGAAATAGTCCTTGTTGGCTGTGAACTTTTTGCTTGCTTGTAGTATTTGTTTGGAGCCCCTTTTTAAATCGAAAAATTCTCAAAATTTAAACTTAAGCTCCTGTTAACTTGTACTTTCACCCCTATTTTAGCTTTTGATTTTATTTCATTTTAATATTTATTAAAAATCAAAAACATGCGTTTTACCTACTGTTTAGTTTAGAAAATACCAAAAAATATCAAAAATCCCTCGAAAAAGTCCAAAAAATTTACCTACTATCTATTTTAAGCTATTTGAGTGTCAATCCAAAAATCATTAAAAAACTCAAAAGAAAAACCTTAAAATTAGAAAATACATAAAAACTTCAAAAAATATATAAAATCAAGGAAAACTCAGAAAAATATAAACTTAGCTCATGTTTGTTCTATATTTTATCCTCTTTAATTTAAAATTAGATTGAAAAATTTTGGTGGTTGTTTGTTATTTTTAATACCCATTTTACCCCCAACCAGTAGCCTTTTCACTCTTTTGGTTTATTTCAGTATTTAAAAATACCAAAAACACCTTGAAAAATACCCAAAAATCACAAAAACAGAAGAAAATTATAAAAATCCCAAAAAGATTTTATTCCTGAATTTTTGGATATTTTTGCATATTTTTATAAATGGTGTAGCACCTCTTTTATTCCCTTGTTCATATTTTCCAATATTGAAAAAAAGAAAAAAATATAATATATAAAAAAAATATAAACTCAGAAAATTAAAAATCAAAATACAAAAATATAAAATTAAAAATTAAATAAAAAATTAAAAATAAAAAAACCCACAAAAAGTTGCTTGCTTGCTTAGTGTAGACACCACTCACATTCACTTGTGCACATCTTTTTGAATTACCTTGTTTCCTCCATGTGTTCGAACTCTCTGCATACTTGCTTGCTATACATTTTGTGTAGAGTTAAAAATAAATTTTAACTCCACATTTATTTCTATTTCTTTGATCTATAGTGTGGGTTAATTGTTGATTAAATACGAGGTTCATTTGAGAGTCGCCACAGCGACGGTCGTCTCCGCCTTGTGTGAGACACCATTTAGACTCTCTTGAATTTCGTGTAAATCAATAAGCACATCATCAATAAAGACTACTACAAAGTGATCTAAGAACTCCTTGAATACTCTATTCATGAGATCCATGAAGGTTGATGGGGCATTTGTCAGTCCAAAAGGCATAACTAAGAATTCATAATGCATGTATCTAGTTCGAAAAGTTGTCTTGAGAATATCTGTAACTTTAATTTTCAACTGATGGTATCCAGATCTGAAATCAATATTGGAATACACAGTTAAACCATGTATCTAATTAAAGAGATCATCCATTCTTGGCAGAGGATACTTGTTAGTACCCTTTCACTAACAACTGTTGCGCCTTCGAAGTAGAGATATTCGACATTATCATTGGATGTCTTTCCAACGAACTGGAACTCCATCGAGTTAGGAAGGTGAAACGTTACTGTCTTCTAAAAACAATCAAGACATGCATGATGCCTTTCTAGCCAATCCATTCCTAGGATAAGATCTATGTCCTCCATTTCGATTAGTAGTAGTGAAACATGTAACTAATGTCCCGCTATCAGTACTATATAATTATCCAGGATTTCTAGGATTATAAATACTTGTCCTCCTGGTCCCTTCATCAGATAGGACTGTTGTACTTCTACTGGTATCTTACTCAAAGTGGGTACTAACCGTCGAGCAATAAATAAATGTGAAGCACCAGAATCAAATAAGGCATGTACTGAAAAGCCATGAATAGGAACGGTACCTCGTACGACCGTACCTGAGTTGTAGGTTTGTTCCTCAGTAATTGCATTGAGTTGGCCATTACAATTAGGTAAGCTAGAACCCGCAACATTTTGTAGTGGTTGTTGTGTAGGAGACGCTCCTTGTGAGCCACGACCTCTACCATGTCTTCCTCCGCGTGTTGCTCCATTGCTTGAGGTGGATGTTATACTGTTAATTGGGGTTGGTTTAAACCCTGACCCTCTCAACTTCGGACAATCTTTCTTGATGTGGCTTTCTTGATGACAGTAAAAACACACGCGTGCTCCTGTTTGAGCTGAAGACCCAGGCACAGAGGTGCTAGCTCCTGCTGCTGAGTCGGGAGGATATAGTGGAGGTCTAGAGAAACCCCTTCTTACATATAATTCCTGGCCCAAAGTCTGTGGCGAGCTTATATTAGACCCAATTGGATGATAACGACTCTCTCTTCGATTATAATTCACCTTACGTTTAGATGGTCCACCCGTAAAGTGAAAGCTTCTTCTATGGCAGTTTTCATCCCTCTCCATCTAAATATGAGAGGCGATGTCCATGGCTTCATCTACAGTGGTGGCTATAAAACCTGCAAGCTTCTCTCTCAAATCTCTCGGAAGACCGCTAACAAATTTGGTAAGACACTCTTGTGGTGAAGCTTCTAAAGCTGGGGAGTAATGTAGCAGCTCCGTAAAGTGAATATGATAATCTCGTACACTCTTGGATCATTGGGTCAAAGAAGACAACTCCCTCCTCTTCAATTCTTCCCAATGGGAGAGATAGAAGTGAGCTCGGAACCTTGCTTAAAACCTCAGGCAAACATTTAATCATATAACATAGCGGCTTTAAATACATGTTGTCGTGACCCAGCCTCTATTGAACCACCCGTACCTCCACATGGCACGACCACATCTTCCATCATTCAACCAGAAAATATTGGCTCTCGGTACCACACGATGCAAATCATTCATTTCGTGCGCACTTATCATAACAGGGTAACCGTGTACCACCTAAGTAGGGAAACACCGATACGGGTTCCTTCTGACAAACCTAGAGGTTGCATGCCCGACATGTAGTTCTACTCCCAGTCATCCTTAACGTGACTCACGACCCTTTTCAAGATCCAACTCAAAACACATCAATTCCCATGATGTAATTCCTCTGTTAAGCCTTAGATTAGCGTAACCATAATTATCGAGTATAGACTTACACATATATTAATTCATATATTTAAATACCCAACTTATGCTTTTTTTAACTTTCAAACCCTAACTTTCCAAACCACTGCATCCATATGATACTTAGACCTTATTTTAGTGGGAATCACAAAGCAACTTTTCATACTTTCTTAAAGATGGCCAAATTACGGTTCTTCATAGCGAAGAAAATAAAATCAGGAATTTCAACGATCTCATATGAAAACCCAACAAAAGGAAGGATTTCGTTACCGAATCGAGCTCTCTCTCGCATATGCAATGCTTCATCGTGTTTTGTTTTTAGAAAGGATGTTTTAAGGCTCCTGAAAAGATTGAATTTCATTTTTATATCAAAAATGCTAAGAACATGTCAAGAACGCGAAGAACGCGAAGAACACACGAAGAACGTGAAGAACATATTTTCTCTTGAAATTTCGGCAGAGCTTCCACTTATACAGGGTGATACTTGTAAGAAAATTTCGGCAAGGTTTCCCCTTATATCGGGACATATTTCTTGGAAAATTTCGGCAGAGTTTCCCCTTATATCGGGACATATTTCTTGAAAAATTTCGGCAGAGTTTCCCCTTATATCGGGACATATTTCAAAATAAAAATGAAAAGAGTTTTCTCTATAAAATCACTCGAGAGGAAACAACAATGAAAATGAAAGAATATAATCAAACTACAAGCGATGGAGAATCGATAGACACCACGCGTATTAGGTGAGTGAATGTGTGACGAATCACAGGGTTAACTGGCGTGCATAGCCGTTCGCACCTAAGTAGGGTATTACACGGATTTCTCCATCAAAATAACTATAAAAGCAGAAAAGAAAGAACAATAAGCAATGGAGAATCGGTAGACACCACATGTCTTAGGTGAGTGAATGTGTGACGAATCACAGGGTTCACTGATGTGCACAGCCGCCCGCACCTAAGTAGGGTGTTACACAGATTTCTCCTCGAACCATAACAGGAAATGAATCGGAAAGAAAGATAAATCAAAAACAAAACTTGGAAGAAAATAGGATGAATTGAAAGCCTAGCTTACGAAGCAAACTAAGAGAGGATCATACCTTCCTCCTCCTCGTTCTTCCGGCAGCGCTTCGCTAGCGCTCTTTCCCCGCCTCCCACTCCTCCTCCCGGCCTCTCAACCCTAGACCTTGGGTGATGGTGGTGGTAGTGGAAATCGTAGATAATGAATGGGTAGGGGGTATTTATAGGCTCCAGAAAACCAATAACCATGGTTAGAAAATCATGGTTTAGCCCTTAACCGCGGTTAGCAGCTCATGGTTTTGGTCAAAAAACTTATTCGAAACTTACGGCTTAAGTTAGAACATTCCAGAGGATTCTAGATTCGCTAATGATGCTTAATTAACCCTAATCGTGATTAACTTTCACTAATCGTGATTTAACTTTCGCAGCTTACGCTTAACTTTTGCTAACTATTGATTAGTGTTTGGTAATGATTATTAGGGGTTTTCAATCTGTCATTAGTTTCTTTATTCATGCTTAATTAGTCTTAATGACAGTCATTGTGGGTTAATGACGTCTTAACCCTCCTTATTCTCTTTCTTCCGAAAATCATAACAAATCGAAATGAAGTCTGATTCACACGAAACAAATTCCGTTGGTTTTCTCTTGACGAGACAGATCTTATGATATAGGATCCGAGAGATGCCATGTTCATGACTTTGCAACAACTCCTATCTTTAGACCTCAGCACCGCTAGGCCAAGTTGAGGCTCACTTCCCTCCCTAATGGAAGACGAGAGGTTCCGCCTAGAAGTACTACCCTCGTATGCTACCCCAAGCCAAAGGAAACTGCCTCCTCACCACCTCATCCGTGTGGAGCTGAGGGTAAAGTGTTGGTCCAAGTAAAACCATTGTCTGTGAGAGTCATGTGTGCGTTGTTAAATGTTCTACTTAGGCTCATCAAGATGACATGTGATCATAGCCTAGTGGACTCAAAGAATTAAGTTACCAATGGACCTAAAAAGTCTTAACCCCAAATCGTATAAGGTTCCTCTTAGAATTTGGTGGATTAAGTCTTAACCAAGCTCCATTTTCCAATTTAATTCCTGACTAGTTTAAATGTCAACTATGATTCAGAAGAATATACACATATTTACAAAAATCTTTTTATGCAAAATTTTGGAAGATGTGCAAATTTGAAAATGTTTGAATGTATGCATGAATGCATAAGTTTTGCAAACTGTTTACAAACATTTACACATGGGTTTTTGCAAAACTTTTATTTTGCATACATTTTACCAAAATTTTGTACTATATACATAAATTTGATACAAAAATATTTACAACCTTTTTACAAGCAAAATATTTTTACAGACATTATACGAAGATAGTTTTTATAATTAGCTATGTATGTGCAAGAAAGAATTTCATTTACAATAAAAAATTTGAATTTTTTTATTTTAATAAGTGATTGATTTTTAGCCATTTTATTATTAAACACTCACTAAAAGTATGAGTTATGGCTAAAGTATATATGTAATATAGACAACAACCCCATATACTTAGCTCAAACGATGTCCTCAGAGCGATCAAAGAGCGATGAAGAAGACATAACTCGTTCTTAGTATAAGGAAGTGAAAAGAAATGCTATACTGCAATGACGAATAAAATAATATAAAGAATAGAGCTCAGTGATTTCCCATATAATTAGGATCAATTAATCATAAGTATAACAGACTGTACACAAAGGGAGAACCGAGTGAGAGAATGTACAGGGTCTACCTCCCCTATACTTAGGGTAAAATATCCCTAAGTATAGGCAGCAAAACAGAGGTAAAAAGAATCAAAAGAATAATAAAAAAATTGGCACCCCCTGTACTTAGGGTAAAGTACACCCTAAGTATAGCATAATCACAAGATGCATATGGGGTGTTAGACTAAAGAATGAGATGATATGGACATCTGGATCTATACAAAGCGGAGGAAAATGATAATCAGGCACGAGATGCAACTTATGTGAGTCAAAGACCACATTTCATGCAAAATGAATCACAGCGACGTTAACAATCAGTGGATCATGATCTAAATATGGCTTGAGGTGCTGACCGTTGATGTGAAAGGTGGACTCAGATGACATCTCAGATATGTCGATACTACCATTGTCATGCACCTTTCGGACTAGGTATGGTCCCTTCCACTTACTCTGTAATTTCCCTTGAAATAATCTAAGCCTGGCATCAAACAACCATACTCTCTGATCTGGCTCAAACTGCTTATGGCTGATATGAGAATCATGCCATATCTTTACTCGGTCCTTATATAGCAGTTTGTTCGAAAATACTGTATCTCTAGCTCCTCCAGGGCTGCCAATTCTGCCTTCCTTTGATCACTCATACTCTCTGGATCTAATAATATATCAATGACAGCCCATAGTGACTTATGCTTAATCTCCACAAGTAAATAGCATGGCTTGCTATAAACGAGACGAAAGGGCGATGTACCCAAAGGAGTCTTGAAAGAAGTCCGATATGCCCACAAGACCGAGTCCAAAAGTTGTGACCAATCCTTTCAGTTTGGGAAGACTACCTTCTCCAGTATCATCTTGATCTCCCTATTCGATACTTCAGCAAGACCATTGGTCTGAGGGTGATATGGAGTGGCAACTCGATGGTCTATGATGGACTCGTTAGGAAGGGACTTTATCTTATCGTTGATAAAGTGATACCCCCCGTCAGATATCAATACTCTAGGCACCTCGAACCGTGAAATGATATTCTTCCTCAAAAATTTGCAAACAGTCTTAGCATATGCGGTTCGGGTGGGAATGGCCTCAACCCAACGACTCACATAATCAACAGCCAACAGAATGTACTCAAATCCTTGACTCTTAGGGAATGGACTCATGAAATCGATGACCCATGCGTAAAAAACCTCACAGAAGTGAACGGGCTGCATCAACATCATATCATGCTGTCCACAAGTGCCCATCCTCTGAAGTCAGTACACCTCTTCACGAATTCATCAGAATCCTTGAAGAAGGTAGGACACCATAGGCCGGATAGGAGCACTTTCTGTGTTGTTCTCCTCCCAGAATGATGTCCTCCTGCCTCAAGCTTGTGGCAGTATGTGAGGATGTTGTGGTGCTCCTCTTGAGGAATGCACCGATGCCAGACGCTACCCCCTTCTTCATGATAAAGGATGGGATCCTCCCAATGGTAAGACTTGACCTTCGCAAGGAAGGTCTCAAGTCACTGCATGGGCCAACCTTGTAGAACTTTCTTGGCAACAAGATAGTTCACAATGTCTGCATACCATAGGAGAGAGGCGATAGCAAGGATCGCCTCATCTGGGAAGGTATCTGTAATAAGATCAGTCTGCTCAGATTCCTCAAGATTTTCCAAGCGGGAGAGATGATCCACTACCACATTCTTCACTACAGGTTTATCCTTAATCTCAATATCAAATTCCTGGAGTAGAAGGATCCATCTGGTCAATCGAGCTTTGGCATCCTTCTTAGACATGAGGTACCCGATGGCGGTGTGATATGTATAGATAGTCACTTTGGATCCAAGAATATATGATTGGAATTTATCCAAGGCAAAAACTACGGCTAGCATCTCTTTCTCCGTGATAATATAGTTTCGATGCGTGGCATCCAATGTACGACTAGTGTAGTGAATGGTAAATGGTACTCCATCCCTCCTCTGTCCTAGCACTGCCCCTATGGAAAAATCGAAGGCATCCATCATGATCTCAAATGGGAGAGATCAATCAGGCGGCTGAAGGACATGAGCTTCAACAACTAGGTTTTTGAGAGTCTCAAATGACGCAAGACACTTATCATATACAATGAACTCGGTGTCTTTTGTCAGCAAATCAGTCAACGTACGGACAATCCTACTAAAGTCATGAATGAAATGTCGTTAGAAACTAACATGCCCCAGAAAAGACCGCAACTGTAGCAGGTTGGACGGTGGATTGAGTTTCCTGATGATATCCACCTTGACCGGATCAAACTCAATGCCCCTGTTGGAGATGATATGGCCAAGTACCATCCCCTGAGTTACCATGAAGTGACTCTTCTCCCAAGATAAGACAAGATGAACCTCTATGTAGTGCTAAAGAACATGTCTAGGCAATCAATACAAGCATCTAACTCGTCGTCGTAGATCGAAAAGTCATCCATGAAGACCTCTAAACAATCTCCCACCATGTCCGAGAAGATGGACAACATGCACTTTTGGAATGTCATCGGGGCGTTACATAGACCAAAGGGCATCCGCCTGAAAGCATAAGTCCCAAACGGATAGGTGAATGTCATCTTATCCTGATTTTCAGGCATTATGGCCACCTAATTGTAGCCGGAGTACCCATCAAGAAAATAGTAGTGACTCTTCCCAGCTAGCCTTTCTATAATCTGATCAATAAAAGGCAGCGAGAAATGATTCTTCTTGGTGGCCTGATTCAATCGTCCGTGGTCCACACAGACCCTCCAAGAAGTGGGTACCCGGGTAGCTATCTCCTCTCCAGACTCGCTCACAACTATAGAAATGCATGTCTTCTTGGGCACCACATGCAATGAACTAACCCATTTGAAGTCGGAGATGGGGTAGATAAAATCGTTGCTCCGCCATTTCGATATCTCTTTCACACCTCACAAAGATTCGTGTTCATCCATCGTTGGAACTCATGCGATGGCTTAGCGTCCTCTTCGAGATAGATATGGTGAGAGCACAAGGTCGGACTTATCCCTTGGAGATCAGCTACACTCCATCCCATTGCCTTGCGGTTCTTTTCAAAAACCTCTATCAATCGAGATTCTTGCTCTCCAGTCAAGTCTGTTGAGATAATGACTGGGTACATCTCATGCTCACCTGCAAGGAATCTATACATCAACGACTGCAGCAAAGGCTTTAGTTCAGGACAACTGGGAGCTAGCAAATCTGGCCTTTGAAAAGTCTGAGTGAATGCAACCAGATCTGAATGAGAGAACTCTCACTGATCATGCAAGACTGGTGAAGACTGCCCTACTGGTGTATCTGTACTCGATGCTGGCACGGTCTCCACCCTAGCTGCTGGCTCTATGAGAATCATACAAGGTGATAAATCATCAAATTCTACCCAGTCTATGTCTGAATTTGAGTGATCAGAATCACAATATATATATTTTGCCTCACTATCTTGAATGCGATCGTCAACCTCGAAAGTATCCTCAGCCAAGAGTGTGCTCTCTGAACTATACTCTGCTATAAACTACGAATCTATGATATCTGAGAGACGGGCTTGTGAAACGGGATCAGACCAAGCGGCTTCATCATCGGTGATCACAAAGTCGCACTCCCGGTGGATGTCTCACTCTGCCTATGTCGTCTGCTCTGCATCACTAAACTGCTCTGAGCAAGTTGTGTCTCGTGCTCTGGTCTCATCGATCGTCTCTATTTGTATACTCTCGCACTCGACACAAAAGTATATCGTCCCACTATCATGGTCAGACACCACCTTGGTTGTGGCCAAGAATGGGCATCCTAGAATGATGGGGGTATCGGTCACAGATTCAGGGATCTCCATGTCTAACACAACGAAGTCCACAGGGAATTTCAGGCGTTGAATTGTGACGACCGCGCCTTTCAACAACCCCTTCGGCCTCTTGATAGATCTCTCAGCAAACTGAAGGATTGTCCTGCCTTGTCGAAGAGAGCCAAACTCGAATCGGTTGAGTAAGGGTACCAGAAGGAGGTTGATAGAAGAGCCGATGTCTAATAGAGTGAGGTCGAATCTCTGCTCATGGATGTGGCATCTGACATAGGGAGCTCCTGCATCTGGCCTCTTGGCTGGCAGATGGTTCTGAATAGCGAACTACGGGTCAGCACATGGATTTCTGCCTGATGGTTCCTCTTCTTCCTGTGGATAGTGGTCTTCTCTCTCAAAGTCTTATGGAAGGGAGGGATGTGCTCAAGTGCCTCATGTATAGTCAGTTGGATATAGAATCTATCAATTATCTGCTAGTTGAACTCTAACTGTTGATCTGTTTTTGGATTTTCTTTTTTTATTCCCCTTTACCAAGCGGAGTGCTTGAGGAAAGGGGATAGATGGGCCCTCCTAGATGGAGGGTTAGGAAGAGGTTCTTGCTGTTGAGAAGGCATGGAATCCATACAAGTATCATCAATCATCACATATGGATTCAAAGATGAAGAAACCTTTCCTTTATTATTTTTTTTGGTATTTTTCATATGGTCCTGACTCCTGAGGTACAGAAATTGGAGAAAACACAACTGGAATAGAAATGGTAGCATCAGTACCACCCACGACATCTGCCTTCGTGGTATCAACACCGCTCTCTAGCTCAACATCATGAAAAGTGGTGGCATCAGTACCACCGGCTAGATCTAGAGAAGCGACAGCCTCAGTATTGTCGACTGGATCAGTATCATCCTTGGTGGCATCAGCATCGCTGTCATCAACATCATCAGTGACATCAACACCACTATCCTCCTTGTCTGACGCTCCTAGATCCTCGTGGTGTCATCGCTCAGATGAGGCACTGGCGGCTGGCATCCTACCGCTCCTAAGTGTAAAAAAGCCAGCATCAAATGTATATGAAGCAATGTCGCCCAATAAATCACTAGGAGCGGTGGTCTCTGTGAACTGTACCTGCTCAGATTTCCTCTTGAGGTTATTCAGGTTGGGCTCAATCTAAGCGGGTATGGCGGCCTTGCCCTTAATGATCTCCCTCATCTCCTGGCGAAGCTCGCCCATCTCTCGCCTAAAGGTGGCCTGTTGGTCTAAAAGTAGGCAGGCTAGATCATCAAGGGTAGGGTTCTCATAGGCTGGCCCATGAGAACAGGATGGGTTTCTTCACTGAAAGGGAGGCGCCTGCTGGAATTGATGAGCGAGAAGTTGAGAATACTGCTGAGGCTGTTGCTGGTGCTGCCTCCACTGTTGTCCCTGGTGGTAGGGACGAGGACCCGACTGAAAGTGTTGCTACTGTGGCAGGTGGGAGAACAAGGGTTGCTGGTGCTGCTGGCCAAACTGTCCACCTTGAACTAGATGTCGCTGCTGGGACGAGGTCCCTCCGATCGACCACTTGAATATGGGGTGATCTCGGCGGATCCTGGGATGCTATCAGTCATAACAAATCCCGTTGACTTCCATCAACTGCTCCTGCTTGTAGGGGTAGAGGGAGAACTGCCAATGGCTGATCCCGCTGGTATACCACCATCTGAGTGTCCTGAGATGGTGGTGGCTGAGAGTACTGGTGCTGCAATTGATGGACCGGCTCCGCCTGGATGTGATGAACCTATCGGTACTGGGTGGAGTGCTGGGACGAGCTGCTGCTGCTAGGATCAGCCTGTGACCTGAGACGGAGCTGAGAAGTTGTATGTGCCTCCTAGAGACACATGATCTGGGTCTTCAGGTCACTCAGGTCTATGCCAACTGATCTATCTGTGTCATGCCCTGGCATTGCTTCTTCTCGATTATTTTGATGTGGTCCAACTTCTCGCTGATAATTCCCATATTAGCGGCCATCGATTCTGCCTATGTTGCGGCTGTTGAAGAGGTGGATGGACCTGTATCAACTAGTGTTATCCTCTGATAGGACATAACATGGCTGATCACTGTGTAATTTTCGGCCATATCTTCATAGATGGCCTAGACCTCGTCTTCGTCCTTGGCAAAATAAGAGCCCCCACAAAAAGCATTCACTATCCCCTGCAGCTCTGGTGTCAGCACACAAAAGAAGCTATGTACTAAGTTGGGCTTGGAGATGTCGTGATGTGGACACCAGTTAATGAGCTCACGGAATCGATCCAACGCTTCATGGAACTGTTCGTTAGAGATCATAGAGAATTTGTTGATCAGAGCTCACATTGCGTCCATCCGGTCGAGTGGATAGTACTTGTTCAAGTACTCGGTCCGGAGCTGCTCCCACAAAGTGACGTATCTCTCCAAGTGCTTCATCCAGTAGGCTGCTATGTCAACTAGGGAGAATGGAAAAGCCATCATCTTGATGATGTCCTCGTCCACGTATCTGTCGTGGACAGTGTTGCAGATCATCTTGAACTCCTGCATGTGTAGATGCGGCTCCTCGGTGGAAAGCCCATGGAACTTGGGCAAGAGATGAATGGTCTGGGGAGGGAGCTTGAAGTCTCCTAGAATCGTCGGAAGCCGGATCCAACGATGTGTAAGGGTTGCACCAGGGTTGTGCAACTCCCTCATCGGTCTGGTTGGCTTCTGCGGCTCCTCTGGATGTCCTCCATCTCCTCCTCCAACGTCTGGAATCTCCCCACCACCCGCTCGGTTTGGGTCTCCCCTATTGGCTTGCATCTGTGCTATCTATCAGCACACCTCTGCCATGAAGGCTCCCTGGTCTCTAATCTACCTCTACATCATCTTCAGGGAGGCTAAAAGTGTGTTGTTGGTGTCGCCCTGATCTAAAACATACGTAGAACCCGGGGGTTGTCCATCGATGCGCTCCTCACTGCTGGCCATCTAGTGGGTCTCTGAAAAGGCAAAAGACCCCAACTCAGTTGCCGTCAAATGAACAAATATCTGTGTTGGTCTCTGCTCGGGCACCTCAGGACTGGAAGAAGGGTGGTCGAAGGGGAACATGGCAGAATCAAGTTTGGGTTTGGAGAGCGGGTCTAGACTCTTCTGAACCTGCCTAGATGAATGGGGCAGAGTGCTTGAAAGCGGTGCTGCTAGGGGCAGCCTAAGGGACCTATGTCCCATCATCGTGATCTAGAAGAGGTGTAGATGGGATCTGGAAACAAACAAGATCAACAATCAAACCCGCAATTAACCTACACAACGCTGAGTTTATGACCATGGAGGTTCGGTCGATTATCTTGTCAATTTTATTTAGGTGATAATCCAGTCTAGCAGGATTATTAAGCGAGCTGTTAGGTACCCGATGCTCCCAAGAGACTGGCTCAATCCCAAAGCTAGAACTTTCCCAGCCAGTACAAGTTGCAGATAGTTTATCGACTACCCGATCAACTCGCTCTGTTAAGGATATCACGGCCTACTTTACTGGAGATCGGAGCGATCCTCACTGGAGAACGACTAACCCCAAGACTAGTAGTCAAACAAGAGTTCAGGTATGGCTCTAGCCTAGTGTGAGTGTCACTCTGTCGCGCAAGCAAACCAAACAATGAGGGGATGACTCTCCCAAATGAAGGAATGCTGACCTAAGCTCCTCCCAAGTCATGACGACTTTCCCTAGATGATTGATCTAGTATAGCGTCTTATATTGAAGGCTAAAGGGAAATGGCATCATCTTAATTGCGCCTAGTGGTATGTTAGGGTAGGGTGTTGTCCCGCGGATGCAAACAAACTGTTGCAGATGGATATAAGGTTCCTTGTTTGCATTCCCATGGAAGGTGAGAATAAGAACTAAGAGCCGAGGCTTCAACTCAAAATGTGCATGGACCAGTGGGATTTGAATCCATTCGGTCATCTGATATGCACCATGGTTGTACGTTTCCTTGAGAGTAGGCTTTGGCCTCTCTCCCCTCAGCTCATCTCGGGACCTCCACAGGGTCCGTCTCTCAATTCATCATCTTCTCCTCCTCTTGGATTCTCTCTTATTCTCCTCAGATCATTGAGGATATCTTGGAAGGCAACCTGGGCCAATGCTTGGTCTGCCAGCTGATGTTGGATTGCCTGAACTGAGGCGAGCAACTGAGCATTTACTGCATTATGATCTGGTTGGCCATGTTCTGGTTGTGGTGGGAGATGAGGTACCTTCCCTCTTCCTATAAGAACCATGTCTGAATCAGAATCTGAATGACTCGGGCTCCAGATCGATTTCTTGGTCCGTAAATGGAATAATGCCCCGATCAGTCTGTATGGAAACACCATATGTAGAGACATTTTCTGTATTAAGGTCAACACAAAAATTCATTAAGGATGGATACATGTAAGGAGTGAAAATCTATTTCCATCCGAAATGAGCAGAGTTCAGAACAAAAGTGACTTGGGATTATTAAAGAAGGCGAGGAGTCTAAAGAGCGGTTCATGAAGTTTGAACTGGATTCTCACGAATCACCATGAATTTGGAGATGTCAGCTGCATGAAATCGATGTAGGTGTCGGCTGGGTCCTGAACAAGCCATCCATGAGTTGCCATCTCGAAGGTCAAGAGGGAGATCGACGAAGGATGAAAGATACGGTGATGAACAATGAATAAAAAGAGTGTAAAACAGTAAAAGGATCAAAGTGAGCAAAGGTCAAAGGAGAATAAACGATTCTTTTATATTTTCTTTTTGATCTTAAGTGATATAAAAACAAAGTGAGATAGTTGAAAACCATGCAAGTGGATACTAGAGTGGAAATCTTACCCTCGTATCGAATGATGAATGCAAAGTAAGAGGACTCACGGTGCTTCCCAACTCTCTCCATGTAGGATGCAAGGAAGAATTGAGATATTTACACTATATGAGTGATCTGCAAATGATGAAAGTGCCTTAAACATGAACTGTTATTAAGCATGAAGAACCAAATGTCAACTACTCACAAATGAAACGCAGATGTCAGGTCTTGGAGACTCTTCGGTGTCTGTCACAATGAATCATGCTAGCAATGTATAGATCCTCTCACAATGCTCGGTTCAAAGTCTAAGTAATTAAAAAATCTAGGTCCAAGCAAAATAATCCATAGGTACATGCAATGTGTTAGGGTTGTGGACCTTAGATTACCAAGCAAGCAAGTCCTAAATCTAGGGCTCAAACACAGAAAACAAAGAAAAAATAAGGTGGAAAAATCCAAAACACATGCAAAAAAAATAAAATAAAGATGATGAAAATGCGAAAAATCCGAGGAGCCCTGATTAACCGAGAAATGTCAAGGTCTAAATATGCCTCACACAAGGCAGAGGCAAAGTCGCGGTGGCGACCCTCGATAAATCCCGGCTAAGTCAACAATTAACCCACAACAACGACCAAACAATGAAAAGCAATATGTGGAGTTCAAATTTATTATAACTCTACAATAAGTGTGTATAGTGCAAGTATGTGTAGAGTGTCGAACACAGGGAACAAGCAGGATAGATCGGGGCTAAATGCTTAAAAATGATAGTGATCAAGTGCCTACAAATGTGTTATTTTTGTGGGTTTTTAATTTTTAATTTTTTAATTTGATTTTTAATTTTATTTTTTATATTTTGATTTTTAATTTTCTGAATTTGTATTTTCTTTTTATATTTTACATTTTTTTATAATTTCTTTTCTTGTATTGAAATAAGTACACACTATAAGAAAAGTAAGATAATATATTTATAAAAAGAGGTAAAATCGTCAAATTCAGGAAATAAAATACAAATAAAAGCTGATTTTTTTAGTGATTTTCAGAAAGAAGTTAAAACACATAGAAACAAATAAAAGCTGATTTTTTGGAATTTTTAAAGGAGTTTTGATAATTTTTAGGTATTTCTAATGTAGACAGTAGCAAAAATGCATGTTTTTTGAATTTTTTATAAATATAAAAATGCAGTAAAAATGCAAAACAAAAATATGGCATCAAATAGCAACTAAACATGAGCTTAGTTAATTTTTTGGTGATTTTTAGGAATTTAGAGCTGCATGAAATAAATACTAGAAATAAAAAGAAAACACAACCTGATAGGGGTATTTTTGGAAATAGGTAAAAGTCGAAGGGGTTGATTGCAAAATTACCACAAAATTATAACTCAATAAAAATATTCACAGACTGAACGTTAAATCCAAACTCGCAGGGGCTTTTATGCAAAAATACCGCCTACGCACGTGTTACGCACGCGTCAGGTAGGGACCTACTTGTAATTTATAGAAAGCTGAGGGGGTAATGCATAAAATGTCCCAAAATATATTACTGCATATAAAAGTTTGTAGACGAAAACAAAATACCCAAACCCTCAAGGAGTCCCGCGCAAAATTGCCAAGTCACGTGCGCAGAGCACGTGACCTGACAGGGACTAAAACGTAATATTACAAAAACCTGGAGGTAATGTGCAAATGCCACAAAATAAAATAATAGTTGAGGAAAGTTTATATCCTAAATATTAATTACAAAATATCAAGGGTAGGATTTGCAAAATACCCAAACGAGACGCTGATTGAACGGCTGAAGATCTGTCACTTAAGACACATGGCGTCGATCCGTGGGCCCGTACCCCTTTGCTCCCAATGACCTGGATTAAAACGTGAACGGACGATCGGACGGCTGAGGCAAAATCTGATCCTACGGTCGCTGCTCCCCTCCAAGAACTAGCCAGATCCGACGGCCAGAAGGTGACGACGAAGAATGGGAAGAACCCGCGGCGGGGCGAGCTTCCCCGACCTCCTTCTCCCTCCTCTGACACTCCTTCGAGCTCCAAAATGGTCGGGGCTACTCCTGGTAGATCCCTGAATCGACTGGAAGCCTTAAAAAAGGCCGTAAGAACTCCGGCGTTCACCAGTGAGGTCGGAGGAGCTGAGGCCGCACATGTATCACTGGCGAACGGGAAAAATGCCCCCAGTCACGCGTGAAGGCTCGAGAACCTGTAAAAAAGAGTTAGCGGGTCGAGGGCAAACTGCCTCGACCTTGTGGCGGAGTGAATGGAAACGGGTGCGGCGAAGATGGAGCTCGCCAGAGCAAGCTCCGTTGAGGGGTGGCGTGGGTGATTTAATGCGTAAGAAGCGAAATCGAGAGTAGGGAATGGATCTTCGTGCTAAAGGGAAGCTAAAGATGCAAAAAAAACAAACAAAAACGAACCACAAGGGTGGTTAACCAGAGGTGGAACGTCACGGCCAAGCTTGGCCAGAGGTGATGGAATCCACCTTCCCAACCTCCGTCGTACCTCGACGAGGGTACTGGGAGCTCCACTGGCACTTGGAGTGTTCCCATCAATGGCTCGGATGTCTAAACGTGGCCAAGAAGGAGTTCAAAGCTCGGAGGAAGGGTTGGCTGAGATTTTGAAAGAGTGGCTCTGGCGACGAGAAGATCGAGGAAGGACGACTCGATCAATGATTCACGACCCAAGGAAAGACTTGGGCGTGAATCACCAATCTACGAGGCGCAAAAATGCAGAAGGATGCGACATGAAAGGAGGAAAGGAGCAGCCTCCAAAATTCTGCAAAATCGAGGAAAAAAACTCGTTCTGACATGAACAGGAGGGGGTCAGATAGTTGACCGGAGGTAAACTATCAGACCCACCTGGTTGGTCCACGTGGACCAACCAGGAAAAATCTCTTGAAAAATAATTCAAATTTCATATAAAAATAGTATTTGATTTTATTAATTTTAGGTTAGTCAATAAAAAATGTTTATTATTTTATGAATTATGTTATTCTGATTTTTATTTATTTTTTCAAGTTTTAAAAATACAACTTTCCTTTTATAGGCCTATATAGGTATGCATATCAATATTTTTAAATATTTTATTTTGTATTTTTAATT
Source organism: Ottelia alismoides (assembly GCA_037367405.1). Classification (NCBI taxonomy): domain Eukaryota; kingdom Viridiplantae; phylum Streptophyta; class Magnoliopsida; order Alismatales; family Hydrocharitaceae; genus Ottelia; species Ottelia alismoides. The sequence goes on along the minus strand of JAZKJV010010579.1, from coordinate 717,945 downwards.
TATTTATTTTGGTTTATTATTTTATATATTTATGGAATATTTTTACATACTTAAATATATTTTTATTTTATTTTTCTGAAGTGTTTTGTACACTTAAAAAAATAGAAGTAGATTCTTTATAGGTATATTTATTGGCATTACCTAGATATTTTATACAAGTATTCTATTTTTGAGTTTTATCGATGTTTTAATTCCAGATTTAATATATATATATATATTACAAATAATATTTACAAAATTATAAAAATATAAAATTATAAAAATAATGAATAATAAATAAAATTAATATTTTAATCTGTACAAATATACAATAGGGTTCCATAACTTAACTTTTAAACCGTAGCTCCGCAAAATACGAAACCACCTTCATTAAATAGCTTATTTAAAGTTATATACAATTAAAGGTGACTTTGAGTCATTTCGAGTTTTTATTTGAGAGATACAGGTTTGGGAAGTTGGGATTCTGGAAATTTATTCGGATCACAAATTTTTATATGTACCTTATTTTTGTATGAAATCAATTTTGTATTTTTCTTTATTTAATTATCTACAACTTTCATGTACAAAGTTTCTTTATTTGAGGTATAAAAAGTGGAACAAAAAATATTTCCCAAAATGAATAAGGAATGAATGAAATAAAAGGTATTTTTATTGTATATTGGCCCTTATCTCCCCCTACTTTATTCCTTATCGATCTAGTCATCAAGATACCTATGTCTCAGGGTTTCAGGTCATAAAATATTTGCAATATTTTATTCTTTTTCTTTTCTTTATTCTATAGTTTTGGTATTAAAAACAGTATTTTATACACCTTTTACACAAATATGCATGAATGCTAAAATGCATGAATTAACAGTATTTACACGCATTTACTATGGTTTTTAAGGCCAAAATGATAGAATAAGGATGATGAAACGTAGATTCATCAAGGCCCCCAAGTGAGCAATCATCCGAGCAATGGACCTCGTGAAGTGTGAATTGTCCAAAAGTCATGAGTTATTACAAATTAATTTATAATAATTAAAAACTATCTCGTAAAAAGAAAATAAAATGCTAGAAGTCTGCACTTCTCTCTATATCTCGCTCTCCTTCTCTCTGTGATTATCTTATACAGAAAAGGTTAATCTCCTCACAACTTGGATGCGTCAACCTCCTAAGAAGTCGTTGTCACCATACGATCCCTTCCAAGAAATTCAACAAAGAAAAGATGGTCAGAGGCATAAACAATTGTCAAAATGAAAGAGAAATAAAAGACAAATAGATAAGCAGAGTAATGTACAAGAAAATGCTACACTACACATTGCTCCTAGCAACGACGTCATTTGAAAAGCTACTGGAACCAAGCGGAGCGGTCGTGTGGTCACACGAGAAGAGACCACAGTTGCCGAAGTGACCGAAACGTGGAGCCCGAATAGACTCTCAACAATCAACCCACAATATGAATAAAGCAATGCAATGTAATGTGGAGTCAAAATTTATTATAAAACCTATAAATAAATGTGTATAGTGGTCAAGTATGTGTAGGGTGTCGAATACAGGGAACATGCGGGTGTAGCGGTGTTATTTATTGCTAAATAATGTATGTATGTAGATATTTATCTACTATGTACTTATTATTTTGTGTGTGTTTTAATTTTTTTGTATTTTCCTTTGTATTTCATTATGTTTTATTCTATTTTTTTATATTTTTCTGATTTTTAATTTCTTTTTTCTGTTTATAACATTTAATAAGTATATATGAGTATGTATATATATATAATGTAATATGTACATTGTATGTAGTATATATATAATATATATAATAAATACGGAAAATCGGTAAAGACAAATAAAAATAGTCATTTTTATTTTTTAAAGGTTTAAAATATATTTACAATATTTATTTTAATTAATAATATTAAGTATATATAGCTCTATGCATATGTATATTAATACAATATTGGTATTATATTTATACATATAGCTATATAGTCAAACATTATAAAATAAAGTATTTTTGTGTTATAACATTTTCTGATGTTTTGTAAATTTTTTAGTGATTTTTGCTACTTTTTTGTATTTAAAAGTCCAAAATATCCCAAATCATGGAATAAATAAATATATCGAATTCTTTTGAGAATTAAAAATATAAAATACGTCCAAATTTTCTCAAAATTATTTTTAATATATAGTAAATATATATGACATAGGACTATTTTTTGGAAATTTTGAGAATATTTTCTAATTTTTTTCATGGTTTGGAAGGGTTTTATATTTTTTGGTCTTTCTTTTATATTTTTTATGGATTTTGGTCTGGAGTGATAAAATATAGTAATAGACAGTACATATTTTTTAGGTAATTTTTAAGGAGGGTTTTATATTTTTTATTTTTAAGCTAAACAATGAATAGAAATGGTCCTTTTGAATTTTAATAATTGAAAATGTAGATAATATGCTGAACATAATTCATAGCGTGAATGAGCATACAATCATGCACTTATCCCTATTTTTGCATAATTTTGGGAGCATGATAAATATTTATAAAAGATGGAAAAGCATAAATAAAAATATACAAACTAGCTTGGGCGTTTATGAAATATAAAATAAAGGTGAGGTATTATATGCAAAATACCCAAAAGTTTTCAACGTTAATTACAATTTTTAAAGTTAAATTGAAATATTGAAAATCGGAGGGGTACGAGTGCAATTTGGCCACTCACGTAGGGGACCACGTGAGATGACCTAACAATGGACCTAATTGTAATATCTAAGAAGTACATGGGTTTCATTTGCAATTTTCCACGAACTTTAACACTTAAGTAGATATTTATACGACTCTTCAAATATTACATAAAATGTAAAGGGGTTTCATGCAACTTACCCCACTTAACGCCCCTTCATCGGGCTGTCCTCTGGATACCACATGGAGATCGAATGGTTTCGGGGGCACAGCGGTTCGGCTTGAATGGACGACCCAGATTAGATGTAGTTTTGTGTTCTTGATCGGACAACGTTCAAGGGATTTTGAAGAACAACCTAATAACACTTCGAGCTGAGCTTCGATTTGGCTTTCCTCCTCCATACGGTGTCCATTCCTTGCTCTAACGGGCCCAATAGCTTGTTGGGCATCGTCCGCATGTGCATGTGGGCTCCAATGAGCTCCAGGTGGCCTCGAATGGGATATGGGGCTTCGACTTTTCCCACGTGACCTAGAGCTAGTCCAGGTGCTCGATTCGACTCCAGATGGCTCTTCAAGGCCCGGTTCATGCACCAAAAGATTCCACGACTCGAGAGCTCTTTCCTCGGCCAGGTGATGAAGCTGGAAGCAATGGGATGGACGGATGGTGAAGAGCCCCAGCAATGGCTGACAGAAGGAGCTTGATTCCTCATATCTAAGATGGACTCTGGTTGATTCGATGAGGGAAACATGGAGAGTCTAATAGGGATGAAATGGGGTGGAAGTAGGGGCTACTCACAGTCGGAAACTCAGTGATTTGGCCTGGAGCTTGAGCTCTATGTCAAATTAGGGATTTGGCATTAAACCTTAATTAAGACTAAATGCAGAAATTAGAATGTGTGAATGAACATCTATGCTAAATATTACCTAAAATAGCATGAAATGGGCCTCGATTCGGTCCTAGAACCAAAGAGGCAGAACCACCAGAGAGGTGAACTCCAGCGACGGTGAATCTTCTCCTCCACGCTTCCTCCTCGCTGCAGATCGGATGAGGATCCTCTTGTCACAAGGCAACGATGGCACTTAATGGCCTGAGGGGCTAAGAAATGTAGAAGATTGATCAATCGCAAAATGACAGAGAGAGATGGCTTTATAGGTAGAGAAAATGGTGAGGTTCAAGCAGGTGTTGCGTGCGAGGGAGGAAGGGTAGGTGAAGGGTATGGTGTCGATGAAGGTGGAGGAAGTGCAGGTTATGGAAGGGTGGAAGGCTCGAGGGAGATGGACATGAGGTGGTGGTATGAAAAATCGAGGAAATGTCCCCCTATGAACTTTAACACATGCGACTGAAGAGGGTAGTACAGTTGACCTAGGTCAACTTTTGGAGAGTCTCGGTTGGTCCACATGACCAACCATGAAAATGAGATCAAAAAATCTTTGTAAATTCGATAAAAAAATCAATAAATTAATTAATTTTTTTTGTTAAAACAAAAAAAATTATAATTTTATTGCATGTTTTATGCATATTTTTATTTATTTTTAAAAGGATATTTATTACTTGTTATTATTTACATGTATATATAAGTAAATATACATGTATTTTGTATATTTTTATTTCTGATTTGTATATTATATTTTATTATTATATACATGTATTTTATATATTTATAATTTATTTAAATACATACTTAAGTATTTTTATTACATTTTTCTAAATTTTTACATACTTAATTAATTGTATACATAAATCATATATGTTAGTTATATCGTACTTTACCTCTGTGTTATTTATTTTAATTTTATTTTTAATGTTTTTATTTTATTTTTCTTATGTACATGTGTTTTAAATGATATTTACACAATTATGAAAATATAAAAAGTGAAAATGTAAAGAATAAATATATTGAATATTATATACACGTATACTACACAAATAGGGGCCCAATATCTAACTTTTGCATATTATCTCCAAATTTAATGAGTCACCTTCATTATACAGCTAATTTTATTTTATGTACATTAAAGGTGAGTTTGGTCAATTTTGAATATGTATGGAGAAGATACATGTCTGCAAAGATTTCTTTGTGACTTTTTATTTTGTGTCCCGAGCACACTATGCATTATTTTTCAGTAAAATCAAACTAATATTATCCTTTGTATTTTTATGTACAAAGATCATGTTGAGGGTTTATTGATTTGAGATATAAAAATAACAAGATAAAATAGGTCCCAAAATGCAATTATTGGGCAAAATGAACTGTGGTTTTTAGTGTATTTTTTGTACAGTTTATCTGCCCTACTTCCCCCTACTTTATTCCTTGTCGACCTAATCATTATGATGACTGGGTCTCAGGGTCTAGGATCACTCGACGTCTTTACACTTTGTTCTTTTTATTTTCTTTCCTTTGTTCTTTTATTTTGAAATAAAAATACAATATTCTATGTAATTTATCGAGTGTTTATTTTCACAATTTAATGATCGATACATGTATTTAGTTAGGAGTTTAAGGCTAAAATGAAAGAATATATGTGATGAAATGGGTATTTATCAGAGTTGTAAAATGAGTATTTGCCATAACCTGTACGAGCGTAAGAAAATTTGAAAATGTTTACTAAAAAGTCACATTTATACCACCAGTAATCACAAACAACAAATCAAGTAAAATATTGGCGTAGATTTTAATTTTTTCAATCATTTCCATAATGGGGGATAACATGTGACAATCAATGAAACCACTTCTTCGTGTGGTATACAATACGTGATATTTTTTGCCTTTGATAAAAACTCTTTTCCTTTCCCCCTTACCCAACTCTCATGCCCCCGACTTGCCTCCACCCTTCCTGTTTCTCCCATGCCAAATGAACCCCTCCCCACATTACCTCGTCCCCTTCCAGGTGCAGTTGTGGTTGAATTCTCCCCTCCCATTGTGGGCCTACCACCCCCTATTTGAGTTGTTACATTTGAGGTGTGAGGTGGCTCTAGGTCTATAACTTTCGTAGGCAGGCTTGCACCGGATGTCTTGGGAAGATCTGTATGTGTTGTATGCATGCCTCCATGTTGTTGTTACTGTGCCAAACAATTGAGACAATAGTTGTCGGATGTCATGATCTGGGACAATGGTGTAAGATGGCTGACTCTGACTGGACCCCGTCTGCAAGTATTGTTGAGTCAGGTTGGTTGCATTCTTGAGTGGGGAATATGTTGTACGAAGGATCAACCTCATCCGTTCGAGAAGTATATCGACCCCCTTACGGTTAGGAAGGAAATGTTGTGGGCTCGGTGTATGATGTGTACATGGGCGGTATATTGTACATTCCCGAATCCACCAATGATATGTTTTGGATGGTGTAATCAACGTAACCACACAGTTGTTGCAATTCGGTGTTCCTTTGTTGTTCCATCGTCATTTCCTTCACGCGGACACAAGGAGTTCACCTATAAAATTACTTCTCAGTTAGAAATTATGAAACAATTATCGATTATATAATTAGCCTCTATGGTAAATTTCCAGTTGATCCCACATTGGTATGTGTGGGTTGTAAGCTTCTCGAGGTGGTGGTATGGCCATGGCATTAATGATGTGTAATCTGCCAATACCATGTAAGATAGTTAGCCAAAACAGTAGCCGCTGGCTTGTCCGAATCTCTCTCCACGACGATGTCATCCATTCGTTGGTGCCATTGGACCAAACGATCTTGGTGGTGCAAATCCCAATCATAGGGTTCGTCGTCTCTCGGTCTAGCACATCTATCATCGAGGGATATTTGTGACATCACCTCCAGAATGTGACACTGCATATTGAATTACCTCATTACCCGATCGAGTACATGCATGACGACAATGTTGATATAGCTTGACCCTCACGACATATTGTAGGTAGTCGCGCCACAAGTTGGTCCTCATAAGGAGTCCACCTCATCTGTTCGAGGTAGTGTTGTTCGTCACAGAGTATGGATACATTTCGAAATTAGTTGAACAACAAATCAACTTACATACCTGATGGTCCTCTTAAAGGTCCAACTCATTGCTGTAAAAAGACGGATAAGTGGCGGATCTCTATGCGACCTTCTTCCTCGCGTCCACCTAAAGAAATATCGTTGATGTAAGGTTTACATTGAAGGAAATATGTAGGTCCAATATGGAAATTGTCTGGTACCTTGCTGGGTATGGGGCTAATCGTAGAGTTTCCTCGCTCAATTGGTACAGACGACGATAATTGATGTAGATGTGCTCCCAATACCACGCCTATGTGGTCAAATAAGGGCAGTTGTGTTAGATACGATAGTCAGTACATATACAAATTAGTACATGTACATTTGCCAGATATAGATTGGTTACCCAGAGAAAGGTCCAAGATGCGTAAGTTCTCTTAACCTTCATCAAAAATTGGTCCAATTGATAGTACATCTTTGCCAGCATTATTGCACCCCATGCTCTGTGTCCACAATTCTCGAGGTCATGCATGAGTATGAGGTAGCGGATATGTACCTTATCTGCATTAACACCCGACAAGAGGCTTGACCCAACTTGATAAAGTACCAATGCCTTAGCAACCTCCTCAGCCATAACTGTATCAACGGATTGGAGAGACATCGATGCCAACAAAGTCTTCGCGATCCATATTAACCTGAGCTTTCCTCCCACTAGCTCATGCTCGTTACGGTCATCTAGATTGACACCGAACACCTCATCGTAGTACGAACCCCAATCCAATTGAGGGTGTTCTTTAAACCCAATCATTGGCCACGATTCCAGTTTAGTGAACCGCCCTTCAGACTGACAGTTGCCTTGCCTTGACGAAGGTGGAAGCTGTATGGTTTAGGTCATCATCTCTCAGCAATGCCTTCATCAAGGAATGGTCTATTGTGGCTTGCTTTAGGTTGGAGATGCAATGAAAGCCAATGACCTCCACATGTCGGTTTACAACATCACTATGCGACTGCCTGAGATATGGTTGAGTGTATGCCCATGCTCGATAAAATGATGTGCCTATATGTCCACAATAAATGATGTCTCTAGATTCAAATAATAGAAATCTAGTGTACAAACTATTTATCTCACCGTATCAGTATCGGACAGTTGTCGACCAGATAAGTGCTCTCCTGTCTGGTCAGTATTGAGGCATCGATCGACCCTGCAATTGTCTCCATTGTTATGTCAAAAAATGGAAATGATGCAATAAAGCGGTAATGGTTGAATTAACCCACTCTCAATGTCATAGACAAAAAAAAGATGCAACCGAATTAGAAATATATTGCATTGGAGTACATATAACAAGTTACATAAAATCTATCGATGCCTTCTTCCGCACATTGTCTTGTTATGGACCGTGCTCCTTACACCGATTGCACCTAACTGGTACTTTACTCATCTCATCCATGCTATCGCAGAGTCGTCTCCTCTGGGAATGACCTGGTGAAAAAACTACATTGGATGGAGCAATGGTGAGGGCTCCAAGGACGGCCAGAAGCTACGATCGGGAATCGACATGAACACACATGTATATGTGGATTGGAATGCAGTCGCTATATAAGAATCAGAGCACAACTTCATATATTCCATACTAATGTGGACGTTATAACATACTGCAATTATATGAGGGAAAATTAATCTCACATCCTGCATGTAACCACATGTACATACAGACTATTGACCATTTATTTTAACTTTGTAGTTTCCCTGGGAGGCCCACACCTCAGATTCTGTAAGCATGAATTACTCTACCATTAAGCAACACACCGATTGTACAAGTCCATTCGTGATTTTTTCATATCAATGTATTAGGTGGTCGGTCACCTTTGCACGGAACTTACGTCTTTCGATGAAGTAGGTGTGTTCATGCGATAAAATACTGCCAAAACAAGTGTTAATACTAGTAGGCCATGTACGCCTCTTATAACAATGTTGAAACTCTCAGAGAGGTTAATAGTGGTCAACCCCCATCGACGAACCTCACTATAGGCGCACGCTCAGTATCTTCGATCACCCCTTCCCATTCCAATTATTTAGTCAACAACATATGAGTCGGCAATAAAGATTTGGTTCATAATCTGCTCGTGTTCATACTTGCTGGTCATTGTCCCAACACCATAGAATCTCTTATGTATGCACTTATTTGTATGCCCATATCGGTGCATGTTTGTCTGCATGTGGCGGAGGTAAAAACAGTGACAATGCCTTCTCTCGACTGGAAAGTATTGGTAAAACAAGTTCTTAAGATCAATAAATCTACTGCTGATGAAGTAGCTACCATCGCGATCAATGATACCAGATAATTTATGGAGGAAGAACCCCCAAGACTTAAACCTTCGTCGTCTACTTGAACGAAGGCAACAGGGAAGAGGTGGCCATTGACATCAAAGGTAGTAGCATCAGCATATGCCATTTATATTTTCCTCACGGATGGGTGGCATCAATGCTCAACACCGGACGATAATGCACAAAATCTTGGATTGAGGGAGGAATTTCCAAAATAAACGAAAGAAGGCATTCCTTACCTTCTATCCGTGCACCAGTTTACTATGGGACATCGGTTGATGTTCAAACTCATGAAAAAATCATGATTGTAGTGTCTCATCAAACACATAAATCGACGGATATCTGCGTATGATCCAATGTCATCTCCGAATATCTTCTTCAAAGCCCTCTGCTCCCCATTTCATGCTTTCTTATAAGATACGTGGACTTGTACTTCTCCTCGACTAGGGGATTGGATGACACTTGGAGTCAGTGTCAAGTTGGACCTCAGGGTGGCAAGAATGAACCTCCAAACAAATTTTGCAATGCAACCACGATTGTCAACTATTAGTATTGCAATATGGCAAGTGTGTTCCACACGATAACTCTGAATTTGCAACCTATCTCGACGATTGTTTTACACTGCATGCACCCTCTAATAGCAATCCTAAAAAATGCAACTTGACGTGTATTGGGAGCTCTTCGATGCATCCACCTTGAATTGAACGTACCATGCTCTAAGTGCTCAACTCATCAACTAGGTTGTCCTTTGAGTCAAAGGATCGATTCAACCACTTTCCTCGATGCTCTTTCAGCCAGAGGACCACCAATGTCGGGTGTATATCCGGTAAGCCCATATATGTAAGCAAGCAGATCGTTGTATCTGCTAGATACGTGCACTTTGGTCATGTCACTAGTGACCTCCTTTGCAACCAATCTCAGTATCCACATGTTTAATCCGTCCATTCTATAACACATACAATGCATCAACATCAATCATTTCCTATACATCGCTAAAAGTCATTAAAAGACCTATAAATATGGATGAGCATGGGTCGGGCCCTGAAGGCCCATGCTTAAGCCCATTTAAAAACTTCAGGCCTTGGGCCGGGCCTAGGCCCACAAAATTTTCTTTGGTTCAACCCAAGCCCAGGCCCGGCCTAATTCCTATGGGCCAGACTTGTGCCGGGCCGACCCATCTCCACCCATTATATATTATTAACTTTGAGTTTTCGTTTAAAGTCAATCTCAATTCCAGTTAAGACGAGCCAAAATTGTTTAAAACATATGCCATAATAATTGTGAAATAACTAAAACTCAATTCTACCAGAGATGAGCTCTCATTTTATACAAGTGCACTCAATGTTAGATACCATAAACGTATCTCATTATAGAAATTGAAAGAGTGAACCAAACTTACACAGTTAACAACAACAGGTGCACGATACACCACATGTTTAAAAATGGGCATAATGCCCATATTGGGTAAAGGTTCAATAATAGAAAATATTCTGATGGAAAAAGAATAAACACTGACAAAATCAAGAATAACCAACAGAATCTAAACCATAGAATAATTAAGGAAAATTAATTCCAAATTGGAATACTATGACATCAACTCATATGTCCCACACCAATCTTTCTTGATTTATAAAATTGTATGAAGACATGATACATAAACAGAGTGTGTATGCAATAGGTGAGAGATTCCAAGCGTGTACGATATGGGAAGGGTTCGGGCCCTCTTCGGACCGGGCTGAGCCAAGCCCGAGCCCGACTCAAAAAATTTTTGGGCCTAAATGTTGGGCCCAAGCCCGGCCCGATGTTCGTTTGGGTTTGGGCCGGACCGAGCTTTTTGGGCTGGGCTTCGGGCTGGGTCGGGTCGACCCAACCCAATGCTCATCCCTACCTACAAATTTATACTCCATACAAGTCATTTTATGTCCACCTTGTTCGCCATGGTTTCTATTCTACAAAGTGCAATCGCAGGTAGTTGAATTGCTTGTACACTAGGGCAAGAATCACCGATTACTAGCGCAAATCACTCAGGTATCTAATGTATTCATAAAAAATTGAAATGTAATCACGTTTTCAACTACATTTATAATACACAGATTCGCTTTCTATTGATTCATGAATTGCGTGATCAAATTCAGGTGTCTAATGTGTTAAAAAATGGAACATAATTACAATATTAACTACATTTACAATACAAAGAACCACTTTTTTTTAGTTCAGGAACTGGGTGATCAAATTCAAGTATTGTGTTGGAGAATATTGCTAATTATCTTAATTTTCATATCTATGTTGCTAATGATATTTAATATCATGCTGCTAATTTAGTTTTAAAATAGTACTAAATTGGCAAGATGTTGCTCACATTACATGTACAATTATCATTAAATTAAAAATATACAGTTAAATAACTTTTGTAAATGTTTTTTTTAAAACATACCATAGAGATTGCGAGTGAGGAAGATGGAGGGGGTGAGGGTATTTATAGTTTTTTTTAGATGGGAATACCATAACAACAGGTTTGTCGTGATCTCTTGTCGTCGGCAAGACTGATAGTTGCAAACTGTTTGCCGTGGTCTCTAGTTGTCCAGTAAAGGTTGTCAACTGCATACAGTTTGCTATATGAACGTCTACTTCGTCTATATACCAAGACTTCGTTGACCGTATCCTCGATGACCACGCATTAAAGTTTGAAACAACAAATCATCTAACACGTCATGTACTTAAGTGAGAAACAATTCACCGATATATCTCCCTTTATAAAAATTATTTCAAATCCTTAGACATTCCGAAACATAGCCATTCCTAAAAATAATTCCCCAACCCCATTCTAAAAGTCTCTCCCCTTCTCTCTCCCGTACCACTGTAAAAGGTGGGCGGCAATCTTGGGGTTTTCTTGCAGAGACCCTATCGATCTTTGCCAATGGCCCCCCAAAAGAAGCAGCAGCAGCAGAAGAGGTCCAACGCCAAGTCTTCCTCCTCCTCCTCTGACGCAAAGCAGGCGCCCAAGGTCCAGATATCCGCCGAGAACGAACGCCGCCTCCGCCGCCTCCTTCTCAACACCGATCGCCCCTCCCACGCGGCTTCCCCGCAGCCCCCCGATGACACTACATCGCGCTCCCAGAAGGCGAAGCGGCTGCGGAACGTCTACGACAAGCTCTCCCTCGAAGGGTTCACCTCCGAGCAGATCGAACGCGCGCTCGCTGCTCTCAATGTAAGCATCCCTGTTATCTTATCGAATTCCACATGCTCTGTGTGTTCCGAATCGTCTGTACGCGGATCGTTGAGTTTAGTTCTATTCACAATTTTAGTTAGAAAATTACTGTGTGATATTAATTTGAAACGGTAAGTTCACTTTTTTGTCAGATGAATCGAATATGATTTCTTGTTATAATTTATTGATCAGAATTTAAAATCATATTTTCTGAGCTTATTCGCGTTTCAGAATCACTCTGATTGGTGAAACGGGCACATTTCCATGATGGTCCAACTTACAACAACTTGGTGGTATCATTTTCTCTAAAAACAACTTGGTAGTATCATGCTCAATAAGGCTGGTGAACTTATTTCCAGAGTTGGTTGGAATTACCCCCATCATCTTTTTGATGTCTTCTTATATCCGCAAATGTTGATGAAAACATGATGCATGGGCAATTCGGCAAATTGGAAAGGAAATGGAGAACAGAGTTATGAGAGCTACTCGACGTTGCCACTAACAAATGGTCAGAGGTGATATGAAAAAAGGGGAACTAGAACCTGAGGTTACAACATGATTATCACCACTATTTGAGAGACCGCTCACATACTCATTGCCTTCATCACTCAAATGAAGCACCATGGAATTCACACGCTACACCAGGCACTCAAACACTCTCCTTGTAGTAGTCAAAGCGAAAGTGGGTGACATTATATATGGAACGGCAATACTTTGGTCACTCTCACCTCTTCACGAGAAAGCATGGACTAGAAAAAAAAGTCTTAAATATCTCTCATGAGTCTGTAGAACAAATCATCATTGCCACCCATAACCTCACCTCCACTTTGCAAACTCCAAAGGCTTTGAATCGAGCTGCAATCACAAGAACAATGCTTGGATTTTCTAGCGAAAAGTTGATTAGAAAAATCTTCTCATCATGTTCTCAAGCCTCAAACATCCCCTCCCCCCCTCCAAACGTATCTTTTGCAATGACAAGTAAATACATGAATAGCCAACATAATTGACATTAGAAGCACACCCGATTGATAGCCACTTAAACTTCCATGCAACTAGCTTACTCTTCATTTTCTACGGGTGCTTGATTACATTGCTTGAGCTTTCTTAGAAAGTGGCAACCCCAAATATGGTACATGCAAGATCTTGTGCGATATACGTAGAATTCCACCACACTCGTCAACTAAATCTTCCGTTGTGCCAAATGATATAAAGGTAGAATTTCCTTGTTTATCCATGGACATGATAGCTCAGCTGAAATCTCGATCAGAATAGATATCCCCTCATCCTCCACAAACCCCTAAAAAATAGAGTATAATTTGCATAATAAAATAATGGAATCAACATCCCTACATGATGCTCATTAAAATTTATGGAAGATTTTTAGGGGGGTGAGAAGAGAGGAAATTAGGACGAGGAGATAAGAAGCACACTAAGTTGCGTGAGGAGGGAAGACGATCCAAAATGATGTTAACATATCCATATAACATTATATAGTCCTATATAAAAAGTTGCATATTATGCTTTTAAGACTTATATTGATATTTTTTGAGGAAAAAGGGTAGACATCCAAAATAATGTTCACCCATCCATTTCCATTTATAATTTAAAAATGTAATATATGTAATTTACACGACTCAATAAGAGCCTTGGCATGGTTTCGTATATTTTCCACAGTACACCAAACAAATTCCCTTGGATTGCTATAACTTGTATATTATAGATCACAAAAAATATGAAGGTAAAGCACAATGGAAAACACACTTGCCCAATTAGCATGCATATAACGGAGCAACAAACCCCTCTTCCACATTTCTCATAATGTGTTCAAGCTAGATTCACATGAGGTGTGTAATGCATAGCTAAAAGAAGCCACTCACTATCTAAATGGTTAAACAAATACCAACTAATGAACTAAAGTCCCACTAATAACTAAGATTGTTTGGGGTTGGATAGTGGGTTGTTTCATTTGAGATAATCATTGGTTTATCATAGTCATTCTTCCTTTCTTTCGTGACAACTCCTCTTCCCCTATTTGTGTTTTGTGGAGCGTCCTTCATCATACGATCAATTTCCGGATCGTAGTCCCGCTCAAGAGTGATCGTGGGAGTAACCATGGATGTGAGACCAGCTATTTGAGACAAGTATTGAGAAGCTTCAGGACCAGGTGCAGAAGCCTGGGGCATAAATGCTGAAGCTGTAGTCTCGATAGGTGTCGGGGATACAAATGAAGCATCATGGGCCATGGATGCAAAAAGTCATGTCTCAATGGGTGTTTGAGACAGAAATTGGGTTTCCCAGACTGTAGAAGTAGAAGGTCGGGGCACCGATGTAAAACCTTGTGTGCATTCACTGATGACGGTAGATAAGTCAGCACGAGTTATTCATCATCTCCACATTATCTAAAATGTCGGTCACATCACCGGCGCAGTCCACATTCGCTAAAAATGACTCAATCCTATGGCATCCAATGAAATGTCTGAACTTCCGCAGCCTTGGTCATGTTTGTACGAAAGAAGCTCATGATCTTATCGACGAATCTCGTGTATGTCAAACCCATTCTTATTTTGATAGGTTTCATGCGACCACCCTCATAAGTGACTTCCTTCCCCACTCTCAAGATCGTGCCACCCACGTGACAAAAACAAAGCACCTTCATCAACATTGTTACTTCAAATACACAAACAGACGGCATGCTAAATTACACTTAACAAGTTAGCAAAAAAGTAATAACATTAACGAGTACTTAGATCCATTACATCAGAAAAAAAGAGTAAACATATGAAGCAAACTTGTGTTGAAAACCCTACTCACAATGGGAGAGAAGTCGAGAGATGCTGGGGGAACGGATTGGTCGCCGGTGTGAAAGCAGTGCTCCGCTGGGGTAGAATCAAATAGCGGTGGAACGTGAGCTTGGTTGCTGGTGTCTTAAGGATGTGTCTTCAAAGAACGACAATGGGGGCAGGTTCTGTTTGCGTGGGGTCGGGGCTGGGGAGCGGTTGTTGCCTATTCGAACCCTAAGAAGGGAGCCGCTGCTTGAATGACTACCTTACAGATTTCATAAGGGAGCCGTTGGCCTCAGCTACGGCTCCCTTCTAAGGGAAGCCGTTGCCAGAGACAATGGCTTCCATATGGCAATAAGCAAAATAAAAGTTCCCCGGGTGTATGCGGGGAATTACTTTCCCCATGGCACAAAAGAATTTCCCTCCTCTATCTCTATTCATTAGTTCAGCTCTAAGATTTAGAACTGTCCCAGGGCCAAAAGATCTTCAATCTGGAATTATCCTTTATATATTGCCGATTCCTTCTTAGAGAAATTACTCTACAGGTTATAGTATAGTTGGACACTATGGGTACTTAAAAAAAGACAAGTAAACCACGACAAAAGGGCATGGCAGTCCTCTTTGCCTAAGTTTGACAATTTGCTGTTGAAATTAATGCAAGTATTCGTAATAAAATTATGACAGCTGGAAAAATTATTGTGCTTTTGTATCCTCCTAAAGATTTAACCATTGTAATAGGCATCTGTAACAGTCCATGTTGCTGCTCCTGACTTGACTTGAAATTTACTGTTAGCATAGTCCCACTGCATCTTTTTTGTTACTTCTAAGCCACTCCCTAAAATGGGATAAATCGTCTCTGCCTTGTTCTACCACATTTTTTGTGGGAAGGAGGCTTCGATGGGAGGAGGATAGGATTTGATTTTGGCCATCAAAAAAACTTTGCCTCTCCTTATTATTCCACTTGTGGAAATTCATGCAGGAGCTTGTGGGAACTGGTATTTGCGAGCATTACTACAAATTGGATAATACTATGTTTAAATGTATGCATGCATGCAATTGGTTAGTTAGATATTATTTAGAAAAACTGTGATTTTTCAATATGCTTTTGTTTTGCCATTGACTGTCATTTTTACTATAATCTTTGACAAACTAATTAATGACATACCTTTGTGTTGCCAAGGAGGGGACCTCGTTTGAGTCTGCTCTGGACTGGATGTGCTTGAATTTACCTGGAAATGAGCTCCCGGCAAAGTTTTCTCGTGGGGCTTTGTCTACTTCTCTTGATGGTATGTTTATATACACATTGGTGTTATACATCAAGCTTCGAATGATGGCAATGCCATGGGATGTTGATCACCTCTTCTTCACTTGCTTATTTATCAAGGGTTTGGATGACCTCTGACATCTCTTGGTTTGATTGCTTCCCATTTTGTTTTTTTTTCCGAAGCTCTACGTCAGTAGTTATAGAATAGACTTAAAGGGATGGTTATGTTGGTGATCGTATGGACATTCTTAGTGCGCGAGTGAGAGGCTCTTGGCGCTATATATATAATATTGTTTATGATTTTCAAGTGCTTTGGTTGTTGTGGTTTGGTATCGAATGAGGCGGGGCATTTGTTTATGTACTATTTTTCCTGCTTTGTTGATTTTAAAATAGTGGATGGCTAGTAACATCACCTGATTGCTGTTTGGATTTTCTAAAAAAAGTAGACATGATTTATACACTTGACACGACAAACAAAGCTTCTCCTCCATCTCAACATATACGTATTGGATACTCCATGGGAATTCGAATTTGTCATGATTGAAATCATTGTAGAGCTGTCCAAGGCACAGTCTTGGACCCAGGCTCTGCCAAAAAATGGGCCAAAGAATCATCTCCAAGAAATCTGGTGTTCTTGGAGAATATGAAGATCATATTGAGGATTTCGGTAACATCTTTCCTGCTGCAACTTGCAGTCTTAATCTGGGTGACAATTCATACATCAATTTTCCAGCAAGGCACTTGAACTGATTTGGTTGAACATGGACAGACAGCACTCTCATCATAGATATAGTCTTCGGGATTCACGAGAATGGATGCCGATTTTGAGTATAAAAGATCCTCAGCTTCAACAATAAGTAAGAAGGCCTAAGGTAAATATAGTCAACAATATCATACATACAACTTATTCCATTGGACAAGTGATTGAAGGTTAACATTAAGAAGGATCAGGGTTGCATTGACGCATATATATGTGTGTGTATATATATATATATATATTTGTGTGTAGGAGGCTTATCCAATGGGTTCTGTGCTCATTAGAGTTGTAACAAACACACTCATTTTTTACTAATATTTTCTATCGTTTTGATTTCAATGCTTATTGGTTTACAACTGCTATATCATATTGACTCCAACAAAAACTGTTATATCATATTCTTAATCTTAGTAACTATTTTTACGAAAAGAAAGCCTTGAATTCATACGAAATGATCAGTAGTAAGAATAGGAAAGACATCGGTAATAGAAATAAAGATACAATCATTTGATTTTTTGTGTGAAATGATTACTAATAGTAAGAATATTATAACAATTATGTTAGAAAATAGAAATGCGGAAGCGTATTAGAGAAATAAAGAATAAAATATTGAGAAGTCCGGGATTTAATGTGGAATCCTACTCCCTAAGGAGCAGGATGAAACCACTAGAGAACGCCTCAAAGGGTTGATGTATGCATTGCACTTTCTCATCAGATACAAAGGGTGAGGGGCTTCTTATATAGCCCTTTACTGAGTCTCCACATCTCACAATTGGTAGATGTGGGACTAAAGACTTGGATGTGGTAAATAGATCGTGGAGTGATCCATTTACCCATCTACAACTCAAGTGACACATATAACGAACACTCCAACACTCCCCTTCAAGTTGGAGCATGTAATGCTCAGCTTGGACAAACAGAAAGAAATCTCAACTCACAATACAAGACACTACAGACAATATCAACTCAACACGCACAATTGTCGGCTGCTGTCGAGGATGTTGCTTCTCATGCCGTGCAGGTGAGGAGGACGAACGACTGGAGTGTGAGTTAAACTGAATCTCCCTGTCGGAGAGCATGTGCTCTGTACTGCGCCTGCCTGAGAAAAGTTGTGGGTATCGTGCTCGCATGTCAGCTTCGGTCTCCCATGTCGCCTCTTCGACGCCGTGTCGGTGTCACAACACCTTGATCAATGGGATCTCCTAATTAGGATCAAATTTACGAGTCGGGACGGGTACTCGTCTTTTTTGAATAAGAAAATGGGGGAGCCCTCCCGAGGCGGGAGTCACCACACCAAAGCATTTATTAATAAAGGAGAGGGTACATCAGTTTGATATCCAAAAATTGTATAAAGCATTACAGTGTGCAAGAACATTTTCAAAGTAAAACCGCTGCCCCTTGAAAGTGGTATCATTCTTGCCAAGCCAAATAGCCTAGAGCGCGGCAAAGGGCTTGGAGACATCATCGGATGACCCAAGTCCGATCACCCGAATCGATCTCCAAAATTGTTCCGCATCGGATGCCCGAACCCACGGAAGCCCTAAAGAATCCCACACATTTGCCGAAGACCCGCGTCCAAAGAAAACGTGGTCCGCATCCTCCATTTCATCCTCGCATCTGTCACACTTCAAATCCGTCCCACCCAGTAGTCTGCCTCTTCTCACTTTGTCACAAATACGGTCTCTCCTCAGACACCAAAGAAAGACCTTAACCCGAGTAGGAATCTTAGCCACCCAAATCACCTTCAAGTCAGCACATAGATCTTCATCGCGTTCCACCATACCACCACTCAACTTCCGATATGCAATCTTTACCGAGAACTTACCATCAACCCACTCAAAATGGTCTGGGTCGCCCGACATCTCCCCGACAGGGGGAATCTCCGACAGCATCCGCAAAAAATCCTCCAACCTCTGATCCGAGAGAGCCGCAAGGAACCTCGGCGCCCACGACCTGGAGTCGACGACCTCCGCCACCCGCACCCCCTGTCCACGGCTAATGCCATCAACCTCGGAAAGCGGTAGGCCAAAGCCCCCTTCCTCGTCCAGTCATCCTGCCAAAAACGGAAGCAGAGGCCATTCCCCAATTTCGGCCGAAGAAGAGACCGGAGCCCCGGAATCACGGCACGGATCCCACTCCACAAGGAAGATTCATGACGCTTCCTCACTGCCACCAACTCCCCTGTGACACCATAAATCTCTCCCAGCAACTGCAAAACCGGTGAATCGGATGGACCCCAAATGCGCACCACCCGTTTGGCTAACAAGGCTTTGTTCATTGATTCCACGTCCCTGACACCTAGACCCCCCTCCGCAACAGGTACAGCAAGATCCATCCAAGCCACCAAGTGCAACCCCCTCATTGTCTGCCTTCCATCTGACCAGAAAAAAGATCTCATCAAAGTCTCCACCTTCCTTCTAACACCAACATGCATTAATCTCGTCGAGAAGAAAAAAGTCGGAATGGCTGAAAGAACATGCTTCAGTAGTGTAAGCTTCCCACCCTTGGACAGAGTGGTAGCCTTCCACCCTTCCAACCGCTGCTCCATTCTCTGAAGAACATAGTCCCAATCGGACTTCCTCAGCCTGCCATCAACCAGAGGCAACCCCAGATAGGTTATCGGTAATCTCCCCAGGTGGTGTCCTGCCCACGCCGCAAGCCTGTTACTCTCCTCGCCATCCATTTCCATTGGAACCAGGACCGACTTCTGCCTGTTAATCTGCAGCCCAGAGAGGCAGCCAAACATATCCACCAAAATAGCTGCATTGTGGTTCTGTTCCTCCGTCTCTCCCAGGAAGATCAGCGTGTCGTCCGCATACTGCAACACCGGGACTGAGATGTCCCTCATTTTGAAACCCTCGCACCAATTCTCTTCAACCGCTCGCTGAAACAAGACCGCAAGACAATCCGCAACCAACACAAAATCAATGGAGCAAGGGGGCATCCCTGACGCACCCCCTTCCGCGGTTGGAACCATCCCCCCTCTGGCCTCCCACTGACCAACACAGAGCAGGAGCTAGTGGTGACGCATCTCTTAACCCAAGCAATCCATTCTTCCAGGAATCCCCTTTTCTGCAGCGCTGTCCACAGGAACCTCCAATTGAAACAATCGTAGGCCTTCGCATAGTCAATCTTCCAAACTGCCCCTTTTTCGAGACCTCTTCCACTCACGACAGATTTCCGAAGCGGTCACGATTCCATCCGCCATACACCGTCCAGGAATGAACGTAGATTGTGCCGGTAAGACCACAGAGGACAAGACAACTCTAAGTCTGCTCGCCAGCACCTTGGCGACAATGAGATAAATGCCATTGGAAATAGAAATCGGCCTGTAGTCCCCAACCCCAACTGGGGTCTCTTTCTCCGGCAACAAAAATATCAATGCCATGTTAACTTTCTCAAAACCCCTGTTGCCACTCCTGAATTCAGTCAGAACCTCCAAAATGTCACCCTTCAGCAGATCCCAGAACTCTTGGTAAAAGGATATAGAGAAGCCATCCGGGCCAGGAGCCCCGTCCGCATTCAGATCCCAAACCGCCCTACGCACCTCTTCCTCCGTAAATTCGGCCACTAACGAATCAGCCTGGATTCCACTGAAAGACCCCGCCCCTCGGCCCGTCCAGCCCCAGCCATTCTCCACCGGCACTCTCCTCGAAGCCCTCACAAAGTGCTCCCGCAAGGCGACTCCAATGTCCCTCTCGCCCCAACACTCTTTGGCCCCCCACCTCCACCTCATGCAAGAAACTCCTCCTCCTTTCGGACGTCACAGAATGGAAGAAACGCGTGTTCGCGTCACCTTCCCTTAGCCACTTCTGCCTCGCTCTCTGTCGCCAATGAACCTCTTCTTTTCTGTCCTCCCGAAACACCGCCTCTAACCACACTGCCCTCTCCTCCACCTCCTCCGGAGTCAGTCCCCGATCATCATCTAGCCCATCTAACCTGCTGATCCCTGCCTCTGCCCTGACGGCTCGCTTCCTCCTGGCGACATCCTTCCCAAAAGTCAACAGCAACCGCCTTAGGGAGTCAAGTTTGGTCGCAAATCGTGACACCGCCGAGCTTGTGACCGCTAAATCCCGCCAATGATCAGTCACCAGGTCCTCGTTTGACCCTAATATATTGAATAGCCCTAGCCTCACCAGGGTACACCATGAGCTATACCATCAACTCGATCTTTAACCAAAGCATCATACATATCTACCTCGATAACATAAAAAAAGCCACATCAAGCATCAGTCCCGTAATCGAGGTGTCCGAGAGACCTACCTCAGGAGGAGTGGCCACCTAGGATGACATAGGAGCATCCAATGCAGGAAGGCACTCAGCCAGTTGGACACAGATAACCTTCCTGCCCAGAACATGTACGGCCTCAAAAACTTGACCAGAATGGCACCTCTCCACAACCACCACCATGTCGAGGTCCTCATCTAGCGACAAGATGTTAGAAACAATCTCTACCACCTCCCCCTCTGATGCAGAATAGAAATTTGCGACGGATAAAAATAAATTTTTGGTCGGTGCTCAGTGGATTTTTGGTGGAGAAAATGGAGGGGTTGAGAGGAGAAGCTCGTCGGGAATACGAGGGGATGGAGAAGAGAAGGCGTGAAGACCACGACAAGGGAGAAGGAGAAGGGAGAGGAGAGAGAGATAACTCTCAAATTTAATTATCAATTGAACTGAACTAAAACAATAGCCTATCATCCCTTTATATAGGAGGGATGAGATTACAAAAATAGAAATTCAACTTCAAATTCAAACTAATTATCCTAAATTGATTCTAACCGACTAACTGACTAATTTGAAATTCAAATCTTTAACTAATCGAGATCACAGGCGATCCTGTTTATTTAACCAAAATGACGACAACTCAAATAAACGTAAATAAAATTAACAGATAAAATTAAATAAATGCAGCCCTATATCTCTAGTTTACGCTGCATCAACTTTCCTTCGCTTGAAAAATTCGGCTCTCGACGAATTGCTGGATCTGCAGGCTTGGAGGTTGATAAATTCGAATCCGCGTTCTCGGTCATCCCATGGAAGAACTGGTGTGGCGCGAATGGCGGGATCCACGTGTGTGGCATGCGAGTGTTGGCGACGCGGACTTCGTGGTGGAAGAGCAGGTGTGGCGCGTATGCGGGCTCCCATCCGGGCTTTACCCTTTTGACGTGGTGCTCGAAGAACTGATGGGGCATCTTCATGACTATCAATTCGGCCCGTGGAGAGTCCATAGCAAAGCAGTAGCACAAGGAGAGTAGAGGAGGAGATGTGTCCAATGAATGAAGCCATGGGGCCTTTAAATAGGTGAAACCCATGGTCCTATTCCTAATAGGATAAGGAGGCCACCCGAATTTCTTCCTTTCAGTCCTTTTTAAATATTCCTGCTCTAAGGGGTTGGCATGCAAATGCTTCAATCATGGCCTTCCAGTAAATGTTTTTATGAGGAGGGGTCTTGCGGCAAATTTCCCCATTCAGTTCCCTAATTTCCAGGGACTTGGCTGTGACTGTATCCCTAACTAGTGTTTGGTTTTTTCTCTTCCTAATTAAGTGGCGGCGGCACGAGGGACGAGGGAGGCGGCGCCCGTGAGTTCGCGCCCAGGCCTTCCGCGCGGTTGACGCTGCCCGCAAAGGTAGCGAGATGGACAACGGGTGGTTGGGGTGCTTGGCGGCAGTAGGGGTGGTGGCGGAGACGGCCGAGTGACCGTAGGGGAGGCGAGGCGGAGAAGGTGGTATGGGGGCCGAGGCGGCGGGGGAAGGAATGAGGTATGCGGGGAGAGGCGGCGAGGAGGGGGAGGTATTAAGCGGGGAGAGGCGGCGAGGAGGGGATGGCGGAGGCGCGAGGGTTGGCGCGCTGAGGGATTGCGGATCTGAGACGGGAATGAGGTCGAGGGAGGATGGCAGAGGAAGAGGGAATCGATATTTGGAGAGGGGCGGCGGTGCGGGTAGGTTAAGTTTCGGTGGAGAGGAGTTGCAGAAGGGGACACAAGGTTTGGGGGGTGTATCGCGATGTTCCCTAGAGTGGTGGGGAAGGTTGACGGGGCTGGGGGTGCTGGGGGCGAGGGGGTGGCAGCGGGTGCAGGGGTCTGGGTTGCAGGGGCAGGGGCTTCAGGGGCGTCGGAAAAAAGGGATGTTGGCGGTGGCGCAAGGAGCGCGAGGGTGGCTGTGGGAAGAGGTAGCGGCAGTGGGTTTGGGGCTGGAGGTGCGGGGCTGTCAACGGGGATGGTAGGAGGCACAAGGATGTCGTTGGGAACCTGCGGAAGGGTCGTGTGTGGCCGGAGACCGATTTTTCCAATGATTGCAGATCTGAAAATACCTGGACAGCAAGTATTTCGTCGTTTTTTCCTTTTGGAATGGCCTGGACAGCGATCGAATCTTCCTCCACAACGAGGTTTTCTTCGTCAAAACTCTGGACAACGGCTTCAGTGGTTGGGGGCTTTGATTGGGCGACGAGTAGGGTCTCGAAATTGGCCATAATATCTCGACATTTGGACTGGAAGTCTTGACATTTGGACTGGAGATCACGCAGTTGTCCATCATCTCCTTGTTGTAGGTGTCGTTGGCTCGTCGTTTTCGTTCCGATGAACGATAGTCCTTCGATACATGCCGGTGCGAACGTTTGGACGGATCGTCAGATCGTGAGGACGATCTGTAGGCCATGCTCTGATACCAATTGATGAAGAATAGAAATTTGCGACGGATAAAAATAAATTTTTGGTCAGTGGATTTTTGGTGGAGAAAATGGAGGGGTTGAGAGGAGAAGCTCGTCGGGAATACGAGGGGATGGAGAAGAGAAGGCGTGAAGACCACGGCAAGGGAGAAGGAGAAGGTTTAATAAATTGGGGTGAACACCGCATAGTGTCTCCCCCCTTTTTTTTTGAGCCTCAAAAAAAGGGAGAAGGAGAAGGCAGAGGAGAGAGAGATAAATCTCAAATTTCATTATCAATTGAACTGAACTAAAAAAATAGCCTATCATCCCTTTATATAGGAGGGATGAGATTACAAAAATAGAAATTCAACTTCAAAATCAAACTAATTATCCTAAATTGACTCTAACCGACTAACCGACTAATTTAAAATTCAAATCTCTAACTAATCGAGATCACAGGCGATCCCGTTTATTTAATTAAAATGACGACAACTCAAATAAACGTAAATAAAATTAACGGATAAAATTAAATAAATGCAACCCTATATCTCCAGTTTACGCTGCATCACCCTCCTAGCTAGAGTAACCTGAAAAAAATCCCGGTGACGATGGGTGAAAGGCATGCCGAAGACTGGGAACAAGCAATGCGGGTCACACAATGCAACAACATCACAAACCCATGGGCACCTCCACTTCTTGCTACAAGAAACATTATCTGCTGCCAAAAGGGTAGACTCTTGCTCTGAAGTCTGCCCGTGTAGGTTAACGCAGTCCCAGAAAAAATTGTTGGAAAAAAAATAGTTGGAGGTATCTTCCCACCCCTTCAACTGCCTCATCACAAGTTATCGAGGAAGCAATAAGAATATGAGGGCATTGACCCTTCGACATGCTGACTGTCATATCCTACAAACATGGACGGGGCACCTTAATAGGTTGTGACTTGCGAGGATTCCCCTGTATGATGATGGGAATATCTGATAGCTACATCGAGGTCTCCTTTGCCATTAAGAGGGGGATCTCATTAGGATGCCTAACCCACCACATTTTGCAGGTTGTCGGACGCGTCCACGTCTAATCACCATCTTCCAATCCCCAACTTCAATGCCTTTTTTGACTACGGTAACTACATTTTCCATGTTTATGACTCTATGGGAATCTCCGGTGGTCGCATCAACCACAACCGCAATGAAATATATGCCCCCTATCCCACCATTTTGGGCTCTAAGATGATGGGAGCCCTGGCATCAACATAGTAACTAGCACTTGACCCTCTCATGCCATGCACAACCTATTAGATGGGGAAGCGTATCAGAGAAATAAAGATAAAACATGGAAGAACAAGGGATTTTTACGTGGAACCCTACTCCCTAAGGAGCGGGATGAAACCACGGGAGAATGCCTTAAAAGGCTTATGTGTTCATTGCACTTTCTCACTGGATACAATGGGTGTGAGGCTTCTTATATAGCCCTTACATAGTCTCCACACCCCACAACTGATATGTGTGACTAAACAATTGGATGTGGTAAATGGATCATGGAGAGATCCATTTACCCATCCTCCTGCATAAGTGACGCATACAACTTATACTCCAACACACACCCTCAAGCTGGAGCATGCAATGCTCAGCTTAGACAAAAAGAAAGAAATCTCAATTCACAATACAAGACACTACAAACAATATCAACCCAACGCGCACAACTGTCAGTTGTTGTCGATGACGTTGCTTCTCATGCCGTGTAGGTGAGGAGGACGAACGGGCTGGAGTGCGAGTCAGACTGGGCATGCTTTGTAATGCGCCTGTCAGAGTCACCAACTGAAAATGAGTCTCCACTTAGAGAACTCTGCCTTACCACAATATGTGGACAACTGTCCCATCTCTGAAAGGGCCGAAGAATGTCGCTAATTATCCATACGTAGATCTCTGAAGGTGGGTCTCTGTCATAGGGACCTCGAAGTGGGTTCTCTCTCATAGGAACCTCGGAAGGATCTCGTACTGGAGTTCACGAACACTAGAGAATGGAGTATGAAAGTTTCCTCGTCGGAGAACTGGGTCTCTCCCATCTGGCTCAGAAAATGGTACTCTACTCTGGAGTCCCTATGAAACCACATGAAATCCCGGGAATGAGATCGCTACTCTGGAGTCCCTATGGATCACATGAAAACCATGGCTGAAACATAAAAGATGGGGACCACACAAACATGGAAGGACATATCGATATCGATATCGTTTCGATATCGTGTCGATATCGATATATCGACGATATATTGCCGATATATCGCTGATATATCGCTATATCTAGGATTCTTTCTGAAGAAAATGCCCGAAATCGGATATATCGATATATCGATTTCGATATCGGTCCCATGTCGATATCGATATATCGGCGATATATCGCCGATATATCGGGATACAACCTTCCATGCACACAAAAGATGGCAAGCATGTGCACATATGAAAAGAAGACCATATACATGTGCGTGTCTGAGACTGAAGACTCGGAATCTGATCGTCGAGTCTGAACAACTGTAGAGTTTGAACATCTGTCTAGTCTGGAGAATCTGACATCTGAATGGACTTGTAACTCTACATAATACTCCCCCTTTCTCTCATACTTGTCGGAAAACAATGGCATCAACAGAGTTGGGAGAAGACAAGATAATGGGGGAAAACAAAAACCAATAAGCCGATTGCATTTTTGTTCGGTTTTTCAAGTCATTCTTTTTTTTGAAACATTTTTTAAGCTGTTTCATCATTTTTGACTTTTCCATCTTTTCCTTTTTTTTTTCTCTCAAATCAATTTTTTCTCTTAAGGATTTTTTTGTTTACTCATGGCCTTACTTCTCTCTCTTTTTTAACCACTCTCTTTTTTCTTGAACACGACCCAAAGAGCCCAAACTCTTCGATCCCTTTTTTTTTAAAATACAAGACAGGGCCATTAGGCGCCCCTTTTTTCCCAGAAGCACTAGGGTTCCCACGATGGGAACCCCTTTCGCATCGCCAAGCTCCCTCGACAGGGGATCGCCGCTGCCGAGCTCGATCTGGAGAGGTGGGAACTCCGCCTGAGCTTTGAGCTCCGTCTGTGTGATGGTGCGTTGTCGGGAGGTGGAGAGGTGGAGGCCGCCACCTGAAGGAGATCGCGGCTCAGGTGGAGCGCCGCCGCCTCCAACTGCAAGAGGAGGTACGCCTCCAACCTGGAGGGACAACTGCCATCGTTGGTTTAGAGATCGGAGGGGTGCGTGCCTGGAGGCAACCGCCTGGAGGGTTGCATGTGATCGGAGGGGCGCTCTTCCGCTGAAGATGGAGGAAGGGGAACATCGGGATTCGCCACCGAACAAGAGTTTCAGGTGGATGTGTCGTTGGTGAATCGCCGCCTACATGAAGCCTCACGTGAAAAAGTGGGTGGTGCCGCCACAAGGGTTCCCAGTTTGGAACCAACTTCGCCGCTTGTGCGTGGAGCCACCGCCAAGGCCTGGGACTTGGCACTGGAGAGGGCCGCACATAGGGTCTGGAGATGGTGGCGCTGAAGCATCGCTTGGGATGCGAGGGATCGAGACAGGGAGCATCGCATATCAGGGGGCTTCGTTGCCATTGATCTCCTGCGCATGAGAACTGGTGGCTAGGGTTTCATCATCGAAAGAAAGCATCGCCGTCATAAGGTTTGTGCCGCTGCTATGTGGGATGGAGATGCGTGCCGCTCCAATCTGGAGAGAGGAGAAAGGATAGCCTGGCGCGGCCTGTAAACCATATCTAGGGTTCCTGGAACCCTAAAATTTCTTGGATCTTCAGGAACGAACTTTAGGAACAAATGATAGTTGAATCGATTTTCGAACAGAATAAAAACAAAGAACTTAAAATCCTCGAGAATCGAACATGTTCTGATACCATGTTAGAAAATATAACACGGAAGCATATCAGATAAATAAATATTAAGCATGGAAGAACAAGGGATTTTAACGTGGAACCCTACTCCCTTAGGAGCGGGATGAAACTACGGGAGAACGCCTCAAAAGGCTTATGTGTTCATTGCACTTTCTCACTGGATACAATGGGTGTGGGGCTTCTTATATAAACCTCACAGTCTCCACATCCCACAACTGATAGATGTGGGACTAAATAACTTGATGGGGTAAATGGATCCTGGAGAGATCCATTTACCCATCTCCCACATAAGTGACACATACAACTTATACTCCAACACAACCGTAGGTGTAGAAGCAACAAAGCCTTGCCAACCCTAGGTGGATGAGGGGTAGTACACAAGCGCCCCTACTGCCCTTTTGAGGGACTCACATATACTGCCCACAAGCACGCAATCCCCATGTGCAATGATCACCTCCTCTCACGAATTTACCCTCGCGATTGCCCCTGATAAATGTCCTCTCCTGTTCATAGCATCGCTCGTGAACAACAAAGTTTTTCCAGACTGAACTCTTGTAGCCTTTCTTTTTGGAAGTTGTTGGAGTTTGGGTCAACACCTCCCATGGATGAACAAATATTATACTTAATTTTTTGTGAACACCTTTCCTTCATTCCGTTGCACCCATGGATTTTTCATATGTGAAATCTGTGGTTATCTTTTTATACTCGAATCTCACTTCCCGAAATCATACAGTGCTTTTCCTAAATAAAATGATACAGTCTGGTTGTTAGCTTTCATGGATGCCCACCCCTTTTTACTTAAAAAAACAAAAAAAAAAGAAATAAAATGCAGCATGGGGGCTTGTTTGTGAAGGCCAATGAATTATGAGGTGAAGATTAGGCTAGTGGATTTTCCTTGAACGAGGGGTTGCCTTACGCTAAGAGAATGAAAATAGATGCTAGAAATATAATTTTGCAACCTTGATGAATGCATATCCACCACGACCACATGAAGATCATCGCCATGAAAACATATACACAAAGATGTGTTTCAAACAACTTCACAAATTCTTATGCTGCATTTATTTGATGGCATATTTACATGTAAAGTTTATCTTAATATTTGGCACGCTTACTTTGAAGTATACCTTGATTTTTTTCGGAAATTGACTTTTAAAAATTTGATTGTATGAACTATGATTCACCATAGAATTAGTGTTTAAGATCACTGACATATCTTTTTCAAGATGAGAACGTTTCTCATTCTTTAGTAGATCCGTTTTCACTCTTTTTCTGCAGGGAGTGAAGGGACTGTTTCAGTTATATCAACAGCAAGGGAAAATAATGTTCCTTCACACCGTTGTTTGGATGACATTAACAAGCCTCATGGAATTGCTATCAAGAGGAAAGGTCAATTGGATGAATCATTAGATTTGGGCAAATCTTCTCACGCTGACTGGATAAGACAATATATGGAACAGCAGGAGCTGGAAGATCACGAAGAAAAACAACTTGAAGAGCAGGAAGAATCTCATGTATGTGGTATTATGATAACCAATCTTTCACTTATAAAATATTAAGCAATACTTGAATGGTTCGCCTATTGCCAGCCTGGTGCAACCGCAACATCTTTCCCTACAGGCAATTAAAACATGTACTTGAGTTTGTTTGCACTGTTACTTTATGCTGCGTAATGACATTATATCAGTAAACAATGGAACCTTTTTCTAATCACCTAGTTATAGGACACGCTAATCATGTGTCTATTTAAAAACTGTGAAAATAGTTGATGATGCATGTGGAAAATCACATAGTAGCTTTTCACTATGCAGGTCTTATTTGGCTTAAAAACTACGCAAGTGTTATAGTTTATTTTCACAAGCATCACTCTCGAAGTGCATATACTAGATATTTGATGACCAGATTAGTGATTTAAATGTGTACTACACCGTCATTAGCAATTTCGGTTGGTTGTCACTATTTCTTGGATCTGTAATTTTTCTCGAGTTACATCATTACATGGATAATGACTACTGCGTAAGAGGAAGGTGGAAAATTGAAGAATATTCTATTAACAGTGAAATTCTATAATGTTGTGATTGTAGAAAGAGATCAAATAGGGGTATTCACTAACATCTCTCTTGTTCATCTTTGTGACTTGTGCTTTCTTCCTCACTGCATTCTAGCTGAAGTTCAATTGCTTAGGACACATTCACATCATACTAGCTAAGACAAGGGAACAAAGAATCTTACTCAGGTAAGTAAAACAACGATGACTAAGACAAAACTTTAAAATTATTTTTGCAAGCTTTAAAATGGGAGCAAGCATTTTTTTCAAAGGATCTTCCATATCAATAAAATACAATAAAATGGAGGGGAAATAATGAAATATGGAAGAGTGGGATTGTGGGAGAGGATATCTTGTGGTTCATATAATACCATTTTCCAGAGCAATAGACTCGTTTTTCTAGGGAGAAAAAGTAGGTCATCCACATTATCTGGATCCTTTTTCTGTTTTTCTGTATTTGTTCTTTCCCCAATATAGGGTATGGACGCAATGTACGTGTAGCCTTTTCTTATATAAAGAGAACTTGGACTTATCATTGACGCATCCCATTCCATTCCTTGTCATTCCATTCCTTCAATTATTAGCCTTAAAAACGAAGAATACTTGATCTTTGTGGGGAGCAAGCTTAAAGGCCTTTCTTATCTTCTTGACCCGATTCAAGTCACATAGATAACCGAATGTAAGAAGAGATTTTTTTGAAAGGAGGGGGTGTGGAGAGCAAGGGCGGAGGTGGTAAAAAGTGGCATTGCAATGGCTAGGGGTTTTCTCCGTTAACTTCTTTCAAGATTTCTGCGATATTGTGAGCCCGGATCTTATTGAATTCTTTAGGAGTTTCCATTTTGACTTGTTAAATCTGTTTAATACTAGCACAAATGTGAACTTTGGTGTGATTACACTACTTCCAAAAAAGCTCCACGCTCTACGAGTTGAAAATTTCAGACCGATTACCCTTGTTAATAGCGAGCTCAAGATCATCTCAAGGGCTTTGAATCGACACCGGACCAAATATGTGTGCATTCCTCAAATCACGATCCACTGTGGATTACGTAGCAGCTGCTAGCGAAATTCATTCCGATTGGCGTGACCTTAAGTTTAATGGAGCGATCCTCAAGCTTGACTTTGGTAAGGCTTTTGACTCGGTGGATTAGGACTTCCTCCTTTCCACTCTAAACTCCTTAGGCTTTGGGAAAAGTTCTATTTTCTGGATTAAGAACCTTCTTTACACCACTGAACTTGCGTTAATAGTTAATAATAGGGACTCCAAAGTCTTCACTCCTTCCAGAGGGCTTAGACAAGGTGACCCCTTTCGCCTGTACTCTTCAACATTGCAATGTTTATATTGAATCGTATGTTTCATAATGTTCAAAAGATCTGGAAGGATCAAGGCTTATAAAACCTCGGACCAAAAAGTGGAGGTCTCGACCATCTAATATGCAGATGATATTTTGGTCTTCGTTGGAAATGAAAACTCAACTATTTGTAATACCTCTAATTTCATTAAGATTTTCTCTCCGGGCTAGAGTTAAATTATCTGAAATCCACCTTTCTTATTTGTAAGGATGGTGCTCCCCCATGTAATAACCTTGACTAATCTGGACTCCTCAGGATTGGCTCATGGATTATCTGGGGATTAACATCCATAAAAGGAGACTTTCGAAATCTTTCCGGAACAAACTTATTGAAAAAGTCCAAAATAGGGTATCTCCTGATATCCTAAAGATGTATCTTCACTAACACAGCCTTGGCACCCCTCCTAACTCATACTTGCTCCTTAGAGTTGATTCCAAAATACATGATCTCAAAATTTGACGCTATAAGATCCAACTTTATTTGGTATGGGTCCTCACTCAAGAATAAATTTCATCTTGCAAATTGGGAAGCCATTTATAGATCCAAACACTTTGTTGGGGCTTTATCACCATCAAAAGTTTTAACCTGGCTACCTTAGCCAAAGATCTTTGGAAAATTTGAACGTGGGTACGAGTTTGGACCCACTATGGGTTGGTATCATAAGATCCAAACATGGTTCCTCTAGTTCGAGGCTCACTTTCACATGACCTTCTCGTTTTATCCGTAATTGTTGAAGGCCAAGGGTCCGTTTGGTAACATGTTGGGTTGGGGTATCCCCTATGAATAGTAGCTGTTTGGAGTGTTGGGAGGGTTGGAGTGATAATTATGATGTGATGTGACATTGATTATGTGTTATATTAACTTTTTTAGTGATTATAATATATTTTTTATGTTAATAAATTATGATGTGATGTGACATTGATTATGTGTTATATTAACTTTTTTAACGACCTTAAACAACCATTTAAACGACCTTTAATGACCTTTTAAATGGTCTTAAATGGCCTTTTCAGGACATGGATTTACTTTCTTCAAAGGATCACCATTATCCATGGCTTTTATGTTGTCTATTTCAATATTTGGCTATGAATTCTAGTTCTTTATATTATATGTTTTGAAATTTGAATGAAACATTTCTTGAATTTGATAATATTGGATCTATGATTATTTTTCTTATTTATTTATACTTTTTTATTAATTATATATATGCAATATTTTTTTATTAATTAAAAATGCAAAAACGCATAACCCGTTTAATTTCTGTTTAAACTCCAGCATGCCGTTTAATCAGTAATTAATGACCCTAACGACTGAATATCGCATACCGTTTTTTGCAACCTTGCTCTTAACTGTCTCAACATTCCAAAAACTCATATCTTTTAACTGGTGCATTAATCGACCTCCTTTACAATTGGTTGAACCACTTTAGGCAGTTATATCTCATCTTGTCCTCTATCGGAGTTACACCATCTTTCCTTCTCATCATATCGTTCCAAAATCCGTTCTTTTCGTGTAAGACCAGATATCTACTGTGGCGTTTTCATTTATGCTACTATCGTTTTACAAATGTCTATGATTCACATGCTAATCTCCATATCCATAGAGAATAGCAGATCTGACGACTGCTTTGTAGTGCTTTTCTTTGATTTTCAAAGGAATTTTCTTATCATACAGAATCGCAAAGGCTCCTCTCCGCTTTAGCCAATCGTTGTTTATTCCATGAGTAACATCTTCGTCATTTTTTCCATCATGTTGCCAAGTAGAATCGAAGTATTTAAAAGAATCTTTCTTCTGAATGCTATCTTTACCAATCTTCACCTCGATTCCTTCCCTCTTGCTCCCATCAAATGTGCACTCTATATATTCTGTCTTAGCCTTACTTATATGAAATCCTTTAGTCTCTAAGGCATGTCTCCAAACCTCATGGGTGTCATTTACTCCACCTCTAGTCTCATCAACCATAAAAATATTATTGGCAAACAACATACACCAAGGTATCTCATCCTGAATGTGACTTGTTAATTCGTCCATAATTAAAATAAAAAGGAATGGACTCAAAGTTGAACCTTGACGCAGACCGATGCTGATGTCTAAATAGTCACTCTTCCTAGATTGGATCCTTACACGAGATGAATCCCTATTATACATATCCTTTATAAGGTTAATATACATGAAAATCACTTGTCTCTTCTCCAAAACGCTCCACAAGATATCTCGTGGAACTGAATCATAAGCCTTCTCCAAATCAACAAAAATCATATGGTGGTTCTTCCTTTTAACTATATAATCTGTATTCTCCTCAACATGTGGATAACTTTAATAGTTGTTCAACGTGGCATGAATCCGAATTGGTTTTCAGTTACTTTGAAACTTGCATCATCATTCTTTCTATCGCACGTTCTCAAATTTTAATAGTACGACTCATTAATTTGATTCCTCTGCAATTCAAACAATTTTGAATGTCTCCTTTATTCTTGCAAAGAATGATGCTTTATTCTTGCTTCACCAAATAACATTCAATAAATTTGCGAGCCAAGTCAAGCCTCATTCACCTAGAACTCTCCAAACTTCCATTGGGGTACCATCATGTCCTACACCTTTTCGGCATTTCACAACCTTTAGAGCCTCCTCTACTTCCTTTGTATTAGTCTATAGCTTGCACGATTCATGTAACTTTACTTCTAGATAGATCTCCTAAAGTGATATCTTTCTCCTTTGCCCTATGAAAAACCTATGGAAATAATGCTTTCATAACTACACTTTATATCTTTCTGAGTAACAAACACATATCCTTCCACATCGGCACATCCTTAATGCATCTCACTAGAGAAAGATCTTTGATCTTTCTTTCTGTTGTTTTGGACAATCAGAATATATCATTCTGGCCCCCTTAGAGTCAAGCTATTTGTACAAAACTTCATATCTTTTGTCTTAGCTTCACTTATAATCCTTCTTTGCTTATTCTTCGCTATTTTGTAGTTTGTGATATTTTCCTCTGTTTTATCCTTATACATAACTTTAAAGCAAGGGAACTTTTTTAAGGAGAGGTTCCATGTGTGTTCTTGCATGCATGTTCTCTTTCCCGCTCTCTCAATCACACCACTCAACCGAGACCATTATTATTTTATAGCCCTACATCATTGTAAAATTTTGAGTCCTTTGCCTTTTCAATTATTTTATGGAAGCCCTTGTATAGTTTTTCATCCTCCATTTAAAATGTAAAAATTAGGCACATTTTTAAGTTGAAGTTTTTAAAGGATGATTATTAATTATTTTCCTTTCTCAAGCATTGTTGATCTTTATTTCATTGTTTATGATTTCCCTCCCAATCTTCTCTGCCAGGATTCTAATTCCATTTACTGCGAAGCATATGTTGTTGAGCAATATCATTTGGCCAGATTGGGGGCTATTGAAGCCAAAGAGCGCGGGGACCAGAAAAACACAACAGCACTTCAGTCAGATCATCCGCAGAATGCGGCAACAAATGACATGCTTAGGTAAGTCCTATAGCTACTGGTCTTTCTTGTATACCTTCATTCATAACGTCATTACTGATTTTGCAGGCCTATCAAGTGATATATTTTAGAATCAAGCCCCCAAGACTACTCCATTCATCCGCCTAGCAAGACCCTGAATTCTGCCACGTGTGTTTGGCCTGTTTCTGCTCCACATGCAGCTGATTCTTTAATTAATTTAAATCCCGAGGAACACCTCTCCGAGAAAGTCATAGGTGATAACATTCATGATGTGAAAGTTCATGACAGTGCAATTGATAGTGAAGTAAAACAGGAGCAGGAGGTGGAGCTTGGTAATCTTTTCTTGGAGGACGCTTCATCTTCTGGAGCCTCATCCTTGGATATTTTAAAAGCTCCAAAGAAGGAAAAATCTTCAACGATTATTTATGGGCATGTTGTAACTGACATCAATGAAATATGGAGAAAGGTATGGATTTTATCATCTAAGTTTTATTAACTGTTTACCTTTATACAAAGCGTCTCACAGGCTATTGTTTATATATAGAATAACATTTTACTTCATGGATATTGAACTTAATCATAATCTAATGATCACTCTTGTCTTGCTGTGCTTTCTTAAAAGGGTGACCCCAGAATGATTCCAAAGGCTGTCCTACAAAAATTATGTCAACGGTTAGGTTGGGAAGCACCAAAGTACAACAAACTTCCTGAGAAAGAAGGCAAATTTCTGTACAATGTAACTATATTGCGCACTGCTAGCGGACGGGGCAAGACTCGAAAGGCTGGAGGACTATTCGCATTGCGGCTTCCTGATAAGGTCACACCATTTGGTTCTGTTGAGGTAAATGGCATTTTTTAAAGAAATGTTTAGGTAAATGATGTTATCACTTATCACCATTACATCTTTGTTTTTATAAAGATACTTTGTTATCGGTTGCGCACTTGCCATTCGGAGCAATGCTAATTTACTAAACCCAGCCATTGGTACCTACCCATTGAATGATCTTAGATCAGAAATTATCTACTTCAATGGTGTTGATTTTGTAAAACTTCTAACGTAAGTATGCTATAATCTGATAGTTCTCTGCAGGCTGCACAGAATGCTGTTGCTGCTTTTGCACTTAGCCATCTTTTTCCTAATGCACCATTTGATCAACTGCTTGAGGAGCCATATTCTTCACTTGTTAGATCATGGGAAGGTATAATTGATGTATGCACACTGTGTCACATACATGTTCTCTCTCGCTCTCTCATTCACACATCACTCCCCTAAATCATTGTATGATTCAGTTCCTTTGGCTTTGTATAAGTTTTTTCCTCCTCAATGTTGACTCATGCAGAGGAATTGACTGAGGTGGACAAGGAAGAGGAAGCCCGGAGATCAGATTTTGTGGATTCCTTATTGGAAAGTCAAAGTGCCACTTTCCTGACATCTGATGAGCATGGAAATTGTCATCATGAATATGTAGGGGAAGCATGCAACTTTAAAAACGTGGAACCTTGCTCACCGACGAGAAAAACTGGAAGTGTGTATTTGCAGTATAATATAATTTGTTTTTTTATGGCAACCATTTGAAGACAATTACTTTTCTTTTTTCACTCAGAATTTCATACTTTATTAATGACATTGTACCCAATATGTAATATGATTTATAGGGACACGCCTAAACGTATGATTTATAGGGACTGTTGGATTCATTCAATTTATGGGTTGGTTTCTTTATATCAGGGTGTAGTGTGCACACGTTCATATTGCAGATATTATTTAGAGGAATATTTAGTTTGTGGATGACTAGGCATGTGTATTGCTATAACAGATTTACAATAGGTCAAAAGCGGGAGATGTGAAAAATGTTTTATCGAGATAGTGGAATGTTAGATTTATGAGAAGCCAGACAGAACCAGAAATGATTGAACGTTTTCCATGATCACCAACAAGTTCTGGTAATCCAGCTAAAAGGCTATCAACATTGAATGCATGGGCCTGCTTAGGTTTCAGAGAAACTAAATATTTATCGATGAAGCTTCCAACACATCTATCTGAAAGTTTGAAAGCAACATAGAAATTTGAACTTCCTGGACAGTCCAACATGATTGGGACGTCAAGAGCCCTCCAGTTTCGGATGGAGAGGGACACATGCCTGGAGAGGGAGTGAGAGTGGTCACCAAGAAAAAGGAGCACCCAGAGGGAGAAAGGAAGAAGGCTTAGAGGAACGTGCGCCTGGTGGGGCTGCAAGAGGCGAGGGCGATGGCCACCGGCCTAAGATAGCATTGAGAGGAAGAGTGGAGGTGTAAGATGCCAGTCATCATCGGAAGGACTGCTTTTTCGCTGTAGCAAGGTTGGAGGGTGGTCGATTGATGGGAATGCATGGGCCTGCTTGTAAGAGTGACGGAGTGCCTGACCCTATGGTTGGAGTTCTCATGGCAGAAGGGGGCGAAGGGCAGCTTGGAGGCAATGGTGGCTCTGTGGGAGAGAGGATGAGTGACTGGTTGTGTTAAAGACACAATGTAACTCTCTGACTTGCTCTTATGACATTCATGGTGTTGAAGCTAACGAGATGCTGTTATTTCTTTCCAATGAAGGGGGTTTGTCCCCTAAGGTCATGGAAATGCGGAAGCCCTATTTTCACGATGGCTCCACGGAGTCTGACCCCAGATGGTTGTCCTTGATCTGCAGTCTCCCAGTACGATGCTGGGGATTAAGGGCAATGTGAGAGTCGTTGGTTCAAGTTGGTGTAGTGGAGGTGTTAAGTTCTGGACTGCAGCTTGGAGAATCGTTTGAGGTGCTGGTGGTGATGCGAGACCCTCC
The DNA here is from genome assembly GCA_037367405.1 of Ottelia alismoides. Classification (NCBI taxonomy): domain Eukaryota; kingdom Viridiplantae; phylum Streptophyta; class Magnoliopsida; order Alismatales; family Hydrocharitaceae; genus Ottelia; species Ottelia alismoides. Next base: position 680,818 of record JAZKJV010010579.1, on the reverse strand, counting down.
TAAATTGATGATGCATGCTGCAGTCTTTTGTCTTGGGAGGTCATCGTTATCCTCGAGGCTTAAGTCGGTAATTGGAGATGGCATGTTGCATTGACCACCTGCAATGGTAGCGGTGGTGGAGAAACAACGACTGGCGGAGTTGTTGGCACATTCTTTAGACGAGTCCTAAGGGCTATCACCCTGCAACTCTTGAGGATCCTCCGAATATGAAGGGGGATTTTATGGGAGTTATTTTTTCTTAAATATGTAGGGTATGGTGGAGTTTCGTTTGAGGAGGCTTTGACCAATCATGGGGAGATGTGGACCCTCCTGTTGTGAACAACACATGTCCCTTCCAATTCCAAAACCCAGTTACATGTAAACCCGATTATCTTGTCGTGCTGCTCTAATCGAGCAGGTCGATCATTTACGACCTGGTTAACAAATCTCTACTCTTGAATACTAGCGTGAGACATCACTATCTTCTATGAAGCGTGACCATGGGGAGTCCAATGCCTCTGCATTCGTGAAGCCAGGAGGCAACAACCCGTAGTGGAGCCCTCAATGAGGTAAGGAATGTTGGATTAAAAGAAACATCTTTGATCTTGGCTGTAGCCCGGTTCAACATGCGAAGGAGGCTTGTGTTTTGAGACAAATGTTTCTGAAGACCTTGCCGAGTCCTCTCCTCTCTCACACAAGAGGAGAAAGCCAGAGGAGAAGATGTCGTTAGAGCGTGAAGTAGAGGACAAGCCCGGCTCTAATCTTTTCATGGGCGTGGAGGATGTTGTTGTGAAGGAAACTTTTCATGGGCGTGGAGGATGTTGTAGTGAAGGAAACTAGAGATTTTGAGAGATCCTCTTCAACCCAAAGATGCCATTCCGAAGGTTGACACGAACATTCATGTGCTGGTTGCTGCTCAATGTAAATTCTCCAAGTGGATCATGAAGACACTCAACTGAAATATTCAGGGTTGGGCGATTGTGAGAAGAGAAGTTGAATTGGAAATCTCGTTTGGTTGTGGTAGGTGGATGCCACATACCCGTAATGGACAGAGAGAGGACGCTAGGATTCCAGCTTGTGGAGGTTAATGTTCGGATACTGGTTGGTTGAGTTTCGTGCCCTTAGGGCTTAGGGAAGTGCATGAGGTGTTTTAGAGACCTGGAAAGGGGATATTTGTGGCGGTGAAGGAAAGAGTGAGATCTAGATCTCGTATCGACCGTTTTGTAATATGCCGCAATCAACATAGGATTTTTATTCAGTTCGGTCTATGACCCAATCGTGGATCCTCAAATGGGGCTTTGTGGGGGTGAAGTGTACATTGTGCGATCCAAGTTCTTTAGCTTGCTTTGGCTCATAGGAGGCGACTTTAATGTGGCACAATTTGCTTCAGATGGGCCTAGTGATAGAGGGAGTTAGGATCTTGGATCAGAGAAGATCTCATCTATGATGGTTGAAATTTCCATGGAGGTTTTGGATGCATCTAATGGGCTGTACACACAGAGGAATAGATCTTTTCAATTCTTTATGGATCATTTTTCGGCATCCGACGAGCTGGAGCTGTTTCCCTTATGACCGTGCGTGCCCTTCCAAGGTCCCACCCAGTCTACATGAAATTTCTAGATATCCTTTTAGGTTCTAATGATCCTTAAGAGGGGATCAGGGAGATTGTTGCCAATTTATGGTCTTGTTTTGGTGGAGGTCTTAACTATGAGGAGGATGTCGAAGAAGATTTGGGGCATGGCCTCAAATTTCAACGAAATTCCACTGAATTTATCTGAAATTTCTATTTCTCTAGGCCACCGGAATCGAAACACTACGTTATTTCTTTTTTCCGGGATTTCAACAAAATAACAATGAAATATCAACAGAATTTCATCGAAATTGTATGTCGTTTCGGAGAAACAACAAAAATAAGGGACTCTACCCTTCACTTTCATTGAAATTTACATATATTAATATATTTTCACTTATTTATTCACTAATGTTTAGTTAAAGTGTTTTCACATATATTATTGAAATCCCATTAAATTAAACGTGCCTTGGACCGGGTCACCTCTGTCTCAATAGGGCTCGATCTGTTGTTCATCCCTACATGAAGCATAAGAAAGACCGAGTAAAAAAAGGGCATAAATCCTTTGTTATTTGACTACTAGAAATTAAGCATTGGGAAAAGTTTGTAGTATGCAGGACACTAGATATCAGTATGTTGGGAGTAATATGAACTTGCTCTTAACTTGTTATGAGGCAAACCATCGGCTAACATAATCGTCCTGGTGATCAGCTACTTGATTGGGTGGTTATGACTTTCGAGATCGTGTCGAACTAAAAGAAAAGGGGTGTGGTTGGAATCTTGTGGAAGGTTGATTTCTTGAAGGCCTATGACTGTATGGATTGGATGTTCATAATCAGGGATTCTTCCAACCGTAGAGGGGTGTCAAGTAGGGTTGCCCTCTCGCCCCTCCTTTGTTTATTCTAGATGCAGATGCTTTGGTGGTGATGGTGAATCTTGATGGGGGGGGGGAGGTTTCCTCATAGGTTATTTTAGAGAAAATTTCTCAATCCCAACCCTGCAGTATGCGAATGACACGATTCTCTTCATATAATGATATATTACAGAGTGTAATGTGATCAAAGATGTTTTTGTAGATCTTTCAAGGTTAAGGGGATCAAAGCAGTAAATGAAATTCAATTCAGATTCATGCCATGCCACTCAACTATTGAAGCTATCCACTTGTTGAGGAGAATAATGTAGATTTATAACGCTAAAAAGAAGAGCCTTCATATCATACGATTTTTATTGATTTAGAGAAGGATTATGATTCGGTCCCAAAGGAGATTTTCTAAAGAGTTTTGTAGAAGAGATAAGTACCCGTCCTACACATTTGTCCTTATAAAGGATATGTATGATGGGGTTTCATCTTGTGTAAGGATCCATTCCAGGAAGAATGACTATTTTAACATCATCATCGATCTGCATTAAGGTTCAACTTTGAGTTCATTCATGTTTACTTTGATTATGGTCGAGTTGACTAGTCACATCCAAGATGAAATACCTTGGTCTATGCTATTCACCGATTATATTGCGTTGATTGATGAGACAAGAGATGGATTAAATGAGAAGATGGAGGTTTGGAGACATGCCTTAGAGACTAAATGATTTCATATAAATAGGGCTAAGACTGAATATATAGAATATGCATTTGATGGAAACAATGATAAAGGACTCGAGATGAAGATTGGAGACGATAACATTCAGAAGAAAGATTCTTTTAGATACTTGGGATATATTTTGCAATGGAAAGGGGAAATTGATGGAGATGTTACTTATAAAGTAAATGCAGGTTGGCTAAAGTGGAGGGGAGCATCTACTGTTCTTTGTGATAAGAAAACCCATTTGAGGGATCTGTACCAGTGTTAGGGGATGGGCACGTTTTTGCTTTCTGGGAGGATGACTGGGTGGGAGAGGGCCCTCGCAGGGATAAGTACCCATGCCTATATGCCATTGCGGTCGACAAGGGTGCCTTGGTGCACCAACTCTGGTCGATAGGATCTTGAGGCCCCACTTTTGTGGTTGCGTTGTCAGGCCAGAGGTGTGAGGAGGTCGTCGTGCTCTTAGGGGACCTGACGGATGTCGAGGGTCCTGGTGGGGGCACAGACCATTTTGTGTGGAGAGATGGGAACTTTACGGTTAAAAAGGCGTACAGTTTTTCTGCAGGTTGCAAGGGACGCAACAAGGGGAGAAGATCATATCTACATGCTTATATGGGCCAGCAAGGTTCCAATGAATATCAAGGTATTCATGTGGTTGGCACGGCATGGACATCTGCTTTCAAAGGTGCGCAAGGCAAGGATACTTGGTACCGAGGATACCATCTGTGACAGATGCGACGTCGAGCAGGAGGATTCAAAGCATCTCTTCTCTGGGTGCAACTCTTCAGGCGCGGTTTGGAAGCAGACGAACGCGTCCTGGCTTAGGCCGAGGGACACGGGTCCTACTGGAGCTCGGTGAGAGCGGCTTGTGGTAACTCTCAGGAGAACACGACTATTCCTTTTGCCTTACTTTGGGCCATCTGTTGTGCGAGAAACAAGACAATCTTTCAGAATCGTCCGTTCCCGTGTGAGAACGTGTTGGGCCACTATATGGCTTTGGTACATCTGTGGTAAGACCTGTAGTTCTGTTTTTCTTGTTTCTTTAAATTGTGGGCTTTGGTACATCTGTGGCAAAACTTGTATCTCCCGTGTGACAACGTGTTGGGCCACTAAATGGCTTTGGTTCTGTTGAACCATCTGTTCTAATCGTTTTTTTTTACCTTTGATTGAATAAATTGTGGTGCGTTCCAATCTTGAGACTGCACCCGCTTTCATCTCAAAAGAAAAGAAAATCCATTTGAAAGCCAAAGGAAAGTATTACAAAACAGCCGTGAGACCTGCTATGCTCTATGGATCAGAATGTTGGCCTGCAAATCCATAGACATGTTCAGAGAATGATAGTAGAAGAAATGAAAATTTTAAGGTGGATGTCTGGTCATACATGAAAAGATCAGTTTCGAAATGATGCGATCAAAAGGAAAGTTGGTGTAGCTCTGATAGAGGATAAGATCAGAGAAAACCACTTAAGATGGTTTGGTCATTTGTAAAGGAGGTCGGTTGATGCATTAGTTAGAATATACAAGATTTGAGATGTTGAGCCGGTTAAGAGAGGGTGAGGAAGGCTCAAGAGGTGTTGGAATGAGACTATCCAAAGGGATCTTAGTTATTTGGATTTGAGCCTGAGAATAACCCAAAATAGATCTGAATGGAGGCAAAAAGTCCATGTAGTCGACCTTATTTAATTGCAGGAAAAGGCTTTGTTTTTGTTGTTATTGTGTTTGGGGTTAAGGGTTAATGGTACCAAGTCAGATCTTGTCCCCTTTGGTTGCATGTGCATGTGGTGGCGGCTTGTGAGGTAGTTCTGTGTACCGATCAATGGAGCTAGGCTATTACATATCTCAGTTTGGGCTGCCTCTATTGTGTGGGAGACTTTGGCATGCAAGAGTGGTTGTTGGTGATTGAGAAGATTGAGAAGAAACTGGCAGGGTGGAGAGCTTCTTGCCTTTACTGGGGGCACTAGCGATGGTGAAGGTAGTCTTAGCATCGATCCTAGTGTTCTTTCTCTCACCACGTGTGAAGCCCCTCGGATCCGGGTACTTGTTTACGCGTCCTTCGCAATATTACATTCGATAAACGATCACATTTGTATTGAAATTCAGGGGAAATTTTTCACGTTTCTGCAATGACATTCACAATTCAAGTAACAACCATAGAACCGACAACATGATATGCCACCAAAATTTCATTCATTAATTTCCATATAATTATACAACATGTACAAAAGAGGCTAATAGTACATACATGTATTCCCAAAAATATTACCGAAGAGAAAGAAAACATTTTACATCATAACTGAATAAAAACTGTAACATCAGTAACTGTAACGTCTGGTGTAGTAATGAATATCAGGAATCATCAACCAGTTACTTGTGGGAAAAGGCTTTGTTGTTGTTGTTATCAACCAGTTACTGAGTCGCAGTCTGCTTGCCTGTCAATTATGAAAGGAACAAGAGACATCAGCGAGCGTCGGTACATCATGTAAACTTATTAAAATAAGTAAGCATTTTAAGGTGATTGCAAAAGAAACAAGTAGTAAGGTATAAACAACTAAAAATGTACAACTACTTGCTATGAAAAAGGTTTTCAAGCTATCCTGAAAGAATGCCCCAAGTTTTACCCATTATCTTTTACAGGTTATATTTTTATATAGTAGTTAATGACTCATATGTAATTATACTAATCTTTTGTTATTTAGGAATCTTAAATATGGATTTCGATAATGGGAAAGATGAGGTTTTGAACTCATTCTTGATTTTATATAAATTCTCAGGTTTAGTGGATAGTCTGTGGTCTTGATCTGTGTCTGACCTTATACTATGACTCTAAGACATGAAGAGTGCCTTAGGGTTGGGGTGCCTCCGTAGGCATGCGATGGAGTATAGTGCATCCTAACTAAGTTTCCAACACGTCCACTACCTTAATTATAAACAACTCTAGCCAATACAACTTATAATTGATTTCATCTTTTAGCCAAGATCTATTATGCTTCATTTCGAGTTCAACTGTAACTTCTCAATTTCAACTGTAACTGATTCAAATGTGACCCTAGATGATTCAAATGTAGACATAGATGATTCATATGTAGCATCGCGAAGCCTGTTGACGGAAAGTAACCAAAACTTTAGCGGTGAGGAAGTTTCCTACAACTCTTCCGTCTCGTCCTCTAATTGGAAGTGTGGTCCAACAGAGGGATATGTCTACTCCAAAACTACGCTAGTAAGACGTGTGAGAGAGACTCTTCGGAAAAGTCACTCTAGAAACCGACCCGACTTGTACGAGCTAACGAGCTCGTACGAAAAACTAAAATCGAGGATCCCCCGCATGGACATCCTAAAACGAAGGGTCTGCGGAACTAGTCAAAAGCCGGGATCCTAATGAGGCGTAAAAACAATGCGAGCTCGCGAAAAAATCATGAAAGGATTGGGATCCTAGATCTGCGCACTTGGTCGCCGCTGCCTTAACTGGGCTTCCTTTCCTCCTCCTAGTTGAGGGTCACCGTACCCTCACACGTTCAGGTGTAAGGGTCACCATGACCGACACTACTAACCGGCATCATTGATTTACAATTTTTAAAGGTGCTCTTGATCACAAATTTCTTTTAGAGTCTTTAAGAGCATTCTAGGTAGTGAAAGATAAGAACTAAATTATCATTACTTCACATTAATTGAAAATGAATTGGCATCTGGAATACTCTCACAAATTTCCCAATTAAGGTGACACATTATTGATTTATTAACCCGGTTGTTTTCTGGTTCTATGACCTATTGAGTAAGTGAGACAAAGGGACGCAGTGAAAAATCTTTGCATGAATACTCGACTGCCTGCCCATAATAATATGAATAATTTTTTTTATTCCTTGGGAACTGTGAATGAATCAATCCTGAATTAGATGCAACATTCTCCTTGTGTTTATAGAATTATATCATCTGGGTGGAAGTTCAGATCTGCACTTGAATTATAGGTTCCAGAGATCGGACAACAAGAATAAGATGTTCTCTTTCAAAGAAAATATTGGGACGACGAGCACAAGGTTTTTAAAGTTTACATGGAGATTTTGCTCTGTACAACTGCTATGATCAGGACAATTGTAACTTACTGTTGAAAGGATATGATCAAGCCGTTCACAGTTTTTTTTAATTTGATTTCATGCTAAAGTAACCCCTAAATTTTGATCAACAGTTCTAATCGTGGAACAATTTTCAACAAGTTCTTGGTTTACCAATAGAAAGCATTCATGCACTATTATTCTAGCTCACTAAAGGATTGACCATAGAGGTAGGTTTAAAGAAAATCTAGTTGCGAATTTCAAGTTGATCAATTGTTGGCCTTTTTTTGCATGAGTTTAATAAGTTTCCCAACAGAAAACAGTAACAACAGTAAATTTTTAATTCAAAATATTGAGTTTACATCTGAGTAGTAAACAATAGTAAACTAAGTTCAGAACATATTTCAATAGATTCCAGAAAATGATAATCAATAGAAATCCTGTATATTCATGCAGTTGAAAGTCCTAAAAGATTAAAATCAAATGATTCAATTTATTATAAACATCCAGCAAAACAGTACCATTGGCTATATCATATACATAACTAGATATTTCCCAACTTTCCCCTAATATCCTTCACTCGAATTCCCCTAATCTACTAAACTGGAATTTTCATTTTTTTTCATGACAACAAGCAGATCAGCTCAGGCCATCAAAAATGAGTCCCCCAATTCCATCATCAATGAAATCAATCACCAACATTTTGCAGAAAACTCTACCCATCCCTCTGGTCAGCATCTAACACATTACAGTGGCTAAGAAACTATTCCTGCCCCTCACTTTCTTCTTATCAATACCAAAACTACCACAGATCCTAAAAAAAACAAACGAGTGCATATGGATGGATTAGTACGAAACAGAAGAGCATTAATTATGGAATTAATTTGTGTATAAAGTACATGCATGACAACAAGGAGAATGAAGATGGATCATGGGAATTTCTAAAGTGGAGCTCTCAAGAGGTTTTTCAGCAGCAACTGGTCAGGAGCATGGCTTGAATAGTTGGTGATCAACAGTAGTTGCTACTGTTGATTGCAATTTTTGAAGATAGGAGAGAGAGTGCTAGAGATCAACTCGTTGGAATTTTTGGGGGAAGAGAGAGCGTCATTGAAATTGGGAAAGTATTGGAGAAATGGAGAAAGAATATATGAGAAAAGAGAAGAGGGGAAATGGAGGAGGAAGCTTCCTATGTGAATGATAAATCAGCCATGACATCATCAAGCTGACATCAACTTGCTGATGTCATAATTTCTTTCTCCTTTTTTTTAAATTGCAATCGAACAGACTGTCTGCTACTGTTACAGCAGAATTAAATTTTATTATTTATTATTTTTTTTACCAATTTTCTCTCATTTATTTAAAATATTAAAATTGTCCGTATGCGCACATCGAGCCTCCGATTTCGACGCGTAATGTCTCGATTTGATCGTCTCTAAACGACGATCAATATGAATAATATTGATATACTTTAGATCGGATTTGGATCCTCGAAATTTTCGAGATACGATTTTGGTCTGGGGTTAAATTTTGCGATTTAAAAATACCGAATGATCTTCGATTGACGAACGGTCGATTCTGTTGCTCTTATTTTGTCCAATCGGATTTTATAGCGGTCTTAGTTTGTTTTGCGGTTTCCGATTTTGCGTCGCGGCTTTTTCGTGGCATACATTATGATGCAATTGATTTTTGGTTGATTCAGCATGAATGACTTTGATTGGCGACCAATTGATCGTACTAGATCAATTAATGTTGATTGATAACTTTATTGAATTATATAAGCCCTAATCGGGTCGGGTTCGGGTTTGGGCGGATCTGGATGTTACACCACGTGTGTTACCTATAGGTGTTTGGAGGAGCTAGTGAGGTGATTCGTCTGGTCCTCATCTGACGATGGCTTGGGCATTGCCTTGGCGGATTGGAACGCGATGACGAAGTCGGTGTGGGGGATAGGGGCAATGGGTTTTGCGGTTAGGCTATATGAACAAAGCACTGCTGCTAAAATGAGTGATTCTGTGGTGGGGGGGGGATGACTCTGATCTTCTATCTAGGATGGTACAATCTATTTATTCCATCTCGCCGCTATGCATTCTGGAGGGTATTTGCTATGTTTTGCCTATGGTGGTTACTTCGCTCCAATCAGTGATGGGCTACAGAAGAGGTTTATCTTTTTGGCATGATGATTGGGTGGTGGAAGGAGCTCTTTGTGATCCTTCCCTAGGGTTTTTGCTTTGGCATCAGACTTGGAGGCACGTGTTGCAAATGTTTGGTCAGATGGGTCTTGGACACCTACATTTTTGGAGTTATCTTACCAAAAAATTGAGGAGTTCTTATGCCTTTCGAGCTGATTGGCCTTGTAGGAGGATTAGTCGGATGGACATAATTCATGGTGCTGGAGGGAGGAGACATTCACGGTGAAGAAGGTGTATGCAATTTTGACTGCATTATCGATGGAGAATGACGACGCGGCTTGAAATTACATGAGAATGTGGGCGTGGAAGGTCCTGATGCGGATCAAGATCTTCTTGTAGCTGCTTAAAAGAGGTCAAATCATGACCGGAGTTAGAAGGGCACGGAATGGTGTTGGGGGTTGCAGGGAGACATTAGAGGATATTGATCACATGTTCTTTCAGTCTCCTGGTTCTACTGAGACTTAGGTGGCAGTTGCACTTCTTGGAGTACCTTGGGACAACACGAATTCGTTTTGGAACTCGATTACTAGTGATTAGAGAGGATTACTTGTGGGAAGAATTAAAGTGATTGTGCATATCTGGGCCATCTGGCTGGCAATGAATGCATTTATCGTCAAGGAAGAGAGGTTTTACCGTAAGAATGTAAATGAGCACGCGATGGCTTTATATGAAATGCCGTGTTTGTAATTTTGTTTTTAATTTTTTGTAAGGTTCAAGAAAGCGGTATGCGTATGCGTTCGGACATGTCACTGAATAGCGATTAAGCGGTATGCGGGGGCATATGCGGGGTATATGCGGTTCTACGCGGTTTCCTAATTTTTTTATTTAAAAATAAATAAATATGTACAAATTTGACTACAACTGAACTAAACTTATGTATAATTGTTGTCCAACATAAGATATAAAAAATATGACTTTCATTTATCCATCAATCAAATATCAATACTTCGATACCAGTTAGCAAACATAATAATTAACAACAATCACCAAAATATGTAAGAATATGAAAGAAAACTGAAATTTAAAACAAATAACATTAGCAAAAGTACTGATTAAGATAGCATAAGAAAAATGAAATGTTCAAACGATAATGAGGTACAAACTACAAAGTACAAAGCAATTCTATTCTAGTCATCATCAAATTCCATTGCGATATTATCTTCATCTTCATCTTCACTTTCTTCCTCGGATTGGAGTTCTTCCTCATTCAAAGTCGGCAATGAGTTTGAACCAGTAGCATGCCTTTGGCTTCTTCTATGTTGCACAAAATCTTCTGCACCAGTTGCATGAGCCACTAAGTTCCACGTCAGCCCCGATCCTTGGAAAACTTCATCATCTCCTTCATCTTCTTCACCAATCCAATCTCTCAAATGAGTTCTATCATTTGTGGCAAATGGATCATTTCGTTTTTTAAGACGACGATCTCTCAATTTGGCGTTGAATCTGACATACACCAAGTCATTTAATCGCTTGAATTCAACTCTATTCCTTTTCTTCGTGTGGATCTACAGAATAACCATAAATATATCATTTACCACATCATTAATGAGACACAACATATAACATGTGGCACCAATTTTTTAACTTTACCGCCTCAAAAGTGCTCTTATTCCTTTCACAACCCGAGGAACAAGCTGTCAACTTTAAAACTTTCATTGCCATTTCCTTTAAATGTGGCGTTTCCATGACATGCAATCCCCACCAACGGGCTATTTTCGAAAAAAATAGTTAATAATCGTTAAACATATAATTCTATTAATTCTAATGAGAAATTATACCTAGATTGAAATCATCATCAATGATTGACCTCTGTCTGATAGCCAAAGGTTTGCCAAATGGTCCCTCTGCCCCTTCATACAAAGGCAACTCCTTCCTGGTGATGATATCTTGGATCTCTAAATCATGATAGAAAATATCCATACAATCCAAGAATCCCTTCAAAGCGAGACCTTCCCTTTGGATTTGAGCATTATCCCTATAAAAGAAATAGTGATTCAAAAAATACGCAGCAAGGTGGAGGGGGATATCCAGTCTTCCTTTTGACTTTGAGTCAATGGCATCGACAAAATGTTTGTAAGACGCTTCAACATCTTTGAAAATGCTCATGATCTCTTTTCTAGCATCTTGCAACTCACCATATATAAACCCTATAGCCAGCCTCCTATCTCCATCAACAATCCGCAGAACATGTACCAACGGAGAAAAGACCTTTAATGTCAAAGACACTTGAGTCCAAAATGAAGGACTCAAAACTATGGCTGAAGCCATTTCCCCTTTCTTGGTTTTATACCATTTACAAGCTCTCCATTCATTAGAAGAAAACATAAGTCTCAACTTATCTTTCTTCTCCATCACAGACAAACTTGATTCCTTTAGGCGGTTGCTGTTGACTTTTGGAAAGGATGCAGCCAGGAGGCGGCCGACAGTCAAGACAGAGGCAGAGGCTGGGATAAGCAGGTTAGATGGGCTGGATGATGAACGAGGACTGACTCCGGAGGAGGTGGAAGAGATGGCAGCATGGTTAGAGGCGGTGCTTCGGGAGGACAGGATAGAAGAGGTTCATTGGCGCCAGAGATTGAGGCAGAAGTGGCTGTGTGCAGTGTTGTTAAGGCGCACGCCTAGGCGCGCCTAGGCGGCCGCCTAGGCGCCCAGGCGCCCCAGCCCGTGCGCCTTGAACATGCGCCTTGCTTTTATAAAAAAAGGCGACGCCATGGGCCGCCTAGGTGCGCCTAGGCACGCCTTGACGCCTAGGCGACTATTTTTCATGCACACTACACAGATATCTCATTTTCAAAATGCGATATACATTGCGCATTTACAAAAAGCGATATATATAGCGCATTTTGAAAATGTGATATACATGTCTTATTTTTGAAATGCGATATAATTTCTTAATAATCTAGCATTCAAATGCAATATTTTTGAAATTTCTTGGTGCCACTTTGAAAACGCCTAGGCGCGCCTAGGCGCGCCTAAGCGCGCCTAGGCGCGCCTAAGCGCGCCTAGGTGTCTAGGCGCCCGGGTGTAACGCCTTGTCGCCTTAATAACCATGGCTGTGTGAAGGAGACGCTAATACGCGTTTCTTTCATTCTGTGGCTTCCGGGAGGAGGAAAAGGAGTTTCTTGCATGAGGTTGAGGTGGGGGGCCTAAGGGTGTCGGGCGAGAGGAACCTTAGCGCCGCCTTGCGGGTGCACTTTGTGAGGGCTTTGAGGATAGTGAGGGAGAAGAATGGTTGGGGCTGGACGGGCCGGGGGGCGGGGTCTTTGAGTGGAACCCAGGCTGAGATGTTAGTGACCGAATTTTCGGAGGAAGAGGTGCGCATGGCGGTTTGGGATCTGAATGCGGACGTGGCTCCTGGCCCGGATGGCTTTTTTGTTTCCTTTTACCGGGAGTTCTGGGACCTGCTGAAGAGTGACATCTTGGTGGTTCTGACTGAATTCAGGAATGATAACAGGGGGTTTGAGAGAGTTAACATGCACTGATTTTTTGCTGTCGAAGAGAGACTCCCCAGTGGGGGTTGGGGACTACATGCCGATTTCTATCTCTAATGGCATTTATCTCATTGTCGCTAAGGTGCTGGCGAGCAGACTTAGGGTTGTCTTGCCCTCTGTGGTTTTACCGGCACAATCTGTGTTCATTCCAGGTCGGTATATGGCGGATGGTATCATGACTGCTTCGGAAATCTGTCGGGAATGGAAGAGGTCTGCAAAGAAAGGGGCAATTTGGAAGATTGACTACGCCAAGGCTTACGACTGTGTCACTTGGAGATTTCTGTGGACATCGCTGCAAAAGAAGGGATTTCCGGAGGATTGGGTGCTTGGGTTAAGAGATGCGTCACCACTAGATCTTGTTCGGTGTTGGTCAACAGGAGACCGGAGGGAGGGTGGTTCTAGCCGCAGAGGAGGGTACGTCAGGGGTGCCCCTGGCTCCCCTGCTTTTTGTATTGGTGGCGGATTGTCTTGCAGTCTTGTTTCAGCGGGCGGTTGAAGAGGGTTGGTGCGAGGGTTTTCAGGATGGGGGACATCTCCGTTCCGGTCCTGCAGTACGCGGACGACACGTTGATTTTCCTGGGGGGGGGGGGACGGAGGAGCAGAATCACAATGCGGCTATTTTGGTGGATATGTTTGGTTGCCTCTGGTTTGCAGATTAACAGGCAGAAGTCGGTCCTGGTTCCTATGGGGATAGATGGCGAGGAGAGTAGCAGGTTAGCGGCGTGGGCAGAATGCCCTCTGGGGAGATTACCGATAACCTATCTGGGGTTGCCACTGGTTGATGGTAGGCTGAGGAAGTCTGATTGGGACTGTGTTCTTCGAAGAATGGAGGAGTGGTTGGAAGGATGGAAGGCTACCACTCTGTCCAAGGGTGGGAAGCTTACTTTACTGAAGCACGTTCTTTCCGCCATTCCGATATTTTTCTTCTCGACGAGATTAATGCCGGTTGGTGTCAGAAGAAAGGTGGAGGCTCCGATGAGATATTTTTTCTGGTCAGATGGGAGGCAGACAACGAGGGGGTTGCACCTGGTGGCTTGGAAGGATCTTGCGGTACCAGTCTCAGAAGGGAGCCTGGGCGTCAGGGATGTGGATTCTATGAACAGAGCCTTGTTAGCCAAATGGGTGGTGCGCATCTGGGGTCCAACTGACTCGCCGGTTTTGCGGTTGCTGAGGGAGATTTACGGCGTCACGGGGGAGTTGGTGGCGGTGCAGAAGCGGCATGAGTCTTCGTTGTGGAGTGGGATCCGTGCCGGGATTCCGAGGTTCAGACCTCTCCTCCGACCGGAGTTGGGGAATGGTCTCCAGTTCTGATTTTGGCAGGATGACTGGACGGGGGAGGGGGCGTTAGCCTACCGTTTTCCTAGGTTGATGGCATTAGCCGTTGACAGGGGGGCGCGGGTGGCGGAAGAGGCTGACTCGGGGTTGTGGGCGCCGAGGTTCCTTGCGGCTCTATCGGATCAGAGATTGGAAGGATTTTTGAGGTTACTATCGGAGATTCCCTCTGTCGGGGATATGTCGGACGACCCCGACCATTTTGTGTGGGCATATGGTAAGTTCTCAGTGAAGATTGCGTACCAGAAGCTGATTGGGGGTATGGTGGAGAGCGATAAAGACCTATGTGCTGACTTGAAGGTGATTTGGGCGGCCAGGATTTCTACTCGGGTTAAGGTCTTTCTTTGGTGTCTAAGGAGAGATCGTCTTTGTGACAAGGTGAGAAGAGGCAGGTTGCTGGGTGCGACGGATTTGATGTGTGACAGATGCAAGGACGACGTGGAGGACGCAGACCACATTTTCTTTGGATGCAGGTCTTCGGCCAATGTGTGGGATTCGTTGGGGCTTCCGTGGGTTTGGACATCAGATGCGGAGCATTTTTGGAGATCTATTCGGGCGGTCGGCCTTGGGTCTTCCGGAGATATCTCCAAGCCCTTTGCAGCGCTCTGGGCTATTTGGCTTGCCAGGAATGATACCACTTTCAAGGGACAACGGTTTTACTTTGAAAATGTACTTGCGCACTGTAATGCATTGTACAATTTTTGGGTTTCCAACTGATGTACCTTCTTGTTTATTAATGAATTCTTTAGTGTGGTGACTCCCGCCTTGGGAGGGCTCCCCCTTTTTCTTATTCAAAAAAATATTCAATATCATACTATTGATGGACTACAAGGCCATAAAATTCACATTACATGTTAAAACTTATTGATCGTCTTGATCTGGCTAATAACCTACGTTAACACTTCCATATTATCCATAATGATGATATTTAATTCGCCAAGTGTAACTTGTGAGCAATTTTTTGTGTGAAAATGTCTAATAATTACTGCCTGCATTACTATAAACTGAGGAATCGGCTTTCCGAAAAAAGCTAGGCTAGTATCAAAAATGATTTCAAAATTATGGGCTGACTATATTAACACGATGCCACTTCAGTATACCTTCATCCTTGAAGGGCGATACTCTCGAGAGGTACCCAAACATGTCGGTTGCTTTGGGGTTTGCTGTGGACAAAACCAAAGATGGATGATTGATGCTAAGATTAGGCTGACCTATACGGCCACAAAATTTTCAGAGTCAAATTGGTTGTGCCCCACCTTGGGATATTATTAAGCTTGAACCTCATTTACCTGTCCTGTGTTTATCTTTCTGGCGAATATTGTTTATATGTTTATTCTTTTTCTGTACAGGAGAGGATACTAGTAAACAAGAAGAGAGCATCTTTTTAAGACGGGAACATGAAAAGAAATTGGGGTGGCCCAAATATTTGGTGAGTATTTCTGATATTATTCTGTTTCACAAGAGGAAAATTCGTGTTAGCAGCAATAGGGAAATATTTCTTTGAAGCAATAAGGAAATATAATTCATCATATGCGGTGGCTATTTTTTTTGTTATGAACCGTAACAAAATTAGTTTTAGGTAAATGCCGAGGCGGCTCCCCACCAAAGCTGCCTCTTCAATAGGTGGCTTCGAGTTTTGGTCAAAGCGACCTAGTGAAGTGGTGGTTCTCTACTTGTGTTGAACATGAACTTTGGCGTAAAACCATAGCCGCCTTGTGAAAAAAGGCAGCCTTGTTACTGTAAATAACAAAAATGTTTTTTTACTGTAAACAATGAATTATTTTTTCATTGTACCGTACACCCTCTTTTGTGGCATTCTTATTTGCCAATAAAACTGCAGTCAACGAAGGATTTTGGATGTCTTTCAGTTTCATCACAGACTTTGAAATCACAAAAAACCTTGACCTGATGAATACTGCATAGGATTTATTCCGTCATTTCCTCTTACAACACTGCTATTTATTGTTCTAAGTTGGCTGCCGTGTTGCGTTGTCATCTTGCCCATCAAATTGTGTTTGATAGCAGTATTCCCCTTGATTAGATTTTATTCACTTTACATGTTTTTCTTATAGGAGGCATCCCAAAACTATATTTTTTGGGTTCCGTGTAGATCGAGAGCAACTTCATGATTTTTTCCCAACAAGATACTTTTGGACGTGAAAATAACTGTGCAATAGCATTAGGATCCGGCATGCTATATGAGATCAAATGTTGGTGTAGAGGTTTAAGTTATGTCATGATGTACTGTTACGTATTTCTTATTTATCTCATGAACGTCTATGTAATTTACCCAAGGGTTTTCTCTCTATATAAGAGACCCAAGGGCTCTATGGAATAACACAGTAGAGTATCATTGGCTCTAACATGGTATCAGAGCCAAAATCCTAGTCTAGGGTTTTCTCCACCCGCCGCCTCCCCTCGTTCGGCCGCCGCCTCTCTCCAGCCCTACCGCCGCCGCCCCTCTCCAGCCCCACCGCCGCCCCTCTCCAGCCCTTCCGCCACCCCAAGGGCACCTCCCGCCGCCCCTCTTGCCGCCGCCCCCCTCGCCGCCGGGCCCCTCCTCTCGCCGCCGGCCCCCCCCATCGCGTCGGACCCCTCTCACCGCTGATGGGCTCAAGTGCATAAGTCTACATATGCACTTGGATCCTAACGTGTCTTTGTAGACACCGGTTCTTTTATCTCTCATCCCTTAGTCTTCTTCTCCGGCGATATGTCAGAACAAAAGATTGATATGCCCGCCATAGGTGCCTTCAAAGGTGCGGCACCAATAGTCAAAATGGACGGGACGAACTACGAACTCTGGGCTATGCAGTTCCTGAGTCTTATGAAGTCGTGTGGTAAGAAACATATTCTTACCGAAGAGGAGCCGGCAGAGAAGACATGGATATATGCCTCATGGAAGGCTGATAATGCGTATGCCAAGGTTTGGCTGTCAGGAACACTCACGACGGAGATAGCCAACGACGTCCTCCATCAACCCACCGCCAAGGCGATGTGGGATATTCTGGCCACTACATACTCTCAAGTGCAGAACGAGACGAAGATGCTGCAGTTGCAGCATGATATTTTTACCACGAAGCAAAATGGGCGGCCTCTTCATTCTGTGTACACGTCCCTCCGTGGAATGTTCGAGAAGTTATATAGCACCATCCCGCTCACAGCCACCCCCGAACAACAGAAGACGTTCCGCAACGCCACTATGGTAGGCGTATTACTTGCTGCCCTTGATCCAGAGTACGAGGCAGCACGCTCTCAGATCCTTGCCGATGCCACTATTCCACCGATGGAAGAAGTCTACAGGAGGCTCAGTCGTATCTCAGTTCCCTCCAGTGCAGCGACTCCGCCTCCCTCGGCAATGGCAGTCTCCAGAGGACGAGGTAGTTCGTCTTCATTTCGTGGCAGAGGAAGTGGTGGACGTGGCCGAGGAGGTCGTGTGCGTTCTACGTGCTCATTCTGTCGTCGTACTGGTCATTCTGAGGATACATGCTATTCCAAGCATGGATTCCCTCCCTCTGCACGTGTCGCTGATCATGTTCAGGCTCCGCCAGCATCTACTCCAGATCACAGGTTCGAGGAGCTAGTGGCACGGCTTCGCGATATTATGCCACAATCATCATCAGAGGGTGCTGATACATCCGACGTTGCGGCTTCTGCGTCAGCTAGTACATCTGCTACATCCAGTACCTCAGGTAGTACTTCTGCCTCCTATCATAACCATGATCTCTCAGGTTGGATTGTTGACTCTGGAGCCACCCATCATCTCTGCCGTGATAGAGATAACCTGCAGTCCTACAGAGCTATTCAGTCTGGTCGCTCCGTACTCATAGCTGATGGCACTCATTCCCCTATTGTCGGTCAGGGGGAGACTGTTTTGTTGCCCTCCATGCACTTACAAAATGTTCTGCATGCACCAGAGTTCTCCATGAATTTATTATAAATTAGTCAGATTACAAAAGATTTGCACTGTCGTGCTATATTTGACCCATCCTCTGTCATTTTTCAGGACATACTCACGGGCAGGGTGATTGGCTGTGGCTCTGAGCACAATGGCCTCTATCGTCTAGTACGGAACTCCTACGCTTGCGTTTCATTACACTCTCAGGGATCCGTCTCTCCATATACATGGCATCTTCGCTTTGGTCACCTGCCGCTCCAGAAAATGCGTCACCTCCTGCCTTAGATCTCTCCGAATTCGTCATTTCGTTGTGAAGCGTGTCAGTTAGGGAAGCATCATCGGTCTAGCTTCCCTAGTCGTCAGGGTCGGAGCAGTCGCTCCCCATTTGAGTTATTTCATATAGATATTTGGGGCCCGAGTCGTGTCCCTGATCATCAGGGGCACATGTTTTATCTTGTTGTGGTTGATGATTTCTCTCGAGTGTCTTGGACTTTTCTTCTTAAAAATAAATCTGAAGCAGGAAGTGTTATCCAAAATCTTATCAATGAAGTGCACAATGTTTTCTCGTCTTCTGTTAAGTATGTGCGTACTGATTATGCACTGGAGTTCTGCACTCGCTCTCTTGCCCGATTTCTTTCCTCTAAGGGCATTATCCACCAAACCACGTGTGCATACACATCTCAACAAAATGGTGTTGCGGAACGGAAACATCGACACTTTCTTGATATTGCTCGCACATTACTTATTCAGAGTTGTGCACCCTTCCTCTTGGGGGGATGCTATACTTACAGCATGCTATCTGGTCAATCGCATGCCCTCTACTGTTCTTGGGGAAAAGGCCCCTATCTCTGTTCTCTTTCCTGACAAAGACTTGTTTTCACTTACCGCTCGTGTCTTTGGGACAGTCGCTTTCGTTCACCGCTTGTCTCCAGGACTTGACAAGCTCTCTCCTAGAGCTGTTAAGTGTGTTTTTGTGGGCTACTCGAGGACACAGAAGGGATATCGTTGCTATGACCCGTTCATGACAAGTACTATGTGAGTGCTGATGTTACATTTTTTGAACCAGTTATGTACTTCTCCCCTGCAGGTGACAGATTGGTTTCCTCCACATCCACGGATACTAATGTCTATGTGCCCCTACCCCCGAGTCTGAGTCAATCTGAGTCCACTACACCACCACCACCACCACCTCCCATTCTACCATTCCCTAAGTTCTACACAAGGCGGTCAGGGCCTGCTCAAGCTACACGTCAAACATCCAGCACGCCTCAGGTATGTTCTGATGTTATCACTACTGGTGGGTTAGATAATGCACCGGTGCAGGAACCTTTACTACAGGAGGAGGATCCGCCAGTCAGCACAGTCATAGATGATCTTGATCGTCCTATTGCTCATAGGAAGCAGAAAAGACAATGTGCAACATATCCTCTTGCGTCTCAAGTGTCATTTCATTGGCTCACTGGCGATTTCCAGAGATTTGCAGCAGCTGTCTCGTCGGTTGAGATCCCACGGACTTATCAAGAAGCCATGAAGATTGATTTCTGGCGTCTAGCTATGGAGGAGGAGATGCGTGCCTTACAGTCTCGAGGGACTTGGTCTCTAGTTCCCATTCCTCCAGGTGCCTCTGTGGTGAGTAGCAAGTGGGTGTTTACGGTTAAATATCACGCAGATGGGCATCTCGACAGATACAAGGCCAGACTTGTCGCACGTGGATTTACCCAAACCTATGGGGTAGATTATTTGGATACATTTTCACCAGTGGCTCGACACTCCACTCTTTGTATTCTCCTATCTGTTGCTGTGGTACGTGACTGGACCATTTTTCAACTTGATGTCAAGAATGCATTCTTGTATGGTGATCTACAGGAGGAAGTCTACATGCAGCAGCCACCGGGGTTTGCTGCTGAGGGGGAGACTCAGATGGTGTGCAGACTTCATAAGGCTATCTATGGTCTTAAACAAAGTCCACGGGCATGGTTCCAGAAGCTTTCCCAGCTGATTGAACGACAGGGGTTCAAGAGATCAAATGCGGACCACTCATTGTTTGTCCAGAAGACTCCTAGAGGTACGGTTGTCGTCATGATATATGTTGATGATATTCTGGTTATAGGAGATGATGCTCAGGGGATTGAGATGACCAAATCTCTGTTGGGAAGTCAGTTTATTACGAAGGATCTAGGCACGATACGATATTTTCTTGGGATAGAGTTTGCAAGAAATACACAAGGAATGGTGATGACTCAAAGAAAATATGTCACAGACTTGCTAGTTGAAACATGAATGGTTGGATGCAGACCGTCGAGCACGCCTATGGACCCAAGCATTAAGCTGTATGACAATGATACCGAAGATGTGGACAAAAGAAGATACAGAGAGATGGTGGGTAAGCTTCTATACATCACCATAACTTGACCGGATATTGCCTTTGCAGTAAACCGGGTGAGTCAATTTATGGAGCAGCCTAGGCAAGTTCATATGGAAGCCTTGTATATGATATTGAGATATCTGAAGTCTTCCTCAGGCACAGGTTTGTTATTTAGAAAAGATACAGATCTGTCTATTTCAGCTTGTGCAGATGCAGACTATGCAGGATGTCCAAAGGATCGTAAATCTACTTCCGGATTTGCTATCTTCATAGGAAGCTCTTTGGTTTCTTGGAAAAGCAAGAAACAGACTGTTGTGGCGAGATCCAGTGCTGAATCAGAATACAGAGCCATGGCACAAGCTAGCGCAGAAATGATGTGGGTTCGAGCGGTCTTAGAAGATTTGAATATAAATGTCTCCTTGCCAATGAATCTTCAATGTGACAACCAGGCAGCATTGTTCATTGCCAATAATCCAGCTTTTCATGAAAGGACAAAGCACATCGAGGTAGATTGTCACTATACTAGAGACATGATCCAGAAGGGCTTGATTTCCACTTCACACGTCAGTTCAGAGGACCAGACTGCAGATATATTTACCAAGCCATTGTTCAGAGGACCTTTCCAGAGATGTTCTTCCAAGCTGAGCATGATTGATATCTATGCTCCATCTTGAGGGGGAGTGTAGAGGTTTAAGTTATGTCATGATGTACTGTTACGTATTTCTTATTTATCTCATGAACGTCTATGTAATTTACCCAAGGGTTTTCTCTCTATATAAGAGACCCAAGGGCTCTATGGAATAACACAGTAGAGTATCATTGGCTCTAACAGTTGGAATGTCAGTAACGTAGTTATACCTGTGTTGATGATAGTGGAAATCACGATACCAGGATAATTATAGACAATTAAATATAGGAGGGTATGCATAATGATCTGATTGTGCAAAGTTGGTGCGTCACTGATTATAGGTCAAATGGGGACACATCTAACATAGCTTGGGCATTGGCATAGTAGGTCGTGTTATGGCTCTATTTGAAGGTGCTTGAAATTGGAGGAGGAACACTTTAGGGGAGGTTGGAGAAGACAAAATATGTATTGAAAGTACAACAAATATTATCTTTCTTATTTGGATTTATGTTGAGGTATGACATGTGATCCACTTTTATATAGGCAAAGGATCTATGCACTCATATAACATGGTAAAAGGTTTGGAATTCAGTTTTGGTTATTAATTCCGAGTTATATCTCATTTCCACCTTCAGATGCAATGATTTGTAATTTTGTCAATGACTTTGAAATCAGAATTATCTTGGATGGAGAGAATGCGACCTTCTGTTTTTTTGCGGGTATTGTGGTTTACTAGGTCTTGGTGTTCAAGAGCACGTTCTAGAGCATGTGCGGAAGGTTTTGGTGTTCAAATTTTGATTTTAGTTAAGGATAGAGGCATGATATTTATCTTTTTCTGGGCGTTCTCTTAAAGTGTGGTTGCAGTGGCTTCTTTCACCTGAAAACTGTATTTTTTTTTCACCTTAGTCATTGTGTTTGACTTCTTTCTAAACAGTTTGATGATGCTGTATGTTGACTTTGTATATTGATTACCCTAGTTAATGTGGGAAGAAGTTTTCCTTGACTTTGGGTATGCCCATGTATATGGTATATACAACCCCATTGGAAGCAAAGTTCTACATTCTTTATGTCCATGTATATACAGCCCTGTTGGAAGCAAAGTTCTACCTTCTAAAGGTTAAGCACTGCTTAACATAGATGTTCTATAAACAGAAAATGCTGGAAGCTAGAACTGCACTTCCAATATTTCATCTAAAGAATCAATTCCTTTTGTTTTTTTTGCGGGTATTGTGGTTTAATATGTCTGTGGTTGCAGTGTTTTCTTTCACCTGAAAAGTGTATTTTTTCACCTTAGTCATTGTGGTTGACTTTCTTTTTTAAACAGTTTGATTATGCTGTATGTTGACTTTGTATATTAATTACCCTGTTAATGTGGGAAAAAATTTGCTTTGACTTTGGGTATGCCCATGTATATAGTATATACAACCCCATTGGAAGCAAAGTTCTACATTCTTTATGTCGATGTATATACAACCCTGTTGGAAGCAAAGTTCTACCTTCTAAAGGTTAAGCATTGCTTAACATAGTTGTTCTATAAACAGAAAATGCTGGAAGCTAGAGCTGCACTTCCAATATTTCATCTAAAGAATCAACTCCTGGAGCTTCTTAAAGTGAATGATGTGGTCGTTGTTTGTGGTGAAACTGGTTGCGGAAAAACAACACAGGTATGATATATTGTTATGCACTACTTACCCATGACATGTTTTCGGTTTCCGTTAACTGAATGGATTTCCAGGTGCCCCAATTTATATTGGACGCCATGGTTGAGTCAGGTTTTGGTGGGGATTGCAATGTTGTTTGCACTCAACCTAGAAGAATAGCGGTATAAAGATTTTTTTAGCATGGATATTTCTCGTCCAGCATCATATTTTGTTATCATTTTTTTTCAAAATTTTGCATTTCTGCATTGAATGCTATTATGATCAGAATTTTATTTCTTTCAAAGTTTGATGTTTATCTATCTTGTGAAGGCTTTGTAGTGCAGTGATTATTGCGTTATTCTTTACAATTTTTCACTCAAGAAAGCACCCCCAAAAGGTCGGTCTGAAAATTGATTAGGTTATTTTGGGAGATAGTTTTTTTTGCAAAATTCAAAGAGCCCTGAATATCCACTCTTACCTCCAAGAAGTTCTCCAATAGAAATGTCGGTTGTGCTTCTCCTAGGGCAGTCGAGGTGATGCTGGAGCCCACCGCCATGTCACTGCACTTCTCCGCCTTGCTAGCACTAAGAGCCGAGTGTATGTTTGTCAGCACAAAAACACAACCACCAGCTCCCCGCGTACCCCCATCACGTCCCTCACTTTAAGTGCAATGAAGGTTAAACGGCGAAGAACCTACATGGCATGCATGCAATTCGTAGGATTATCATAAGAGGATCTATATGACAAGTTTAGTAAGCAATTGCCTTTGAAAGCATGATAAAACATGCATGCAATAAATACTTGCGAGGCATGATAATCGGCTTGCCACATATCAATTGACTGACTCGAAGAAGTTGTGCCATGTGGATGCGATGTTAAAAGCAACTTTTCGATTATAACTTATACCTTGAATTGTTAACGAAATTTGTTACGATTATACTGGGTCGTCGAGGTCAACGAGCTTTCTTTATAATATTTTTTGAGGAAAAATATGGGTGGCCTCCTGATGAGCCTCGAACCGCCCTATGTTAATTTGTCGATTGTTGTAATCGGGCAATCGGTATCGATAAAAAAATAACCACACTAATTGATAAATCAACGAATTAATTAAAGTGCAGTTTTATGTATTTTTAAGCTGGACAAGCCCCAGGGTCGACTAAAGGAGGCAAAGGAACAATGTCGAGTCAACTTAGATGAATTAGCTCACGATTTTCCAAGAGATTTTTTTTTATATTTTTTATGCAATAAAAATGCAAATGCAAAAATGCGGATGACTAGGTTATTAAGAAAACAAGCAACTTAGTTAAATTAATTTTAATGTGAATTAATCCAATTTAGCTAAGTTATATTTTTCCTGCAAACTCAATCCAATGAGAATGAAAAATGTTTTTTTTTTGGAATTTTTGGGGTTAAAATGCAATAATGAAAAAATACACACTTTTTAGGGGTTTTTATGCAATTGTTCTTGCAAATAGAATGCAAAATTAATGGAAATTTTATTGGAAATAAAACATGATGAAATGGAGTTATAGTAATTTTTTTGGATTTTTTCGTGAATATATGATTTTTTATGAATTTTTTAATGGAAACAGTGTAATTGTGAGTATTTAAATTCTAATAAATCCAAACAATCAAATATCCAGAAATCAATTTATCTCAAAAAGATATTTTAATGAGCAATCAAAGAGATTTGAAATTTCACAAAAATAATGTTTGTGGATTTAACTAAAAATCATTTATTGAAATCCCTCAAGAATTTATTCTTGGTACAAGATATCTCCGTTTGCAATGAAATTTGGGTAGTAATTAAAAAACACTTAGAAGCATCATCTCTGATTTTTGCCAATTTTTGGAACAAGCATTAATTAAATATGAATTTAAGATAATAAATTGGGTAAACTAAGCAATTTTTCACCAAAATAATTTTAGTTAATTACTTAGTGCTCACAAAATTCTAATGAAATAGATAAAATGGACCTGCGGGAGACGTGGGTTCCCAAATTGGAACCCACGTCTAGGGAAAGCGGAGACACTACAACGGCGAGGTGCTCTGCGTGGTGGCGGAAGGTGCGACTGGCGAGGGGCACGGATGGGCGGCGCGTGGAAGATAGGGCTGTGGAGGTCGCGATGGATGGAGCTATTGACCGTGGGGGGGCGCGCGAGGGGCTAGGTGCAACAAGAGGGGCTGCTCGCATGTGCTACGCTGGACGGCGGGTGGCTGCGCGCGCACTACTGCAGGCGAAGCAGCTTGTACGGAGGGCGCGATGGAGGAGGTCGGGCGCACGGGCGGAGGGCGCAGGTGGACGGTGCTCAACGACGCGTCTTGCGGCGAAGCAAACGTTCTGGGAGCGGGCACGCGGGGGGTTGTGAGGCTTTTGGTAGACGGCGATGAGCGGTCGCAGGTGGCGGCGCTGGGGCTGCTTGACCTGCGCGAGCGCGGCAACACTGCCGATGGAGGGGCACGACCATGCATGACTGCGTAGAGGAGGAGGCTACGGTTGGTGGCCACAGGTGGAGGGCGGTTCGGCGGCCGCGCAGCAAGAGGAGGCATGGCACGCAGGGATGGGCTGGAGGCGCAGTGAAGTTGCGCGCAGGAGGTGGCGCGCGTCGGCATGCGTCGGCTGGAGGATGGCGTGGGCTGCGCGTGTGCGAGGACCCCCACTGCAACCTTTATTTATTTATTTTTGTTTTGTTTTGATTTTTTAATTTTTTCTCAAACGGGAAACAATTGAGAAGGTGGTGATGTGGTGAATGAGGATGATATGATGATGTCCTAATAAAAAGATATGATTATGAGGTGGTGTACGTGTGATGATGGTGTGATGAAGAACAAGAAAAATAGATGACATTAGATAAAAAAAGATGAGAAAGTGAAGATTGAGAACTTACCTGAAATTTTGCAAGAGAGCGGAGCAGATATGCCGGGCTCCTGTCGTAGCCTCGAGAAGGATGACGGAATCCTTTGAAGCTAAGCGAGCATGGCGGAATCCTTCCACGCCTTCTCCCACTAGCCACTGCAAGGAAGAACTTCGTATTCACATCACTCTCCCTCAATTACCTCTGCTTGGACCTCTGTCTCCAGGTGACCTCCTCCTTTTCATCCTCCAGAAGAATCTCCTCCAAGTGACCTCGCCTCATCAACACCTCCTCGGCCGTCAGAGCCCTCTTATCCTCCAACCTGTCTAATCTGCTGACCTCAATGTGGGCCCTCATCCGTCAACACATTCTCAGCGTGCAATCTCCTTATTGAATCCCATCAAGTGACCTCTAAGCGCCGCCACCTTGGCGGCCAGCCTACATGTGGCGGACCCTGAAGGACTGCATCCCTCCCAAAAGGCCGCCACAAACTCCTGAAAACCCTCCTTCAAAAGCCAGGCCCGCTCGAAGTGGAAGAAAGACCGAGGTCGAACTGCCTTTCCAAAGGACCAGAGCAACAACGTATGATTCGAGTGCGCCTACAGCAACGTGCGAGCCTCCGCCAACGAGAAAAGTACTAGGGCCTCAACAGACAACAAGAACCGATCAATGCGCAACCTCGACCTCATGTTATGTCAAGTGTAAACGCAACCCGCCGCGTTGACCACCTGAAGACCAAACTCCTCCACCGTCAATGACTCTGTCGGACCAACATCTCTTCTCCCACGCCCCCAGGTCGATCCTGAAAGAACAGTGTCACGTTGAAGTCCCTTGCAATAATCCAAGCCGCATCGGGAGCCACCATCCTTGCACAATGCATCTCCTCTTTACACGCCGAGATATGCCAACTCCATTCAGCGAGCCGCACACATTTGTAGCCAGAACCCTTCGTCCATCTGCCTTCCTCTGCAGCAACGACGTTAGCGAAAAACATCCCTGCAATACCTCCTCCTCCAAAGAAAACTTATCTTCATTCCACCCCGTCATCAATCCCCCGGTTGCCCTATGATTCCACTACCCTATACTGTCTCATTCTGCTGCTCCCAACATCCTTCCACACTCCTTCAACCCCCTGAGAGATCTTCATCTTCTGCAAAAGGATAACATCTGCTCCATGCTCTAATATCTGATTCCGCACCACGACCCTCTTCTCAAGCCTCCCTAGACCCCTAACATTACATGAGATGATATTCATCTAACAACCTTGGATACCCCTGCTGGTGCCAAAAGACCGAGACACCTTAACAAAGCTGCCTCCAACTCCCTATTTGGCTCCTCGACATCTGCCATGCTAGCTCCCCTCACATCACCGGAATTGCTTTCCCCTAGCATACCCAATCTTCTATAGATCTCCAGCCGCCGCCGCCTTCTCCGCTCCCTAAGCCCTCGGCAATAGTATCTCCACCCAAAGTGGCCTTCTGGACGCTGCCTCGCCTGCCACCGCCCGTCCATGAAGCCCAAACTGTCCGAACCTGAACTGTCCTGCCAGCTTCCTAGCTGGCTCTCCCCATCATACCCAATCTTTATAACATATGATGAGAGTTTACATACTCGTAAAAAACACTCATAGAATGTAAGGGTGGCATTTGCGGATTAAACGATACATCATGCGATAATGCAACTGACAATCAATGTAGTCCCTCTAATCTAGGAGCGTCCACTATTCTAGAGTCAAAGGTTAATGATTGTACGTAGGTTTATTCCATTAGATTAAATTTTAAGGTAATGATAAAAAGAAAAATCAAGGGAAAATGATATGAGATGATTCAAGAAAATGAAATAATTTAGGGCACGAGGGATGAACCGCATTGTTCCCACAATCCGAGCGACGATCAAACTTTCCTTCTTCTGCTTTGGAGCCGGGGATGACCACAAGCAGAAAGAGGAAAAGAGGGGACGACTAGAGAGAGGAGACTTGCTGTTTACCGCGATGAATTGAAAGATAGTGCATGCCCCTCATTTTATACATTTCAAACTGTTAAGATTATAATCCTCATTGCAAATTGAATTGCCAGGATTGAACGAATTCTCAACAACTTTTAAGATTGAGAGAGCGCCCAACAACTTTTAAGATTAGAATCGATAATTAATTATCAATTCCTATTATCCTAAAATCATCAACAAGAAATAGGATTAAAGAGAGAGAGAAAAGAGAAATAAAATGAGATAATGGTGGGGACGACCTATGGCACTCCAACCCCCAAACATAGACCAAAATCTAAAACTCACGAAGTGTGGGTGCGCATTATAAGCGATGGGGATTAATACTTGACTACTTTGGCTTAAGCATTTTGGTTACTGTCAACAGGTCAAATTGGGTCCGAACTTGGCAAGTTGTCAAGGGCAGTTTTCCTCAATAACGGATCGGGGACCTAAGCTCGAGATGTTACACATCCCATGTGGTGGAACCCTCATGGTTGCCCTCATTTATCTCCCTTTTGTTTTTCTTTTATTTCTTTATAAATTAATCATTTCTTAATTGATAAAGGGAATTTAATTATCAACAAATAATTCTCAATTATTTGTGACAATGACAAATAGGTCAGAAAAAGAATCATATTCATAGGTCCAAATAGAAATGTAAATCTAATTTACATATATATTGGATTGTGAATCCAATTCACATATACAATATATTTTGTGAATCCTATTCAGAAATAAGTCTCCAAATGATAATGTGGATCTTATCCACACTTCTCCATGAAATTAATGTGGATATCACTATCCACATTAATTTTATCTTATCCCAAAATTTTTGGATATTTTTTTTTGACGCTAAATTTTTGGATATCACTATAATTCCAAGTATAGTGACGAGTATTGAGATCCAATCTTATATCCAGATCTAAAAGACCTCTCAATATTTTTTGATCATATCAGACAAAGTATCCCTATCTTCTCATTGTATCTGAATACAATTTAGTACAATGTCCAACATTTGGAAAAAAATTGGATAACTGGTCCATTAAGTGGAGTCACTAAAATTCAAACATGTTTCATCACTCTTTCGGAATGGAAGTGTCATGGTATACAATTAATTAAGATCACATCTCCGTTGAGTATTCCTAATATTAATACATCCTGCATACTGGAAGATCGTGATTAAACCTGAAGTTCTGATCTCATTTTAATTGTCTCCTTTGGAGTTTTTTCATTAAGTTTCTCATTCGATCATTGTGAATTTGTATCGATCATATACTTTTCAAAAGCATATAACATACCTACAAATCCTGTCTTGTTTTCAAAACAAGAAGATCATCTATGGAATTTATCACAATATCTCACGAGTGAGCTCTTGTCTTCCGGTTCAGTAGTGAACCTGTATGATCCTTTTGAGAGATCGTATCACTCATGTGCCCTTATATGTACATCCGTATAGACCTTGATTAGATCATCAACCTAATGGTTTGGCAAATGTACATACTCAGACTTATGGTAATGCATCTGTCTTCGATCAGAGGATGCATGCCTATATCGTAATGGTATACGACATTGGTCTTTGCTATCTCGATCTCGCTAAGTCAATTCTTTGACATAACTCACCCAATACCTCAGAATATCTATTCCTATGTAGAGGACTTGCATCAGGAGGTTAGTTGAATGTCAGCCTTTAGAGTAAGGATTGCCATCTTCTTCTTAGGCTGGAGATCTCTTCTTGATAATCACTTGATGGTGCAGTTGAGTCCTCATTCTAGCTGTAAATACTCAACCCAGCACCGGCCTTTATGGTCCAACAATTGGATCAACAGATGCATGATCTTAAGATGATCAAGATACATAACCCTATTTGTACAGATGGACCAAATAAGTGCATGCATATCATAATCTCAGAAAGGGAGTGAATAAATCAATAAATTTTATTTATAAATAATTGAGTAAATTACATATTGGGTCCTCATCTATGGAACCGATCCCAACATAGGTCCCAATCTTTCAAACGTAACAAAATCGGTCCTAACTCTGTTTACTAAATTGGAGAAAACGCTACAGTTAGAAATAAAAGAAAAAAAACTAAAGTGCCCCTCCCATTCCCTCTCTATAACCCCAACGCTCTCGATCACTCTGCCTGTATTCCTTGTCTAGTGGCACCCCCTCCTCGACGCCCCTCTTGTGTCGACGCTCCGACCCACTTCTCAAACATCTCCGAGGTCACAACTACCACCGTCATTCCCATCCCTTATCGACGCGGACAACCCACCACCCTTACCTCACCTTCCTACAGCATCGGCGTGCCTTTCCTCCCCAATCTTGTTCTCCTACTGTGGTAGAGGTGCACATTCTTGTCTCCATGGTGGTGGCGCACTTCACGACAGAAGCCAGGACATGTGCACAAATCGATGCCTGCTATGAGCAGCAACCTGCAAAACGAGTCTCTAAAGAGTAGGAAGACTCCCTGGAAGGTAGCGGAAGTGGATGACATCTACCGCCATGAGAAGAAGCTATGGAGGGAGGAGCTTCATCACTTACGAGCTAAAAGGTGAGTTGTTTTCTCATACGTTCTTACTATCTTTGTACGATGATTTATGAAATTCAGACAACTGAGTTTCAACAATGTAGGTAGGAGGTCAAGACAAAGTGATTATGCCGGTTAGGTGATTGAGCAGTACTAGGAGCTTGGTTACTGCCCTTTGAAGATGATGATGACAATAAATATGGATTTCTAGAATTTTTAGGTCCTATGGACAACTCTACGATGATTATCTAATTCTCTCTTCTCTACTCTGTATTAATAAGGCGGGAACTTAGGATTGCATATTTGTATTTGATGATTGTTAATGGACAATCTTTCTTCTTGTGTGGATGGAGGCAATTCTTAGCCAAGGATTAGTTGAATAGTGAAAGTTGTTAGAGTGGCATGGTTTTGATTAGTTCTGTCTAGTTTGGGATAAAAGACACTAATTTGGATACATCGGAAGTCTTCTGCCAGACGGTAAGTACGCCACCACCATGAAGGACAGGAACTGCTTCGTTACCACGGGAGGAGAACCATATGGGGGAGGAGAGGTACACCAATGCCAAATGAGAAGGCGAGGTAAGGGGGTTGGGTTGTCCGTGCCTATAGGGGATGGAAATGAGGTGGCGGCTGTGACATCAATGATGTAGGAGAAGGGGGTTGGGGCGTCAACTCGATCGGGGGTGGTTAGGAAGGCGATGCAGTTGGATGAGGAATATGGGCGGAGGGTTTGAGAGTGTGGGCAAACATCGTCATCTTCTTGATGCCACGAAGACTCTTTTGATTCAGACTCAAGCTCCTCATTCGTTCTGGGGTGATGCGGTCCTCACTGCATGCTACTTAGTGAACCACATGCCTTTCACGGGTCTGTGGCTTTTGTCCACAATTTTACTCATGGTCGTGACAAGCTCTCTCCAAGAGTTGTCAACTGCGTGTTTGTTGGATACTCACGTATCCACAAACGGTATACTAGATGTTTTGATCATTTTAGGGGAAAGTATTATGTGAGTGCTGATGTCACATTTTTTTTGAGTCCGTCATGTATTTTTCTCCTACAGGTGACATGTTGTCTAACTCTGACTATGGTGAATATGTTTTTGTTCCATCACCTCCTGTGCTTCCACTGCCACCTGCTCAGGATGAGCCACAATCACCTCCTCCTCCACCACCACCACCACCACCAACATCTACCCTGACATAGTTTCTACCTCGTTTTTACATTCACAGGCCCTCTACTCGTCCCTCTGCTCACGCGCCTGCCCCGTCATCCAACATGCCACATGTATGCACTGAACACATTGTTTCTACTGATGGCACTGGTGACATGCTTGTACCACATGACACTATCCAGGAGGAGCACTTATCTACTTTCGAGAACGGAGAGGTTGCCTATCTTGATGTGCCTTTTTCCTTGCGGAAGCCACATCACATGTGTTGCTTGTCCTCTAGCTGCTTATGTCTCATTGGATCATCTTTTAGAGGAGTACATGAAGTTTGTAGTGGGACTCTCAGCTGTTACTATCCCACAAACATACCAGGAGGCAGTACATGGTAATAGATGGTGACTTGCTATGGAACAGGAGATGGATGTTTTACATTCTCGTGGTACATGGAGCATTGTTTCTGCTCCTCCAGGTGCCTCTGTGGTCCGGTGGAAATGGATCTTTACGGTAAAGCAACAAGCAGATGGCAGTGTTGACCTCTACAAGGCAAGGCTGGTAGCTTGAGGGTTCACCCAGACTTATGGGGTGGACTACCAGGTACCTTCTCATCGGTGGCTAGACATTCGACTTTGCGCATTCTTCTCACTGTGGCCGTGACTCTGGACTGGCCGCTTTATCAGCTTGATGTGAAGAATGCTTTTCTGTATGATGATCTACAAGAGGAGGTCTACATGCAGCATAAACGGTTACGGATATATTTGTATCTGATCCGCCACCATATCTGTTTTATACAGATTTTGTCATTCGTATCTGCATCCATTTTAAAATGGATACGGATATGGATATCATTTTGATATCCGCAAACATCCATATATATATATATCCATTTTGTAAATAAATATAGTCGTAGATTTATTTTTAACCATATATAACATAATTTTATAGCGTCTTTTACCATATTTGTATAACTTTTATGATATAAACACATTTACTAAATATATATCATGTGTTTTCCATCCAATTCGTATATATTTAAGTTGATTCTACATACTATTTCTACTATTACTCGTACACGATCAATATATATTTTACATCCTTATCAAAATTTTAAGCATATGGTAAGATAGTTTTAATATCCATCAATATCCATATCCACATTCGTATTTAATATTCTAAAACGGATAAGGATAAAGTGATACCCATATCCGTATCCATATCAGTTCGTTTGCATCCCTATGCAACATCCACCAGGTTTTGCTACTGATGGGGAGTCTTAAAAGGTGCGAAGCTCCACAAGGCCATTTATGGCCTCAAGCAGAGTCCGAGAGGTTTGTTCCAGAAGCTGTCAGATTTGATAGAGCACCAAGGGTTTGTGAGGTCCACTGCCAATCATCCACTCTTTATTTAGAAGGCACGGAGATGTACTGTTGCCATTCTTATTTATGTTGATGACATAATTGTCACGGGTGATTATGAGCAGAGTATTCGGACTGCTAAGGAGTTCCTAGGTCAGCAGTTTGTGATTAAGGATCTTGGCAGTCTACGATACTTCCTCGGATTAGAGTTCGCCAGGAACCAGCGCGATCTTGTGATGACCCAGAGGAAGTTTGTGACCGATCTTGTGCTAGAGACATGCATGACAGGGTGCAAGCCTTCTAATACTCCTATGAATCTGGGCATGAGATTATATGATGATGACACTGAGGAAGTGGACAAGCATCAATAGATGGAGCTTGTTAGGAAGCTCCTTTTTGTTACTATCAACATGCCGGACATGTTCTTTGATGTAAGCAAAGTGATCCAGTTCATGGAGCAGCCCATGAAGGTACATATGGATGCAATATATATGATTCTAAGATATTTGAAAACTTCACCCGGCACCTTACTTATATTTAGTAGAAGTGTATCTCTTGAGGTGTCAGCTTGCACAGATGCAGATTATGCATGATGCCCTAGAAACAGGAATTCCACATATGGTTTTGTTGTTTTTGTTGGGTGTTCACTCGTGTCATGGAAAAGCAAGAAACAATTAGTGGTTGCTAGATCTAGTGCACAGTCTGAGTACAGAGCCATGGCTCAGGGGAGCACATAGATGATGCAGGTAAGATCTGTTTTGGGTAATCTTGCCATTGAGGTACATCTTCCAATGTAGCTTCTATGCGACAATCAAGCTGCTTTATATATCGCCAACAATCCTTCATTCCATGAGCGTACCATGCATATAGAGGTGGACTGCCACTATACCAGAGATATGATCCAGAGGGGGACTCATATCCATCTCCCATGTCACTACAGGAGATCATACTGCAGATATATTTACCAAAGCTCTTGGTCGAGATCCATTTCAGAGATGTTGTTCGATGTTGAGCATGATAGATGTATATGCTCCAACTTGAGGGGGAGTGTTGAGATATTTGCATCTCGTGGTAGTTCTTTTCTTATTTCTATTCTTCTATGTAACTTTTATGTTATTTACCCATGGCTTTTCTCCTATATAAGAGAAGCATAGGGTCTATGAAATCAACTTATTCTATTCTCTCCACACTTTGAAAGATTGGGATCTACGTTGGAATTGGGTCTAGAGATGAGGACTTAATATGTAATGTACCTTAAACTATTATAATAACATTTATTGTAGAAATGATTCGCCAGGAGCTCGATTGTCTAACAATAAGTTGGAGTTGTAAAAAGCTACATTAGAGGCACCGGAGTGATCGAGAAATTTCATGTTCATCTTCCGAAGCGTTGGAGGCGAATAACCTCTTGGCTTCCCAACCTTTGGAAGCGGAAGGCTTTGTGTCGGTCCGGTCCCCTTGAAGGGACCTGCTGGGGGCAGGTGTTGGCGGGTCCCTCGGTCCCGTTAGTAAAGGCATTACTCGGATCCTTTCGTTGGACGGACCCACTTCTCGGGCTGCCTTTGACGGGGCTTCGGTCCCGGTCGTCTTCCGGATCCGTTTCTCGGGTGACCCACACCCGGCTCCCCCTGCTACTTATGGGGGTCGTTTCCTTTCCGCACTCGGGTTTCCCCGGTCTCTAGTTGCGCTCGAAGTTCGGGGCCTCCAGTCTTCTTCGGGCGAGTTGTTCGGTGACCTCCCAGGCGGGGAGGGGTGCGATCCTCGGTGTGCTCACCCAGTCCCCCTTGGCATGGTGTACTGCGAACCCCCAGGCGGGAGGGGAGGGGGGGTGGAGGCTTCTTGGCGTCTGGTCCCGGTCGGAGGAGGTCCCCGTGGACGAGCGGAAGTCCCTGTCTTCGCCAGTGATGTCGACCTCTCCTCGATGGTGGTTGCTTTTGGGGGCCGGCAGGTGCTGAGGGGGTTGACAGGAGGTCCGGGAAGAGGTACAGGAGGCGGCCTCGTTCGCGAACCAGAGCGGCGACGTCGAGCCTCGGTTCGGTTTCAGGGCTTCTTGCAGTGGCAAAGGCCGCAGGTGTCGTGGGCCTGACTGAAGGGGCTATCGCTGGTTCCAGATGAAAGTCTTATTGTGGAACGTGAGGGGTCTGGGCGGCCCGGAGAAGAGACGGGTGTTGGGTTCAAGATTTGTGGAGTGGGGGTGTGATGTGGTGCTATTGCAAGAAACCAAGCTTAATTCGCTTTCGAGGCTCGATTGGCTTTCTTTCGATGCAGGCTCGATTTTTGACTTCGAATCGATCGGAGCGGTGGGCTCGACGGGTGGGCTTCTCATTGCGTGGAAGGGCTCCGCCTTTTTACGCCGTGCGGAGCTGAGGGGGACGTACGTTCTTTCGGTTCTTCTAGAGTGCCTCCGCTCGGGCGCGGTGCTTGCACTCTCCTGCGTTTATGGCCCCTGCTGGGCGGCGGAGCGTCAGCAGCTTTGGGTGGATCTGAAGCTTGCCATGGAGGCTTTCCTGGGCGTCCCCTGGCTGGTGGGGGGAGATTTCAACGTCACTCTTCTCTCGATCGACAGGTCAGGGCTGCGGGGCGGGCAGGACCCCGACTCTGAGGCCTTCGTTGAGGTGATTGAGTCCCTTGGGGCAGAGGTGATGGATGCGGCTGGCACGAGATATACTTGGCGCAACAGCGGCTCCAGATCGCGCCTCGACCGATTCCTGGCGTCGTCTGAGGTCCTGGAGTTGTTCCCGCTCACGTTCGTTGCTGTTAGGACGCGCACTCGATCGGATCACTCGCCCATCATCTGGGACTCCGGTGATCCGCTGCTCGCTCGCAGCTTCTTCCGCTACGAGAAGGCTTGGCTGCTCGGGCTTCATTCCGGAGCCTGGTGGAGTCGCACTGAGGCTCGACGGTGGTGACCAGGTCTGCTACGTCCAGGTTCGTCCAGAAGCTCCGCTCTTTGCGGGCGAGGTTGCGTACTTTGAAGCAGGAGCCGAGGGAGATGCGTCGGGCTGCGAGGGCGGAGGCGGAGGGCGTCGTCGGCTTGCTCGATGCTTTGGAGGACGGGCGCCCCTTAGTGGGGGACGAGCTGGCGCGCCGTTTGGAAGCACAGAAGCTGATCTTCGATGACGACAGAAAGAGGGTCACCGAGTGGAGGCAAAGAATCATACACAGATGGCTTACAGAGGGCGACGCGAACACTGCCTTTTCTACAGGGTGGCCAGCGGGAGGCGGAGGGAGAACTTCATTAGATCGATTCTCATTGAAGGGGAGTTGGTGGAGGGTAACGCTGACCTTGGGAGGGCAATTGCGGACCACTTCCACAGGTTTTCCGCGAGGGCTGCGGATCGGCGATGGAGATGGACGGGCGTGGGCGCTGTGCGTCTTTTGGACGCTCATGCGTCCAGTCTAACCCTGTTGGTTACGATGGAGGCGCTCAAGACAGCGGTTTGGAACCTCAACGGCGTTGGCACGCCTGGCCTGATGGCTTCCCTGTTTCTTTCTACAAAGATTTATGGGACCTGGTGGGCCGGGAGGTGCTCTACGTGGTAATGGAGTGCTGCCTCGGCAATGCGGGTTTCAACCAGCTGAACAAGGCGCTCATAGTTCTTCTACCGAAGAAGCCCGGGGCGGAGCGGATCGAGGACTTTCGACCTATTGCAATATCCAACGCTTTGTACCTGATTGTTACTAAGTTTTTGCAACCAGACTTAGCAGGATCCTGGAGCACATCATTTCCCCCGCCCAGACGGCTTTCGTGCCTGGGAGGCAGATTGCGGACAGCTTGGTGTTGGCTTTTGAGATGATTGCAGACTAGAAGCGTAGTGGTAGGCATGCCCTACTATGGAAGGTGGACTTTTCGAAGGCGTTCGACACCTTGGACTGGCGCTTTCTTTGGGCGGCGTTGCATATGCAGGGCTTTCCTGGGCTCTGGATCTCCTGGATGAAAAGCTGCGTGACCACGGCCTCAATGGCGATCCTCGTCAACGGGCGACCAGAGGGTGGTTTCTTTCAGCCTCAGAGGGGGGTGAGGCAGGGTTGCCCTCTCGCCCCCTTGCTATTCATCATTGCGGCTGACATCCTTGCTTGCATGGTCGAGAGAGTCCAACAGGCTGGGCTCACGAGCGGGTACTCGAAGGGCAATATCAAGGTCCCGCTTCTTCAATACGCTGATGATACATTATTCTTCATAGAGGGGGGCCTTGATGAGGCGAGGGGCATGGCGACAGTGTTGGAGCTTTTCAGCGACATGTCCGGGTTGGAGCAGAGTTGCGGTAAGTCCAAGCTTGTCCCGTTCTCTATGGACATGGAGCTGGCGGGGCTCTGTGGGTCCGAGCTGGCAACCGAGTGTGCTGGGTTGCCCATTCACTACCAGGGGCTGCCTCTTAGTACTGGGAGGTCGAAGACGTCTGACTGGCTGCCACTGGTTGAGAAGGTGGAGTGGTGACTTGCGGGTTGGAAGGCGGCGATCCTCTCGAAGAGGGGTCGCCTCGTGCTCTTGAAGGCGGTGCTCTCTGCAATGCCGGTATATTACTCTTCCACGAGGCGTATGCCGACATGCATCAGGAGGAGGTTAGAGGGGCTGATGAAGCGGTTCCTGTGGGGCAAGAGCGGACAGGGGCCTGGGATGCACCTGGTTTGCTGGGAAGATATTGCCCTGAGGAAAATTGAGGGGGGGCTCGGGATCCATCGTCTGGGCGAGCTGTGAATGAGGCTTTGTTGCTGAAGTGGGTGGCCAGGATTTGGGGTGATCGGGATGACCTTTGCTGCAATGTCCTCCGGCGGATCTACGGGGTTGAGGGGGCGGCTCCAGAGGGTGTCACGGCGGCAACTGCGACTGGATGGAAGCCATCGTCCTTCTGGAGAGCTCTTTAGTCCTTTTCTTCCAACTTCCAGACTTTCTTCAAGCCCGCTTTGGGTGATGGGCGCTCCTTTGGGTTCTGGTAGGACGACTGGACGGACGATGGTGCGCTTTCCGGGCGCTTCCCTCGGCTTTTCGCTTTGGCATCGGACCGTGACGTTCGTGCGACCTCTTGCTGGGTTGACGGCAACTGGATGCCGGCTTTCCGTTCCAACTTCTCCGATCAACGCCTGGAGGACTTCATGCTTCTGCTTGACTCGCTGAGGGGGCGGCGGGCCCCTCTTTGGGCCGGGATCACTGGGTTTGGTGCGGGGGCTCTTTTTCCGTAAAAAGGCATACTCGAAGATCTGTAGGCCTCCTCCCTCCCTTTCGCCGGATCTGGTTAGTGACTGCAACTTTTTGTGTGAGCTGAGGCTGCCGGCAAGGATCGCCTTTTTCTTCTGGCTCTTCAGGAGGAAGAGGCTTATGACTCGCGACCGTTGCGCTCGTCTGCTTGGCTCGATCTCTGACAGATGCCTGCTTTGCGGAGAGGGGATATAGACTTTGGAGCATCTTTTCTTCACCTGCCCTTCTGTGGTTCCGATCTGGGACGGTCCCGGCCTTGTCTGGGTGGGTAGGGCCGGCGTGGTTGATTTCTTCAGAAGTCTGGTGGCGGCCAAGCTCCGGCCGCGGGAGGAGCTTCTGCGACCACTTGCTTTGGTTTGGTCTATTTGGCTTGCTAGGAACGGGGTGTTGTTCTCTGGTCATAGATTCTACAGGGAGAATGTTTGTGCTGATACTTTGGGTCTGTTGCGCTCTTGGCTAGCCTAGTAGTGCTTTTTGTATTTCTTTTGCTTTGTTTACTTTTAATGCATCGCCGGGGTGAACACCTTTGAGTGTCTCCCCATTTTTTTGGATTTCAAAAAAAAATCTGGAGATATAGCGTCTGGACAGTTACACTGTTGGTGCAGGTATTTTTTTGAATCAATAAAGGGGGAAGCGCCTGAAATGATGCCTACCCCAAGGTATATTAAAAGAGAAGGGTAAAAATTACAGGAGGCAGGTCTTGATGAGAGAACTAGCAAAAAAAAATGTTACATTCTCAACTTAAAACCCTCCTCTCAAAAAATAATCCTATTGTGGGATAGCCAAATGACACATGAAATTGCTAGCGGCTTCCGTAATTCCACGGCAGACCTGAACTTGTTCGCAGTGATACTTTCCCAGAAATTGGTGTGGTGGAGATGTCGATTCTGACAATATCTATTGATGCCCACACCCTCCACATGCATGCACAATCATGACCAGACAATTTTTCGTTGTATTTGTTAGGATTTTTCTACAAATGACTTATTAACATAAAATGAACCTAGACTTATGTAAGGCCTTTTCGAAATTCATAGAAAGTCCTAAAACATCATGTATTGTAAATGACTTCTATTCATCTCTTGTGCATGATGCTGAAATTTGAACAATTCTTTCAAGTATTATAAGTGTTTTTTAAGTGAGGTTGCCCACTCAACCCCTATCAATTGTAGAGTTGTTACATGATGCTTTCTCTCCTGGCTTATGTGGGTATAATCCTTAAATGTGGGCCGGGATACATATGTTCGGAGTTAGATGTATTCGTGTATTTGACTCCATTATGGAAGAAGGCTTGGCTTTGGTTTACTTAGGCCTAGTTTGTTATTCTGTAGTTGTATAGTCAGTCTTCATGCTTAAATTCCATTGGATGGACAGGAGAAGAATCCTTGTATGCAGGAGACTCAATTGTGCATAAATTGGGGTCCTTGCAGAATTGTGCAACTTTGCTCATTTTACAATGTGGAATTTAAACTTCTTACACTAACACTGCACAACACATCTCATCAAAGTCAGATTTTTTTAGGCAATAACTCTTTTTCACACCTCACTTTGTTGCTGGTAGTAGGATTTTGTTCCTACCATCCTATGATGTACCAAAGAGCACAACTTTTAAATGTAATCTGATTCTTGAATATGTAACAGGCTATATCTGTGGCAGAAAGGGTGTCAGATGAGCGTTGTGAACCACCTCCTGGATACGCTGGTTCTTTAATTGGTTATCAAGTTCGGTTAGAGAGCTCTTGGTAATATATCTTATATTCATGCAATAAGTTTCTGTGGCATAGTGGCACTTCTAACTTGTTGAGAACTGGTCCAATAAAATTGTCCAAGACCTTTTATTTTCACATATATTATGGTGTGAACATGTTAATATATTTGTGCATGTTTTCGGGAGCTTCTATACTTACTTTATAACTACGTTGCATATTGAAGAAGATATATGTGATATTATAGTAATTGTGAACTTATGCCAATTGACAACGTTGATGTCAAAACTTCTTTCATAGTATTTATCGATACTAAATATAGACATTCCTAAACATTTATTCAATGCACTATGAGGCTGTCTAATCAATAAAGTGAAATAACTCTGCAACCTTCCTGTCTAACAGGAGGGAATGTATTGATCACATAACTTAATATTAAAGGACCATGCAAACTTGTGGCATATTGTCGGCCTTGATGTAGGGACCGACTTCAAGAAGCCAACTAAAAAGCTTCAACATCACCACAAATATAACAGGAAATTCAAGACCACAAACCTGAATTTCACCTATTATACCTACATGTCGAGTCATCCATAACCTCCAATCGAAGCTCACTGACCATAGAGGCAAAGTACTTCGACTGCGTGTCTAGATAACCCCGAAGATACTGATGATTCCTCGATAATAGCATGACATTGAAGTCACCATCCACAATTACTAGAATGATGAATAACCTCACCTGAGCCAGACACAAGTCCTCCCAAAGCTCTCTCTCCTTAAAGCTTCTGTAAGGTTGTTGACTTGATCACCTTCGGTGTTGTGGAGGCGGATTTGTGAGGTGTTTCCGATTGTTAAGTCGATTGTTAAGGGGGTGTTACTGCCGATGATGGGGATGGTATTAATTTCCAATTTTGGAAGGATGACTGGGCATGTGATTGACTTCTATCTGATTGGTATCTGAGACTATTTACACTTGCTAATGATGGAGATGATACTTTTCTGGAGCTTGGGAGAATGATGCGTTGTGCCCCTCATCGGGCTTTTCTGAACAAAGTATTGATGAATTCATGGCATTGCCGCACGATCTTGTGGACATACAATGTCCCTCTATTGGCAAGGATGATTGGAAATCGGTTGATGGAAGATTCTCAATGAAGAAGGCATATCGCTTCCTTACTACGATTCACAAACATGGCAATGATCTAGAATCAAACATCTATCAACTTATTTGATGCTCTTTCATCCCACATGTAAAGGGTTTTCAATGGCAAATGGAGAGGGGCAGATTGACTACCATGATAATTTGGTCTAGTTGATCTCATTTCGATAACCCACTTTGCTCGCTTTGTGCACTTGTGTTGAGGGGACCATTTTTTCCTCATGTCCTTATGCCACACAAATGTGGGACCTGTTTGGGCATTCCTTGGCTGTGACCTGCCTCATCCAAGGAATTTCGGAGATCTATGCTCTCGGCTTTCTCTTCTATGTGATGGATGTTTGCGTCCTTTCGTTGTTCACTCTCTAGGAATGAGGTTGTGTTCCGTCAGGAACGATGTTATGCAGATAACATGTTGAACCACATTAGGGTGTTATGTGAGGCTTGGTCTTTGTAGATGTTCACCATTTTTATTAATTTCTAATTTCATTTCGGGTGTGATTTATCTCAAGCTCACTCCCATTATCATTAAAAAAGAAGAAGATTGTAGACATTCCTAATTTTATAGGCACTCCTTTAGTATTTCGCTTGAGCCCCGTTTTGATAGACACGAACACTTCATCTTTTAAAAAAAGGCAAAGCCTTCTCCCACTATAAGTAGGATCGACTACATGGATTCTTGCTCTAATCCATGTTGAAAGATTCAACTATTTTTTACGCCGGCTGGCGACTACTTAACGCATCCCCCACAAGGGAGGATTTGAACCCTGGTCTTTTGGGCGGTAGGCACATTGTACAACCTCTAGACCATTTAAGTGGGTTTAAAATATCCCCATCCCTTCTTGTAAGAGTCCCTCTGGAGTTCCCAACTCAATTAATTGCCTCTGACAAACTTGTGACGTGGATAGATGTCCACAACATGTCTCCCCAATTTCTAACTTTGTCTCTTAAGTTAAACACCAATCATAATGCTCTTCTTAGGCTTCTTCAAGACTCCAACATTCCTAGAAAAGACTTCATTTGGAAACATTCCGTGATGCCGGTGTGAACCACCCCTATACACTCAACCACCTTCATGGAGAAAATCTTCTCTCTCCATCTCCGTCTTCTTTCTCCACTCCCTCCCCGCCAGCGTGCACCACCACGGCCATATCTCAATCACCATCTGTCTCAGCCCTTATTTCTTGCTCCTGCACCATGCTTCCGTTTCCCCCACTTGCTGCCTCTTTCTCGAGAAAACCAATGCCCATGGTACTGCACCCTTGACAGAAATTCTTTTTCTTTTTATTAAAATATCGAAATAAAAAGGCACTGTGAGCTGGATTCGCGATTCGCGATTGGAGAGCGCCAAAAAAAAAGGCACTGTGAGTAACCAATTAGCGTTCTAATTACTGATTTTTGGGTCAAACTTTTGAATGATTACTCAAAGACTTTATCCTGTTTCTACGATTGTCCTGCTTTCTTTTTCTAGCCTAAACAACACTTTTTGCTTGCATGCACATGGATGCATGTCTCTGTTTCCGTATTATTGGTCTTTGAATTCAAGCACATTATTTTTAATAACCGATATCAAGGAGAACATTTCAGTTTTGTTTCTCAGTAACTATTTTACAGAGTAATGTAAATAAATGTTGAAATTGAGTATCAAAATTTCAAAGGTGTGTGCTTGATGAGGACTGGTGTGCTTTGGACATGGAGCACACTCTCAGAAATGCCAGGCCTCTGTGTTGGATCCTGAAGGTGAAAGCAATTTTAAAGTCATGATGGAGTGCGAGAAGGCATCATTGTCAGGGCATGAGATGCCCGTGCATGAGGCTGGCCTATAACGTGTTTTGTAGGTAAAGGGTGTGGTGGATCTGGGAAATGTGCTGTTCTTGGAGGTTGGTCTTTTGCACATAGATGGAGCTTGACATGCACTCTGCACTAAACTTTTCCTTGATTATCATATATAAGGGATAAATGCTGATAAATTGCGTAAAAGTCAGGTCTGAAGTTTTTCCATTAGGCTAACCACATAACATGTAAAAAATATTATCTAGAAGAAAGTGCCCAAAAATTGGGTCCACCCAAGATGGACAAAGTTTCTTTGAACCAAAATGTACTTTATACTGTCAATAGCTATTGTGTAACATTACATTGCCTGAAAAGGTTTGATTTCAAATCGGCAACTGTTGTCAAGATGGGCATTCTTATTGAACATTAAAAGACAATGTAGCATACGTTGTTATTTCATTCCTCCGTCTAGTCTTTAGTCTCCGTCCCTCTTATCTGATGTATCAATTGTTCCAGGAATGAGAGGACCAGGCTCCTATTTTGTACAACAGGCATTCTTCTTAGGAGACTTGTTGTAAGTTCTGGATCTACATATTAGCTTTCCTGAAAGTTTCAGTTATCGGGATAATTGTTATGTTTAATCATGTTAACAATTAAAATTTTGTCAAGGTAAAAGGAATTTTGATGTTGCTCTGAGCGCTGAATAATTTGAGGACCTTCAGACAGCTTTTTATTTTTAAAACTAGTTTCTTTCCGTAGGTGACAAACTTGAATACGATGGCAATGTATGTTTGAGATCCTAAAGATAGTCAAATTGCCTATTTTCTTAAGCTTCTGTATAGTAACTTACGGTTTAACATCATAAAATGTGCAATATTGTTGCTTTCTTGCTTTAGTTTTTGTTCCACGGTTTATTTGTATTTTGTATTTGTATATTGTTTTCACGGCATGAATGTGCAAAATGGTTGCTTCCTAGTTTTGTTTCTTTCCACGCTTTTCTTGTATTATCTCTTTAAACTGTTTTTGTGTGTCAGCCCACCAGAAAAATGTTGAACCAAACTAGTCTTTGGGATT
This sequence comes from Ottelia alismoides, assembly GCA_037367405.1. Classification (NCBI taxonomy): domain Eukaryota; kingdom Viridiplantae; phylum Streptophyta; class Magnoliopsida; order Alismatales; family Hydrocharitaceae; genus Ottelia; species Ottelia alismoides. The sequence goes on along the minus strand of JAZKJV010010579.1, from coordinate 637,311 downwards.
TCGTGGTGGGGACATTCTCCTGGAAATCTCTGAATCTTTCCCACGCTTCATGAATCGTCTCGTGGGGCTGCTGGATGAAACTAGAGATGCAGTCGCGCATTTGCTTCAAGCGATCGAGAGGATAAAATTTGTGGATAAAGGTAGACTTCAGCTCGTCCCATGTCATCATTACCTTCCCCAGATGATTACCCAATAAAGGGTCTTGTCTTGGAGGCTGAATGGGAAGGCAGTCATCTTGACAACCCCCAAAAGAATATTGGGTTAATGTGTGGTTGCATAGATGCATCCGAATTATTGCAGGTGGATATATGATTCGTCTGTCGTGTTCCCATAAAAGGATAGGAGTATAGACAAAAATTACAGCTTCAGCTCAAAGTGGGCATGGGTTGGTGGAATCTGAATCCACTCAGTGATATGACCTGCGCCAGGGTTGTAAGTCTACTTCAGAGTGGGCTTTGGCTACGGTAGTCTTTCCTAGCAGTGGGTCTCTTGCACAGAGAGAAACCACTAGATTAATTTAACTAATGCATGGAAGTATCCTTGAGACATAATAATATAAATATCTATAAATACATCAACGTTCCTAACAAGAGAAATGCCTATCAATACTTCAACAATTCCCCTCAAGTTGGAGCATCTCAATCAATCATCCCAAACTTGGATGAAAATGAAGAAATACATTGCCTTGGCATTGCATTGGTGAGGATGCCAGCAATTTAATGTCTATCAATACTTCAACACTTCGCCTCAAGTTGGAGCATCTCAATCAATCATGCCAAACTTGGATGAAAATGAAGAAATACATTGGCTTGGCATTGCATTAGTGAGGATGTCGGCTATTTAGTTTCAATAAAAAAGTGAGTTGGAGGGGGGTGGGTGGTGATCTTCCCCTGCTAGTTGCATATCATTCCCAATAGACTAACAATCAACTAAAAATGTTTAGCGTGGCTGAAAAATTGCATTTCAAGCGATATAAGTAGTAAAGTCGTCATCACAATAAAGAAGAATTGGATTTTTGACAAAAAGTTCTTGTAAGAGTGAGATAAGTTAACTATCTTATATTAGGCTTGTGCCTTGGCTCTATACTCAACCTCTACACTAGACCTATAAACCACACTCTTTTTCTTACTTTGCCATGAAACAAGAGTGCCTTCAACAAACATGTCAAAGCCGATTGTTGATTTGAATCCTTAGAGAACTAGCATAGTTTGCATAAACATTGTATCGCTATGTCCGTTTGAATATATAAAAGTTCTTTTCACGGTAAACTTTTAGATATCTAAGAATAATGATATTGTCATGCTAATGGCTATATCTGTGACTCCCAATATGCTGGTTGGCTCTGCTTACTGCGTATAATGTGTCCGGCCATAGTGATATTGAGTATAGTAGCTTTCCCATCGTGCTTCTATACCTCTTAGTATCTTCAAATAAAGCATCAATGTATGTAGTATGTTGTTGAGCCATATTCTTACTGGAGATCTCCGTCAGAAAATGCATTCTTCATTGAGCAAGTAGACACGCCAACGATTGTTAATCACAAAAGACAAAATAGTGTGAATGAAGCACATTCGAGAAAGAGGGGAGGACATCTCTAAGTGACCCTTATGTCTGGGTTAAGCCTTTGGCCACAAGTATGACCTTTATTCTATCCAATGATCCATCTGCATGCTTGGTCGTAAATACCAATATGCAAACAACTGGATGGGCACGTATGGAGTGCAATACTGAATCCCTAGTACCTCTAGAAATAAGAGCATCTATTTATTCATTCATAGCATATTTTTAGCCTTAATCACATAGCTGTGTGGTGATGCTAATGTATTAAAACTGTGAGTAGAGCATATGTAATCTGCTTATCACCACTAAAAAAGGGATGCCGTATCTTCCTTTTCACAACCCCATTTTGCTATGAGGTATACATGCATGGAGTCTGATGTAAGTTGCCCAAAGAGGAAAAAATGTAAACAAGGTCCATCTGCACCAACTCTCAGATATTGTTGGACATGAAAGTTTTAGTACTTGTAGAGAAGGAAGTCTTTATAAGATCAAAGAAAGACTTAATAGTTTCTTGATATGTAACCATTCTTTTATGAAATGGGCTTAAAAAGATCCCCTTAAATCATCAAGGAAAACTATAGGTTACTTATGGACTGTCGTCATCTTTGATGGCAAAAAGAATTAATGTCGGGAGCACAAGTGTGCAAAGATAGGATTTGACTCCTACCTAAAGCAAGCAATTGAATCACAAACCCTGAGTTTACACTCAACACGATGAAGGACCCAAAGTCGGGTCCGATTAATATGGTTGATTACAAGTGTGATTTTCAAGCAAATAACAAGGATTATGTGGTCTAAAGGGAAGTCGGCTCAAAGCCGGATGCGTTTCCCCTGTTTAACCAGTCGCCTAAGATACCAACGCCCTTCCCTTTTTCGCTCCTATCACCAGCTGAGAAGTTCAAGGACCTGCCTCTATCTACCTACCGAAGTAGGCGGAGGCTGACAAGGCTTATAACTTCACCCCGAAGGGTTACTAGCAACTTGTCGCGGTGCACCGCTTTTTCGCCCCTATCTACCTGCCGAAACAGGTGGATGCTACTTGGTGCTGGTCAGTCGAACCTCAAATAGTTCAACCTGTGATATTTTCTAGGATTGTGGTACGTGATATGGAAGGCGGAGATTTTGGCTCTATCTTAGGGGTGTGCGCACACACTCTGTACCCTAACTCAACCTGAAATCAATGTCGGCGTTATTCTCCCGCAAACATAATTTCCAATTTTATGTGATTTTTTTGGTCAATTTGTTTAGCAGTCCCGATTTTAAGTTAGATGACCACTTGATTACTCCAACATACAAGGCACGCCTATCGTCCAGTCCCAATTTCCTTAAATCCTAAGTTAGAAAACCAAGGGAGAAGGAGTGGAGAAAAGCCGGTGCACGATAAAATGATGATGTATTCCAAGTTCAGAAGACTTACAATGATCCTCGCCGCTCTACATGCATGATGCAAAATAGAATTGAAATTTTATCTAAATGAATGCAATCGATGAAAAGCCGCTCATAGACAAGCAGTTCTATTAGCGAGTGAAGAACAAGTTAAATTTGGCTAAGTTCTGCAATCTAAGTGCATCTTTTAATGGTGAAATGTTGTCCTAGATATTACAAGCACAAACAATCCTAAGAAGGCTTTAAGAGCCGCGAGTGCAGGTCCTATCCTACGTCAATCAACCACACAACACAGAGACTCTTTTTATTATTCAATTACACATGCGAGAATCCAAACGGGAACCACTGTAAATGCAGACTTTTTTTTTTTTATAAAATTCTCTCAAAACCACTCAGTTTAAATCGATGCTGGTTCTTCGGCTCGCTTGGTGAATCCCCTTCGATGCCTCGTGCTTCTCGCACAAAAATAAACAATAGTTAGAGAGAGAACGACACAAAATAAACAAGTAATTAAACAGAGAAATATTCACAAGCAAATCTGGGAATCAGACTACCCGGGGATGTCAAACCTAAAATCTAAATGATCCAAAATTTAATCTAAGTCGTGCCTTCCTGGCAATAACACCATTTGACAAACCCTATTTTCACCCTCTTAATTCAACCAGATTAACGATTAAATTTAATGTGTTCGTTGCAGTCGAACAAAATCGGATTTATCAATAACCACTTTAGTTAATTTATCAATTAATATCGAGCGGTAATTTTTTTTTATTTTACTTGGGCAAGCCCAAGGTCGAACTTAGGGAGGTAACTTTCTCCTTAGATTAATTTAAAGTCGATATGGACACTAGGTTTTCAGGAGAATATTTTTTTATGTTTTTTATGCAATTAAAAAAATATGTAATGCAATCCTGGACAAATTCGGGGGTTAAAATGTGAATATGGTCAAATTAAGTCAAAAAATTCTCAAACTTGGCCAAAATGCCAATTATGATGAAATGAAGCTACCCTAATTTTTTTGGAATTTTTCGACTCTATATGAATTAACTATGAATTAAATATGAAGGCAGGGTGGTTTTCGCAAATTTAATTTTAATAAATACCAAATTAAATTATTTTCAAAGATAAAAATTATCCTAAATACTTCTTTGTGAGATGAATCCAGGAAAATTACTAAACCTCAGAAACAATTAATTTTTGACTTATTAAAAATCAATTATGCGAAATACCAATTAATTTATTTAGACCTCGTTATACATGCAAATATGATGATTTTTGGGCATGAAGTAGAACTATTCAAACTCTATCTACTGTTTTTTTTTGTAATTTTCAGAGCTACGATTAATTTAATAATCAATAAATAGCAAACAGTGGGCAAAATATGCAATATTTCATGAAAATAATTATATTAAATAACCAGAAGCTCATAAAAATGCAACCAACCTTCACAATGATAAAATAGGACTTTTCCTACAATATGCAATTTTTAAAATGACAAAATGATAACAAATTGATGTTCAAATAAATATGCAAAGTCAGGGGTGCAATTGCAATACAGAATTAAAAATTGATAAAAAATGTTGACTGGACTGAAATGCAGTTACCTATACCCATGAGGGTATTTATGCAATTTCTCCAAGAAGACACGTGCGTTTAGGGATGAAAACGGCCGGATATGAATGCGAATATAGGTATAATCATATCCTTATCTATTTTAAAATACGAATACGAATGCGGAACGAATATTGACAGATGTGAAAAATGTGTTACCATATCTTTAAAAACGAATACGAATGTAAAATGAATACGAATCGGATACGAATAATAATAGATATATTTAATAGATTAATTAAAATATACATGTTTAAGATGGTTTACGCATAAAATAGATATACTAAATATAGTAATTTCATAATAATTATATCAACAATGGTGAATGAATCATAAAATGTTCTTACATACAGTTATAAATAAATATATTAATATACTTATGTACGAAAACGAATATACGAATACGAATGCGAATATTAGCGAATGTCGAAGTGATATCCATTTCCGCATCCATTTTAAAACGAATACGAATACGAATATCAAAATATGTATAAAACGAATACGATAGTGGATCGGATACGACTATATTCACATTTGTTTTCATCCCTACGTGCGTTGCACGCTTGGTTGGTCGGCGGGGGCACCTTCGTTATGTGCAGAAAAGCTGAGGGCCTCTGTGAAATTTCTTTAAGGGTGCACGTGCTAGGAGCGTGCAGTCTGGAGTCAGGGATGCCCTTGTGATTTGCTGAACTGCGTGGGCACATGTGCAATATTCTTATCCCTCACGTGCTTTGCACATGAGGTCGGGATGAGAACCAGAGCAAGGCGGACAACCCGCGGCGGTGGTGTCGAGACGATAGACAGGGGCTCTGGCAGCGAGGGCTAGCGGGGGAAACGTCTGCCTGCAGACGGGCGGAGCGGATGAGCTCGGACCTCAGGCGACACACGCCTGAGGTCCAAGGAGGGGACGCGGAGTGCGAGACATCTGGAGGCGAACCCTAAGGAGCTCTGATGTTGGTGGTGACCGGAGCTACCAGAGTGATGCGAGGAAGGCGGGCTCGATGGGAGGCGCGACCGCATGGGGCTGCAGCAATGCACCACCGTGCGCAAAGGCTGGAGGGCGGTGCAGTCACGTCTGGGGTGTGCGGAGGACGAGGCCGCACACGGCTATGGGCGGCGACGGAAGGCCATGGCCTGCTGCTCCAGGTGGTGCGGATGGTGACTGATGGCTGAGAGTTGTGGAGGAGCTCGGCGGCTAAAGACAATCTGCTCAAGGTGCAAGATGCTTGCTGGCGACTGGAGCGGTGCAGGTGGGGGCGACTCGAGGTTCCAGAGGGCACTTCCTGCAAATGTTAGCGATGCTTGAGGGCGCGGTGGTGGTCGTTGCTGCAGTAGGTTGGTTGAAAGAGAGCAACGATGTTGCGACCGAGGCGGTGGTTGGGGATCTCGACCAAGGAGGTGTGGCGGTGGTGACCGGAGTAGAAGGGGTGATGGACGAATGGTCGACAGAGGGAATGACAAGAAAGAACGAGGAGGAAGGAGGAGAAAACGAAAATAGAGGAACATAAAAGAAACAAAGGATTTTACCTGTAGTGTTCGCCTGGAGAGAGGTTGCTCGACTGAGCAGCTCTCTGATGTCTTTGCCTCCAGCTGTGGACGAAGCACGACGAGGCTCAAGCACCTGCGAAAAACAGGTGTGACAGGAGGTTGCAACCTCCTGGATCTCACCGGAGAAGGGAAGGTCGTTGCTCAACCTTGGATCGAATCCTCCTGTCACTCAGACTTGCTTGAGAGCTCTCTCCCTCCTCGCTAGGAATGACGGATCAGGGTTGTCGAAGGTGGCGGAGGAAGTTTTATAGGTGGTTGGGTTGTGCGCAATCGACAGGAAGAGGGTGACGTGGAGTGCGACGGTTGCGGGACCGTCGCAGGAAACGGGAAGTCGAGGGAAGCGCAGGGAGGAGAGAGAAGAGGTGGAGGGCAGTGATGGGTGACGGGGCGGTTGCGCACGACCGCGTAAGGTGCGGTCTTGCGGGATGGGCCGTTGAACTGGGTGGGAGGAGGAAGTGGACGAGGGCGAGGGGTGGGTGGCCGCACGAGGTGGGATCGCGGTTTTGACCGCCGCATGAGGCAGAAGGGTGGAGATAGCAGGCGCGACCGTTTGTAAGCGATAGAAGAGGGAGATGGACCCATCACGTGCGTCACACGTGATGGCTAGTGAAAGGAGGAGGTGCCACGTGACGCGCCCAGGAGCGGCCACGTGACACTTATTTTTAATTGTTTTTAATAATAATTATTATTATAAATAAAATAATTTAAATTAATTAATTAAAATAATTGTATTAAAATAAAATAGAAAATAAAAAAATGATAAAAATGTGTGACACGTGGCAGCTCGAGGAGCTGCCACGTTTCGCTCATAGAAAAATAAAAAATTAAATGTAAAGAAAAATAAAAAAGGAATAACAAAAGAGGTTAAATCAAAAAGTGGTCAACATGAAAGTTGCTCGCCTCGACGAGATCTACAACTTCCGTGAAGGACCGAAAATCAAAGGAAGTCATATATACAAAGTGTATTTTAGGTGGTACCTTATAGATATAAATTACCATATTTTATCTTTTGCAATTTTTTTGTTATTTTTAATTCGAGAAAAATCAAAATAAAGTTAGAAAAATATGAAAGATATATTTACGACTTAATCTATTTTTTTGTATTTTTAATAATTAAGAAAACTAAATAGATACAATGAAGGGTATTTTAGTCAATATATACAATATACAATAGCGGCCCAAAACCCAAGCTTCACATACGATCTCCGATTTTTATGAAATTAGTCTTGTTTTGAAGGTCTCTGAATGTACATTATTTTAAAAGTGAGTAGACCTAAATCGGACATTGTATGAGAGAGATATGCACATTTTAAGGTTCATAGTATCAAACTTGGATTTGGGGTTTTATTGGACAATTTTAAAAGTTAGTATTTTTTTGATATTTTCCCTTTATCAGTGTTAGCAGTATGTACACTATAAAGCTGATTTTATTGAATTAGGAGTTAGTATAAAATAGATACAAATATGGTATTTTAGCTAGTATACAGGTGAATATTTACAAGTGAATTTGGCTTCTTATTTAATACAGATATGCACGATAAAATGTAGATATTATCTACACATGCATGAATGCTAATTATGCAATATAAGTGATGAAATGCAGCTAATTTCTCGGGAACAAAGCTCTATTTTCAACTTTTACAGTGATGAATCACATATTCATCAATGACCTGTGTATATGTTATTATCTTTTGTAATTTAGAGATCACATTTATGGATCTTGATAGTGAAATGCAAGGTTGCAAAAGTCGGTAGTCGGTAGTCGGTCGGTTGGGTCACTGACTAAGGATTAATCGGTAGTCGGACGACTAATCGGATTTAGTTGGACTTTAATCGGCTTTGAATTTTATAATTATTTTAAATATATAACTCATTTTTATACATATATTTACATAGATTTTGTTCATTTTTATACTATCATAATAAAATAAAAATGTAATTGAATTTAAATAAAACACTGAGCATATTATAATAAGTTTGCTTATAAAAAAGCAAAACATATAAGAATATGGTATCTCCAAGCAAAAAATTGGTCAACTAGTGTACCTAGTCAGAATTAGTCGGTACTCGGTCGGCCACTCCACTGACTAGACTAGTCGGACCTACTAGTCGGGCCAGTCGGGTGACTTTTACAACCCTGGTGAAATGATGAGTTTCTGATCCGATTCTTAATTCTATCTAATTTCTTATGTCTAGTGGATAGTCTGTGGTCTTGGTCTGACTGTGACCTCACACTATGACTCTAAGACGTGAAGAGTACCTTAGAGTTGGAGTGCCTCCGTAGGCATGCAATGGAGCGTAATGCATCCTAACTAAGTTCCCAACACGTTTATCTTATCACTCGTAGTAGTAGTGTCAGATTAATTGTTGATGATTGATGATGATTGATGATTTCTATACCAAAGTTAATTGTAACCAAATCAATTGTAACCGATCTCAACTCTAGCCAAACTCAACTGTAATCCACTCCAAGCTCAACTGTAACTCCTCGCGAAAACCTATTGGCAGAACGGTAACCAAAATTCAAGTGGTGAGGAATTCTCCTAAGAGATCCTTCCGTCTCGCCCTCTAAGTGGAAGTGCGGTCCAGTAGAGGGATATGCCTACTCCCAAACTACCCCCCTGAGACGGGTGGGAGAAACTCCCAAACTACTCCAAAAATCGGCTCGACCGGTACGGGCAAACGAGCTCGTGAGAAAAACTAAAACCGAACCCCCTTGGCCTAGGTACCCTAAAAGAGAGGGTCAACGGAACTGGTTAAAAGTCGGGATCCCAACGATGCGTAAAAACACTACGAACTCGCATAAAAACCGTAGAAAGGACTGTGATCCTATGCCCGCACACTAGGCGCCCGCTGCCCTAACTGGTCTTCCTATCCTCCGTCCAACTGAGGGTCATCACACCCTTACACATTCGGGTGTAAGGGTCACCATGACCAGCACTATTAATTATTTGTCATCACTGATTCACCCCAAAATCACTTACTTGATTTCTCAATCCTTTCTCAATCTCTTTTGTGGTTAACTTTACATATTTAGATACTTTGTCATAACCTATCATTAATGATATATAAAAAAATATTATACTAAGGAATCAATTGATGGGGATTATTAGTCATTATGATATCAGAAAATCACTGGTTGGATTCAAAAGGGAAGGGTGTCCATTTCCTAATATTTGTATTCCAATACAACAACAAAGCCTTTTCCCACAATTTGTATTTCAATAATTATATAAAAAACCCCCTCTGTCTATCATGGGTTTGACAAGCTCTCGGTTCAGAGATATTAAAAGTACAGACATTTCTACTCCTTGCTCCAATGGAAATAAATGGTAAAGGGAAAAATCCTCCCGAGTCATCTGATTCTAAATATTATATAATTAGACTTTCTGCTTATGTTTCATCTACATTTGTCTTTTTGCTTTTAGAAATTTAATAGGAGCCCAACTAGAAATTTCATTATTGCATTGGTTACAAAAACGAACAACAATGGAGCACGTGAAATCATCGTGGAAAATCGAAGGAACCTCAAACAAGTAGGTGGGTGTTGGAATGTAAGCCTCCAATTAGGGTGGTTATTCTAAGTATCCAACTTATCCTTCTCAACAATATTACACAAGTGTACTATAGTAGTGCCAACCATTAAGATGCCCCTCTCAGCACAAAATATTCGGATGGAAGAACTATAAAGATAAATTTGCAGCAGTGAGCTCAGTATTTAAGTAAATAAAAATTTCAGGGGAAAACTACAAGGACAATAGTTACAAGGACCAAAATCTCCATACTCTGAAGATGCATATATGCATTGTATCTGAAATAGATACACTATTTCGTACTCACGAGTGGGATAGGATGGAATAACAACTTTTGACAACAACAATCATATGCATGCCACCACTCTAATCATACCTTAACAACTTCAGATCCAATTAAAACTCCAAACCCCATGCGTCGTGTATGATCTCCAAGGAAAGATACTAATCAGCAATAAAACGACATGATAAATCACCATCAAGTCCAAACTGCTGAAAATTCACATCCAATTTGTCCCACGGCAAGATCCCAAACCTCCAATCATAAATATGGCACTGATAGGAACCTTAAAAACAAATCCACAAATTTCGTGGCTTTGTGCATCACGTAGTTCGTAACATGATCACCAAGAAAAGTATTGGGAAAAGCCAAAACTAAAAATGACTAAGTTTGCCTTGTGATATCCAATCGATTGATAATAAAAGTAAGAGAAACCCTATCGTCAAAACCAACCAGCATCTCTTGAAGGATGAAACATGTAACGATCATAGCCTATCGAGAAGACCTGCGTCCTCGGGGATCTTCCAAAGATTTCATATGCATAAGAGATCATTGACAAAAATTAAACTGATTTTTATTGGAACCAAAATACGAGATGAAGGAGATCCAACTCTAACCAAATCATTAAGGACAAAAATGCAGAACTGTTGACGCATTTATATTAATTGTACCTCTTTGTTATTTTATTTTTATGTTATCCTCTTTATGTAATTTACCCATAGGCTACTCTCCTATATAAGAGAGCCTAGGGCTTATGGAATAGAACAAGTCATTTGGTTTTCCCAACATGGTATCAGAGCGACGGTCCTAGACCGGAGTTCTCGAAACCCTAACCCTAGCCCACCCCACCCGCCGGCCTCTCTCTCCCCTCTCTCTCTACTCGGCGCCGCCTACCTCCGATCGCCTACGGTGGTGTTCTTCTACGATCGCCTGCGCGCACTCCAGCCCTAGTAGCGCACTGCCTGTGCGCATCGGTGCGCGCGTGTGCGCACTCCAGCCCTTCAGCCCTGCGCGCACTCCAGCCCTAGCGCCTGCGCGCTCCAGCCCTAGCGCCTGCGCGCTCCAGCCGTGCACCTGTGCGCATCTGTGCGCATTGGTGCGCGAGATCCGTGCGCATTACAGTAGCGCACTGTGCGTCTCTTCGTCTCAGTTGCACACGCGAGTAGCGTGTTCTTGTCGCCCCTGCGTGTGAACTCTGCGCGCGTATCCAGACCGTATCCAGACCGTAGCGCGCACATATTCATGGGGATAGTTGCTTGACGTCTACACATGCAACTAATCCCGTCTATGTCATTGTAGACAAAGATTATCTTCTGTCAGTCGCTCCAGTCTTCCGTCTCCAGTATGTCAGACAACAAGGCAGATATCCCGTCTATTGGCGCATTTCGTGGTCCAGCGCCCATTGTCAAGATGGATGGTACGAACTATGAACTGTGGGCAATGCATTTCATGAGTATTATGAAGTCTACAGGTAAGAAGCACATTCTTACCGAACCTGAGCCTGCAGAGAAGACTGGAGTCCATGCCTCATGGGAGGCAGATGATGCATATGCCAAGGTCTGGCTATCTGGCACATTGGCTATCGAAATTGCCAATGACATTCTACATCAATCCACAGCCAAAGACATGTGGGATATCCTGGCGGCGACATATTCTCAGGCAAAGAACGAAACGAAGATCCTGCAACTGCAGCATGATATATTCACAATAAAGCAGAATGGCCGTCCTTTACATTCTCTCTACACATCACTGAGAGGGATGTTCGAGAAGCTCTATAGCTTCATGCCCCTTACCGCCACGCCAGAACAGCAGAAGACATACAGGAATGCGACGATGGTGGGTGTGTTTCTCGCTGCACTCGATCCAGAGTATGAGGCAGCACGGTCTCAGATTTTGGCAGATTCGACTATTCCTCCCATGGAGGAAGCCTTTCACAGATTGAGTAGGATCACAGTACCTTCAGCAGCTGTGAGTCAGAATTCCTCAGCCATGGCGGCAAACAGAGGCCGCGGATTTCATCAACAGGGCCGTGGACGTGGACCTCGTGGAAGGAGTGGCCGTACTAGGCCAACATGCACATATTCCCACCGAGTCGGACATAATGAAGACACATGCTATTCGAAGTACGGATTCCCTGCATCTGCACGAGCCGCTGAGCAGATAGAGCCACCATCTGCTGCTACCTTGGATCAACGATTTGATGATCTAGTTGCCCGCCTCAGGGGCATTATCCCACCATCTGGTCCAGCACCGACTACAGAGAGTCATACTGATGCTGCTGCTTCTGCCTCTGCATCTACTAGTACTTCAGGTAGTACACTTGCACTCCACAGTAGTAGATCTGATACATTGCCATGGATCATGGACTCGGGCGCTACACATCATCTATGTGGCGACCAGAGTCTACTTACAGGATACACTCAGATCCCTCCAGGACGGACAGTAGTGATTGCCAATGGCACGCACTCCCCTATCACGGGTCAGGGGGAGATTAGATTGACATCTTCTATGCAGCTTAAGAATGTCCTACATGCACCGCATTTCTCTATGAATCTGTTGTCAATTAGTCAGATTACGAAGGATCTCCATTGTCGAGCTATTTTTGATCCATCTTCTTTGATTTTTCAGGACATCCGTACGGGCAACGTGATTGGTCATGGCTATGAGCAAGGAGGCCTTTACCGTCTGAACCAGACCCCATTTGCCGGAACCACATCTTCTCCTGCTGGACAAGTATCTCCTCTCCTGTGGCATCTGCGTTTTGGTCATTTACCGCTTTAGAAGTTGTGTCGGGTTCTACCCTATGGTCTCTCTCACACACCTATCCAGTGTGAGGCATGTCAGTTGGGAAAGCATCACAGGTCGTCCTTTCCCAGTCGTCCAGGTCGGAGTAGTAACTCCAAATTTGAGTTGTTTCATATAGATGTCTGGGGTCCGAGTCGTGTGCCTGATCATCAGGGACACATGTTTTATATTGTCTTTGTGGATGATTTCTCGAGAGTGTCATGGGTGTTTCTTATGAAAAATAAATCTGAAGCAGGAAATATTATTATCCATTTTCTAAATGAAATTCAGAATGTTTTCTCCACATCTGTCAAACTTGTAAGAAGTGATAATGCTTTAGAGTTATGCACCCACACTTTGGCCAATTACTACTCCTCAAAAGGGATTATTCACCAAACCTCTTGTGCACATACATCTCAACAAAATGGGATTGCTGAAAGAAAACACCGTCATCTTCTTGATGTCACAAGATCCCTTCTTATACAGAGTAATGCTCCCTACTCCTACTGGGGTGATGCAGTTCTTACTGCATGTTACCTAATCAACCGTATGCCCTCATCCGTCTTGAATGAACAGATTCCCTTTTCACTCATTTATCCAGACAAGGATCTATTCGTTCTTACTCCTCGTGTGTTTGGGTCAGTCGCATTCGTCCATCAGTTGTCGCCTGATACTGACAAGCTCTCTCCTAGGGCTGTCAAGTGTGTCTTTGTGGGGTACTCCAGAACTCAAAAGGGGTACAAGTGTTTTGATCCTGTGCGTCGGCGGTATATGATCAGTGCAGATGTTACATTTTTTGAATCTGTTATGTACTTTTCAGAATCTGGAAACATGCAGCTACCACCTATATCTCCTGATGCCGTATTAATGGCACCACCACCACCATTGCCACAAACAACACCACCGTCACCACCACCACCACCGCCACCGCCACCACCACCGCCACCACCACCGCCACCGCTAGTATCCCCGCTACCATTCCATTACACCCGCAGGCCTCCTCCAGCGCATGGTCCTGACCCGTCAACTAGCTCGCCTATGGTATGTAATGAAAATATTAATGTTGATGGATCTGACGACATTTCTCAGCAGGATGTATTACATGAGCATGGTGAGAACACACATGATCTGGATGTTCCAATTGCTCTACGCAAGCCGAAGAGAAGCTGTGCCAAATATCCATTATCAGCAGCTGTGTCTTTTGAGAGGCTATCTGGAGACTTCAGGACGTTTGCATTGGCACTTTCAGCTACAGACATTCCACGGAATCATCATGATGCTTTGCAGGATGCTAGATGGCGGCGAGCTATGGAAGAAGAAATGGCGGCACTTCAGTCCAGAGGAACCTGGAGTTTGGTTCTTATACCTCCAGATGTCAGCCCGGTGAGTTGCAAATGGGTGTTTACAGTGAAGCACAATGCAGATGATTCCATTGACAGGTACAAGGCACGCCTGGTTGCACGGGGCTTCACACAGACATATGGGGTAGATTACCTTGACACATTCTCCCCTGTGGCGCGTCATTCCATTCTACGGATCCTGTTATCAGTTGCAGTTGCTAGAGACTGGCCACTTGATCAACTGGACGTGAAGAATGCATTTCTGTATGGCGACTTGCAGGAGGAAGTCTATATGCAACAACCACCTGGTTTTGCTGTTGAGGGGGAGTGTCCCAAGGTTTGCAGATTACATAAGGCCATCTATGGCCTTAAGCAGAGCCCCAGAGCATGGTTTCAAAAGCTTTCAGACCTCTTTGAGAAACAAGGATATAAACGCTCCAATGCTGATCATTCCTTGTTTGTACAGAAGACGGCTAGAGGTATCATTGTAATCATGGTTTATGTTGATGATATCTTGATTACTATGATGATGAGCAGGGCATTAAGCAGGCAAAGGAAAGGCTGGGGACCGAATTTGTCACCAAGGACTTGGGAGTCCTTAGATACATTCTGGGCCTGGAGTTTGCTAGAAATCCATATGGATTAGTAATGTCACAGAGGAAGTATGTTACAGATCTATTGACTGAGACAGGTATGCTAGGGTGTCGACCTGCTACGACACCAATGGATCATAGTATGAAGCTCTATGATGATGACACAGAAGAGGTGGACAAGAGAAGGTACAGAGAACTGGTAGGCAAACTACTGTATGTCACGATCACTAGACCTGATATATCATTTGCAGTGAGTTGTGTGAGCCAGTTCATGGAGCAACCACGTCAGGCCCATATGGATGCAATACACATGATTCTGAGATATTTAAAATCATCTCCAGGTGCAGGCTTACTATTCAAGAAAGGAAAGGAGATCTCTATCACGGCATGTGCTGATGCAGACTATGCAGGATGCCCCAAGGACAGGAAGTCCACATCAGGATTTGCAGTCTATGTTGGGGATGCTCTAGTTTCGTGGAGAAGCAAGAAACAGACAGTGGTAGCTAGATCCAGCGCTGGATCCGAATACAGGGCAATGGCCCAGGCTAGCGCAGAAATGTTGTGGGTGAAATCTTTACTTGCAGATCTATGTATTGATATACCTCTTCCTATGATGTTGGAGTGTGACAATCAGGCCGCCTTGTTCATTGCAAATAACCCAGCTTTTCATGAGAGGACCAAGCACATTGAGGTTGACTGTCACTACATACGTGACATGGTTCAGAAGGGGTTCATTGCTACATCTCATGTCACATCAGAGAATCAGACTGCTGATATTTTCACCAAGGCATTACTTCGAGGCCCATTCCAGAAGTGTACGTCCAAGCTGAGCATGATTGATATCTATGCTCCATCTTGAGGGGGAGTGTTGACGCATTTATATTAACTGTACCTCTTTGTTATTTTATTTTTCTGTTATCCTCTTTATGTAATTTACCCATTGGCTACTCTCCTATATAAGAGAGCCTAGGGCTTATGGAATAGAACAAGTCATTTGGTTTTCCCAACAAGAACATTTGTAGAAATAACATGGAAGGCAGCAAGAGGGAGGTGTGATTGTACTTGCATGGCAACAAGGAGGAAGAAGATAGGATTCTACCTTTAGATTTTCAAAAATTGGAGAATTTGATCTTGATATTGAATGCACATCAACACCTATTGGCTTTGATGGCTTCTTGGAGCACAAAAACTTCAAGAAATCAGAGGCAGTAGCTATGCTGCCCTTGGAGCAGCCCAACAACCCAGAAAGGAGCTTCATCAGCTGTTGGATGGAGAGTAGCAGAAAGCTCCAGATGTTGACTTGCTCAACAACCAAGAGAAGAAGAAAACTGAGGCTTTCAGTTGGAGTTTTGAAGGGGAAAAGTAGAAAAGAGTGAAGGGGATACTTTGGTATTTATATAACCAAGGAAATGGGGCCTTGGTTTGCCAAATGGAGCCACAAGAAGCCATGTGGATAGCATGGAGAGAGAGCTGTTATCTGCTGTTGACAGCAGAAAATAAATTATTTTTTTAAAACTATTTTCTCTTCATTTATTTGAGATATCAAAGTTGACCTACTTGCACCTCGAGTGTCGTCTCTGAATGACGATCAAAATGGGTATCATATACTTTGGATCGGGTATGCATTCCCGATATTCTCGAGATAAAGTCTTGGCTTGTGACTCAATTTTATGATTTTAAAATATCAAACGACCTTCGATCGACGAACGGACGATTTTGTTGGTCTTATTTCGTCGAATCGGATTTTTGTGTGGTCTCGGTTCGTTTTGCGGTTTCCGATTTGCATCGCGGCTTTTCTGATGGCATACTTTGCCATGCAATCAATTTTTGGTTCGACTGCGATACATTAATTGGTCGTGTAGACATTTAATCAGGTCGGAGTTGGATTAATCGGATCCGGATGTTACATGGACACTCATGGTACCAAGTCGAAATGGTCTCCATGCATCACAATGAACTAAGTCAAAGACTCGAATGGAGTATAATGACACGGGTCAAGTCTGTAGGGGGCATGACTCTGCATGATGTTTTCCACATTGACAAGCTTCACACTCCAAAATCTTCATCGAAGTCAGTCCAGGAAACATATTAGAAGACGGATGACCAATAGACATATGCCACAAGATCTAATCGACAAAGATCAAGGCAGCTCCAACAAAAGTTGTCTATAAGAATAACACGATAATAGTGACCATCCTTCTGCCCCCCCGCCAAAGATCTACATCGTATGGATGTCTTGAAAATAGTAAGGATACTCATCAAATATCTCTCTACAATTGAGCTTTGTGCATATATAAATAGACAATAAGCTCAAATGAAAGTTCAGTGCACAAAAAACTCTAGAGTTTAAAATTGAATGCAACATTTATATTGCCAACTGAATTATATGAGAAAGGATACTATTCGCCAAGCTAACTAATCTCAGAGTCAGCTAGATATGAATCTTTTTGCTTCAGTCTGGTGAGTAGAAGCACCAGATTCAATAATCCATATAGCAATGCTTGTGGAAGCAGTATATGCCATAGAACTTGATGTTGTGGTATGACTCGCATAGGGTATATGCTCAGAAGCAGAATTACTCCAACAAGATGCATTAGATGAGAGTAATCTGCAGAGGATAGCTAAATATTATAGTTGGGTTTATAATATGGGTCATCAAGTTCAATGAAATCTAGGTTGGTCGCAGGAGATCCATCGAACATCGCCCTATATCTGTTAGAAGGATGATCGTATTGATGAAAATGGACACACGGAGCGTGTCCACGATCACATCGTCCACACAAGTCGAAGTCTTAAGATGTAAAACAGGTAAACAATGTCCTTTTACACAAACTCCAAGGTATTATTGGACTTGAAAGTTTTAACACTTGTAGCGAAAGAAATCTTTATAAGATCAATGAAGGACAGTTTAATTGATCTATGGCCGTTCTTTTATTAGCTAAACCTAAGAAGATTTACTTAAATCGTCAAGAAAAAATACAAGTTACTTATGACTACTTACAATACGAATGAGCTATGGTCGTAATGCATCACAATGAACTAAATCAAAAGGAGTAGAACGCCATGGGTGAGTTTTGTGTAGCAAGACTCTCAATTATGTTTTCCAAACTGACAAGCTTCACACTCAAAAGGCTCAACGTAGTCAATGCATGAAATGCCACAAATTGACAAAGATCATTGTAGCTTCAATACAAGTTGAGTCTATAATTTCAAGATATTAGAGACCATACTTTTTATGACACCCACCAAAGATTTACGTTGTCCGAATGTCTTGAAAATAATAAGAATGCTCATCAAATTTTGTTCAATAATTAAGCTTTGTGCATAATATGAATAGATAACAAGATTAAAGGAAAATTCGGTGCGAGTGTTTAAAATTTGATGAAAAATTCATACAACCGACTGAATTAATATGAGAAAGAGCGCTATTTACCAATCTAAGTTATCTCCCAGTCATACTGAGAAGAAGACATGAGTCTTCCTTAACTAGTCCGTGAGTGGGTGCATCGGAGCCAATGATCTATGTAGCAGTGATTGCGGAAACAATGTGAACCATATTATTGAAGTTGTGGCTAGGCTCACATAAGGTATATGCTCAGAAGTACTCTTCTAGAAGATGCATCATATGAGTGCAATCCTTCGATTCCTCTGCTCTTCCGCCGTGTCTTTGGGGACGGTTGCTCATTTGCCTTTTGGATGGACCATTGTACTAATGTGGGGACGTTCGCAACTCGCATCCTCTGTTTGTTTGCATTGACGGTGGATCAGGATCTATCGGCTTTTGAGACTTAGGTGTACACTACTTGGCTGCTCAACTTCCACTTCGTTTTCTCTTATTAATGCCTGGACTTCATGAAACTCATGGAGGTAATTAGCAGCCTGGAACTCTGGAAGGCCCCACAGAGGGCAGAGACCATTGGGTATGGAGACTTCATGGTGCGATGCGCGTACGAAGCTTTGGATATACCACTGCAACCAATGCCTAAGGATCTGATTCAAGAATGCACATTTATTTAGGATATGAAAGTTCCCAATGTGTATCAAAATCTTTTTATGGCTGCTGTGGTGTAGGAGAATCATGACCAAAGAGAGGTGTTCAAAACACTATTCGGCCACTAACCATGACTGCCCTTTCCGTGCTACAGAGGTTGAGATGATTGGCCATCTCTTTAACTGGCCATAATGGGACTTGGTTGGAGTTGGGTGTTGATAGGGTGGATCCTAGAAACCTTGCGGATTTCTGGGAATGGATCTTTAGCGCCCGATTCCGCTCTAACGTGGTCCTACTACTGCCATTTACAGTGATCTGGGCAATTTGGTTGTCGCAGAATGACATTATCTTCCGATCGAAACACTTCTATGTAGAAGATGTGCTCCGTTCTGTTAAGACTCTCTTGGAGTCCCCTCTCTTGTAACTCAGATATATCTCTTAATTAATTTATTTGGGGGCAGATACCTTTGTTCGTTTCCCCAATTTTTACTTAAAAAAATAAGTCCAAGCCTTTACATGAAGGCATGATCAATCACCTCTTCCATCAGAGGCAAGTAAAGTAGTGGTCTCAGAAGTAGTGATCAATCGACTCTTGGAGTCATGCTACAGAATTCAACCAAAGATTGCACAGATAGAGGAAACCGTGTAAGCAAGAAATTGGTCCTTCGTTGTCTGATAATGTGGAGTTAGTCTTTTTAGAAACATGTATGCCTTCCACTCAACATGCTATTCGACTTGCTTGTCATAACATGCAAATGGAAAACTTGCAAGTTCTACATTGAGCCTCTTATTTAGGTGTAGTACTGAACTAAGGGAGATCTCTCTTTGACAAGTAAACCAAATACTCATATAGATATCGACCAACTAGGTTTGATTTGGTTATTTGCTGGAGTAGGTTTTAGCTAATCCTTCCATGTGTCTTTGACTGTCTCTTTAAAGAAAAGTTTGGCCTCAATAATTAGATTGATCAACATTGTGAGTCAATGAATTCTTATTTTTTTGTTGAAACATAGTCAACGAATTTATTACGTGATAGTTATATTACGGCCATAGTCCTTATCTCTTTCCTTGAGAGGAGTCTGAGAGAATCGAGATCTTCTTCTAATTGTTAATTTTTACATTGAATGCCCAAACCTGAGGATATAATCCCCAGCTCTATTTGAACGAGAAAATTGCTTAGTCGACCACAAGCCAGCGGGGAAGAAGTCCGAACCTTCGGCTCTTTGTTCCTTGAGTTCGAGAAAAATCCCTTGTATAATAGAAGAGGTGGAAACAATGAGTTTTTTCTTGGATGGAGTCGTGGCATTATGATCGGAAATAATCGAGAGATTTAAAAAATGTGCGGTCTATTTAAGCACTAGGAGGGTTTGTGTGGGTAGACCAATCCATACTGAACCCTAAGGGTGCGTTTGGTTGGCGGGTTAAGACGGGTTAAACTGGTAGAGGGTAACCCGTTTTTGTATTTTGGTGTTTGGATAGAGGGTTAAACTGAGGGTGTGTTAGAAGTGGGTTTGGGGTGATATGATTGTATTGGAGTTTGAAAAAGTGAGTAGTTATTGTGATGTGATTGTATTGAAGTTTGGAAAAGTGAGTACAAGTGGAGTAGTTTATAATTTTTATATGATATGATGGTATAATATATTATTTTTTGATAGGATTGATGATGTAAAATTGATTTATTTAATTTTTTAAAAAAGTAATAAAGTGGGGCCCACGGGGAGAGAGGGGATGTGGGTTAAGGGGGGTAAACCCCCCTAACCCGCGGGTAAACTGGTACCCGAACGGGGCCTAAGATCTTAAAAAAAAGAACCCTAAGATACCCTGCTAGCTTAAGAGGCCTAAAAATTGACCATGAAGATGAATAAAGGACTTTACACATCCGAGGGCTCTGCAGCTTGAGCTTTGACATTGTAGAGATAGTTATTAGTCTTTGATGTTATTTATTATTTTAGTTTCTTTTCGTACCTTTCATGTAATTTACCCAAGGGCTCTCTCCCTATATAAGAGACCCAAGGGCTCTATGGAATGATCATCTCAGTATTCTAACATGGTATCAGAGCCATGACCCTAACCTAGGGTTTCCACCGCCCCCCCCCCCTCCCTCCCCTCTAGGGTTTCGCCGCCTCCCTCCCAGGCTCCCGGCCTCCAACGCCGCCGCCGGGGTCTCTCACCCTCATCGGGGCCCCTCCCACCGCCGCCGACAGCCCCTGCCGGGCACTCCATCGCCGCCAGCCCCCTTTCGGGCCTCCCACGCTGCTGCTGTAGGGCATCCTCGCCGCAGCCAGCCCTCTTCTACCTACCGCCAGCCCCTGTAGGGCATCCTCAACCCCGCCGGGCCCCCCCACCAACCGACGCCGGGCCCCTGCACTTGCTGTCCAGCCCCTGACCGACCCTTCTCAGTCACTATTTTGGCGAGGTAGAGGCTCCCACCGCCTCTACTTGTTGCCGGTGTTCCGAGTTCTTTCTAGGACTCGAAGTTATGTTTGATTCAAGTGCATAATCGTCTACCTATGCACTTGGATCCTACAAAGTTCCGGTAGACAGTATATTCTTGGTTATCATTAGTCGCTCTTCTCCGGCATCATGTCAGATCAGAAGCTAGATATGCCCGCCATAGGTGCCTTCAAAGGTTCGGCACCAATCGTCAAGATGGACGGGACGAACTACGAACTGTGGGCGATGCAGTTCCTCAGTCTCATGAAGTCGTGTGGTAAGAAGCATATTCTTACCGAGGATGAACCGCCGGAGAAGACAGGGATCTATGCCTCATGGGAGGCGGATGATGCGTACGCCAAGGTGTGGCTCTCAGGTACGCTCACGACGGAGATAGCAAATGATGTCCTTCACCAGCCCACCGCTAAGGCGATGTGGGATATTTTGGCTATGACGTACTCTCAGGTCCGCAATGAGACGAAGATGCTCCAGTTGCAGCATGACATATTTACCACGAAGCAGAATGGGAGGCCTCTCCATTCACTGTACACGTCGCTTCGTGGAATGTTCGAGAAGCTCTATAGCACCATTCCGCTTACAGCCACACCGGACCAGCAGAAGACGTTCCGCAACGCCACTATGGTTGGCGTATTACTCGCTGCCCTAGACCCGGAGTACGAGGCAGCACGCTCTCAGATCATAGCAGATGCCACTATCCCGCCAATGGAAGAGGTATACAGGAGACTCAGTCGTGTACCTGTTCCATCCGCTACAACAAATGCACCCCCGTCTGCAATGGCAGTTTCCAGGGGACGTGGTGGTTCGTCCTCGTTTCGTGGCAGAGGAAATGGTGGACGTGGACGTGGAGGTCGCATACGGTCCACGTATTCTTTTTGCCGTCGTACTGGTCATTCGGAGGATACGTGCTATTCCAAGCACGGTTTTCCCCCTTCTGCACGTGTCGCGGATCATGTTCAGGGTCCTTCAGCTCCAGCCACAGATCACAGGTTCGAAGAGTTGGTGGCACGACTTCGGGACATTATGCCACAATCTTCGTCAGAGAGTGCGGACGTCTCTGATGTTGCGGCTTCGGCATCAGCCAGTACGTCAGCCTCAGCCAGTGCCTCAGGTAGTCCTTCAGCCTCATTTCATAGTCATGACCTAACATGATGGATTGTTGACTCTGGAGCTACCCATCACCTATGTCGTGAGAAAGATATTCTGCAGTCATACAGAGCCGTTCAGCCAGGTCGCTCTGTACTCATTGCTGATGGCACTCAGTCTCCTATCATTGGTCAGGGGGAGACAGCTTTACTACCATCTATGCACTTACAGAATGTGCTACATGCTCCAGAATTCTCTATGAACCTCTTATCTATTAGTCAGATTACTCGTGATTTGCACTGTCGTGCTATTTTTGATCCATCGTCTGTTATCTTTCAGGACATACTGACGGGCAGGGTGATTGGCTGTGGTTCTGAGCACAATGGCCTTTATCGTCTAGTTCGTAACTCCTATGCTGGCGTCTCCTTGCATTCCCAGGCCTCCGTTTCTCCGTACACCTGGCATCTTCGGTTCGGTCATCTGCCGCTTCAAAAGATGCGTCACCTCCTACCTCAGATATCTCCGAGTTCCTCGTTTCGATGTGAAGCATGTCAGTTAGGGAAGCACCATCGGTCTAGCTTCCCCGGTCGTCAGAGTCGGAGCAGTAGCTCCCCGTTCGAACTATTTCATATTGATATTTGGGGTCCAAGTCGTGTCCCGGATCATCAGGGGCACAAGTTTTATTTAGTTGTCGTTGACGATTTCTCTAGAGTGTCATGGACTTTTCTTCTTAAGAATAAATCTGAAGCAGGACATGTTCTTCAAAATCTAATTAATGAAGTTCAAAATGTTTTTTCATCTACTGTTAAGTATGTGCGTACTGACAATGCATTGGAGTTTTGCACTCGCTCTCTTGCTAGCTTCCTTTCCTCCAAAGGCATTATTCACCAAACCACATGTGCCTATACCTCTCAACAAAATGGGGTTGCAGAACGAAAACATCGCCACTTCCTTGATATTGCTCGCACTTTACTTATTCAGAGTTGTGCTCCCTTAACGTTTTGGGGGGATGCCATTCTTACTGCATGTTATTTGGTCAATCGAATGCCTACAACTGTTCTAGGGGAAAAATCTCCTATCTCTATTCTTTTTCCTGACAGAGATTTGTTTACACTGACACCTCGGGTTTTTGGTACCGTTGCGTTTGTTCACCGCTTATCTCCGGGGCTTGATAAGCTATCCCCTAGGGCTATCAAGTGTGTTTTTGTGGGTTATTCCAGGACTCAGAAAGGATACCGTTGCTATGACCCGGTCCATGACAAGTACTATGTGAGTGCAGATGTTACATTTTTCGAGCCTGTCATGTATTTCTCCCCTGCTGGTGACAGATTGGTCTCCTCCACATCATCAGATTCCAATGTCTTTGTTCCACCACCTCCAAGCCTGGGTCCATCTTCTACTCAACCGACACCACCACCTCCTCCTCCGCCACCACCACCACCACCACCACCTCCTCCTCCTCCGCCACCACCTCCAGTTGTCCAGTTCCCTAAGGTCTACACGAGACGGACAGGCCCTGCTCAAGCTACGTGTCAACCATCCAACACGCCTCAGGTACATACTGATGATAACACTAATGATGGGTTAAATAATGCACCTGTGCAGGAGCTTTTACCACAGGAGGAGGACCAACCAGTCAGCACTGTGTTAGATGACTTGGACCGGCCTATTGCTCATCGGAAGCAGCGAAGACAGTGTGCATCATATCCCCTCGCCTCTCAGGTCTCCTTTCATCGTCTCACTGGGGATTTCCAGAAGTTTGCCGCTGCTGTGTCGTCAGTAGAGATACCTCGGACTTATCAGGATGCCATGAAGATTGAATGCTGGCGTTTAGCGATGGAAGAGGAGATGCGTGCCTTGCAGTCTAGAGGGACTTGGTCTCTTGTCCCTATCCCTCCAGGTGCATCTGTGGTGAGCTGGAAGTGGGTATTTACGGTCAAATATCATGCAGATGGTCGTCTTGACAGATACAAGGCCAGGCTCGTCGCAAGAGGGTTTACACAGACATATGGTGTCGATTACTTGGACACTTTTTCACCGGTGGCGAGGCACTCTACACTTCGTATTCTTCTATCAGTTGCAGTGGTACGTGACTGGACCATATTCCAGCTTGATGTTAAGAATGCTTTCTTGTACGGTGATCTACAGGAGGAAGTCTACATGCAGCAGCCACCTGGGTTTGCTGCTGAGGGGGAGAATCAGAAGGTGTGCAGACTTCATAAGGCTATCTACGGCCTTAAACAGAGTCCTCGAGCATGGTTCCAAAAGCTTTCCCAGCTTATTGAACGACAGGGGTTCAGAAGATCTAATGCGGACCACTCACTGCTCGTCCGGAAGACTCCTAGAGGTACCATCGTTGTTATGGTATATGTTGATGATATATTGGTTACTGGAGATGATGCACAGGGGGTTGAGATAACCAAGTCTATGTTGGGCAGTCAGTTCATTACAAAGGATCTAGGTACAATACGGTATTTTCTGGGGATAGAATTTGCAAGAAATGCACAAGGAATGGTGATGACTCAGAGAAAATATGTCACAGATTTGCTGGTTGAAACAGGAATGACTGGATGCAGACCTTCAAGTACACCTATGGACCCGAGTATGAAGCTGTACGATGATGACACTGAGGAGGTGGACAAGAGAAGGTACAAAGAAATGGTGGGCAAGCTCTTATACATGACTATAACTCGACCGGATATTGCACTTGCAGTAAACCGGGTGAGTCAATTTATGGAGCAGCCGAGGCAAGTACATATGGATGCATTGTACATGATATTGAGATATCTGAAGTCTTCCCCAGGCACAGGGTTGCTGTTCAAGAAAGCCACAGATTTGTCTATTTCAACCTGCGCAGATGCGGATTATGCAGGATGTCCACGGGATCGTAAGTCTACTTCTGGATTTGCTATCTTTGTAGGAAGCTCTTTAGTCTCCTGGAAAAGCAAGAAGCAGACTGTTGTGGCGAGATCCAGTGCCGAATCCGAGTACAGGGCCATGGCACAGGCAAGCACAGAAATGATGTGGGTTAGAGCAGTCCTAGAAGATCTGAATGTTGAAGTTCCCTTGCCTATGAATCTGCAATGTGACAATCAGGCAGCGTTATTCATTGCCAACAATCCAGCCTTCCATGAGAGAACAAAACATATAGAGGTGGATTGTCATTACACTAGGGACATGATTCAGAAGGGCTTCATCTCCACGTCCCATGTCAGTTCAGAGGACCAGACAACAGACATATTCACAAAGCCATTGCTCAGAGGACCTTTCCAGAGATGTTCTTCCAAGCTGAGCATGATAGATATCTATGCTCCATCTTGAGGGGGAGTGTAGAGATAGTTATTAGTCTTTGATGTTATTTATTATTTTAGTTTCTTTTCGTACCTTTCATGTAATTTACCCAAGGGCTCTCTCCCTATATAAGAGACCCAAGGGCTCTATGGAATGATCATCTCAGTATTCTAACAGACATCGTTGGGCATCATCGCTCGGTCTATGACTAAAACTTTGCTGGAGTGGGTGATGTTGCTAGAGAAGGCCCCACCACATGGTCCAAGAATGGGTGGATTTGCGTGTTAGATTAAGAGGGTATGAAGCACCTGTCTAGAACTGCCAATCTAATACCTTGTGGAAAAGGTTAGGAGAAGTTTTTATTAAAACAATGGGCTGTGGGTACTTTATATAGAGCGAACAACCTAGAGCCATTTAACAAAGTACATAATAAATGTCCAAATAAATCAACATGGCTAATACTAGAAATATCTTTAAATACTTCAATACTTTTCATGTTAGTAAAGCACCTGCAATACACCTTGCAAGCCACCTCTCACCCCGAACCTTTCCAGACTTTACCTCAAGGAAATTTTATATTCATTTTAAGACACCTCGTATTCATTTATGGCACTTTTAACACTTGAAACTTTGTGACCATAATAACTCTCTCATCTATATCATGATCAACATAGGACTACCGAAATTTGTCTCACTTCACTGAATAACATATCAATACAACAATTTGATTAATTGCTGTCTTGTAATTATGAGAAATCAGTATTATTTTTGACTTAAGAAATATAATACATGCTATATAAAAAAACTGTTGATTATAAATATATATATTTCTTTACACGTTTGCATTACATGTATACCTATACTTCTTCAACTGGGTACCCTAAGGTTAACAACAATTTACGTACACCCCTTTTTCACGTAAGAAATCAGTATTATATTCACGTGAAGAAATAATCCATGCTATTTGAAAAAAATTAAGGAATTTGTTGTTTTTTATACATTGCTCTTTAACGTGTTTGACAGTACATGTATAACTATACTTCTTCCATTGGGTAGCCTAAGGTTAACAACAATTTATGTACACCTTTTTTAGAAGAAGATGCTATGAATGGACAAGGCTGCCTCATAGTATGCTCGTTCTTAGAAATGAATGCGATCTTCTACCTAAGGCCCATGCCTCACCTTTGTTACGAATGGACACGATTGCCCCTAAATATGATCTTTCCACCCGTCTTCTGTTGTTATCTCTTCTTTTCTACCTCATCCAATGCCTTCGTATGCCCCCATCTTCACCTCCCACCATCCTTGTCATTGCCGAATCATGCATTTAACGCACGTTCATCATCCGCAACACCACATCTCTTTATCCAAGCTAAACCCACCGTAAAGTAATACTGTCACCTCCTCCACAAGTTCACTTTTAATTCAACTACTTGCTTCACCCTGAATAAAAAAAACATCCCCCACCAATCCCTACACAAAAAAGGCAAATAAAGCTTCCAAATGACAACCCCTCATCTCAAGCCACAACCATTTGCCTCCTATACTTGGACCCATTGGACTTCTATGCACATACAGATCATGACCACTTTGATTATATGTAGTAGGATGATAGAGACGTGGAATCCAAATTGTAATGGCCATTCATGTTGGGTTCAATTTGCAGATTTCTGCAAAGCATGCGTCTTATTGGGTGATGGAATGGTTCCAAATCCTGCCTAATTTGTCTTTCTTTTTTTTTTGAAGGTCACCAATATGGTTCTCCATCCTATCGGCTCGATAAAGAATGGGTATAGGTCATGGGGCGCACGAAGGATAAAGTCCTTATTATTTTCCCTTTTGGTTTCTGACGTATTTTTATTCATTAGGACGTGCATGGGCGGGATAATGAGGTCATGCATGGCGGGTGTGCTCTTGAGATTTATGGGCTTGATTATGGGAGGTGCTTGTAGGGAAGAGAGCAGTGGGTAAACTAGATTATTTACATCTCGGTGGGATCTTAAACCTTGGACATGATTTAAGATAGACACATCCAATCTAATTTGGTGGAAATTGTTGGAGTATTTGGTATTGCGCCTATTGAGTTGGAGATGGGTAAATTGATACCTCCAGGATCCATTTACCCCATCCAGTTGTTTAGTCCCACATTGTCCAATGGTGGGACTTGGTGGCCCTGTGGAGGCTATATAAGGAGCCCCAGACCTCCTGTATCAGATGAGAAAAAGCAATGCATAACATGCCCCTTTGAGGGATTCTCTCGTGGTTTCATCCCGCTCCTCACGGAGTAGGGTTCCACGTAAATCCTTGTGTTCATGTTTATGTTTCTTGATTTATCTATTCCGCTTCCGCTTCCGATTTTCTAACATGGTATCAGAGCGGGTCGATTCTCGAGGAGTTTATGTTCATTATTTATTCGAGATTCAGTTATCAGATATGATTGTCGAAGATTATTATTTTCCAAGATTCGATTATTGTTCGAAGATCTGTATAAGTTTTGGTTCCAGATTTTTAGGGTTTTGAGTAACCCTAGATCCACAACTCCAGGCCGCACGGCTTCTACCAGATCGTGCGAAACCTCCAGGCGGCGGTTCGTCTTTAGCGACGCGTAATGTTCAAAAGGAAAAGTTCCCCATAAGGAGCATCTCCTCATGCCATTGATCTGATCAAGCCACGCTCGAGATGCAGAACCAGCGGCGGCGACCCTCTTCTGATCCAGGCCGCATCACGCCATCACGGCGTATCCTCCAGGCGCCCTAGCTGCATATGGCTCCTGGCGAGCTCCGCTGCTCCCTCTGATCATATCCGGGCGCACACAGGCGCTGCTATTGGCAACGGGCCCAGGCGCAAAGGCGGAGACACCCATCACTCGTCTTCTCCAGTTACGACCCATATCATTACAGGCGATGCTGGCAGCGCGCCTCTCCTTCCAGGTTGATGCTGGAGCCCTCCCCGAACCCTTCTCTCTCACGCAGGCAGCACGAGAGCAACATCAGCGACGAACCCGCATCTCTTCCTTGCGCAAACAGACCCAGGCGATTACAGTTCACCGCCTTTGGCGGCACTGCTCCTTCCAGCCGTAGCCCGCGCATCTCCGGCGACGCACAACCCATCTCCGAGGTCCTCTCATGCAAGGGTCCTCAAGGCGGCGCCCCGTGCGGCGCTCGAGCCCCCAGGTGGCGTGCTCGAGCTCCCAGGCGTCCGGTTCTTCGTGCGGCGCCACCCTCGTCTCCAGGACCTTCGGCGATTTCTCCAGGGCAGAAACCCCATCGTGGGGCGGCGGTGGTTCCTTTTATTTGACGGGTTCCCAGTAGTGGGAACCCCAGTGGCGCACAGGAGGGTTCCCAACACGGGAACCCTAAGTATAGGTTGTGGCGGGCCCACTTGAGCGAAAAGAAAACAAGAACAAGTGGGCCGTTGTTTGGAAAAAATTGTGTAACAAAAAAGAAAGAAAGGGGGGAGGGCGCAAGTTACGGAAAAAAAATGAGGTTGTTTTTTGTAGGTCCAAATGGGTCAAGGATTTTGTTAAAAAAATTGATGAAAAAAAGGCGCGTACATTTGAAAAGGCGTACGCATAAAAAAAGGAGGGAAAGCCGTAAAAAAATGGAACGGCTTACGAAAAAAAAACCAAAATCAGACGGGTTAAAAAAAAAGAAAAGCCACCAGAAATGTTTCGAGGATATTCATGTTTTATGTACCCCTTATTTATCTTGTCCTCTCTCAACTTGGTCGACGTCCATGTTTTCCGACAAGTATTGGAGAAAGGGGGAGTATATATGTAGAGTCAGATGTCTGTTCTATTCTTCCAGATTCAAAGATTCGTCAGACCAACCAATTTTCAGACTCTACGGTTTTCAGATGAAGATTCTTCATGCGCAAGATTCAGACTCGACGTTCAAAATTCTGAGTCCACAGGTGTGATGCGCTGTTGTTCAGACTCGACAGATTGGTCAGAGTCCAAGTTCGAGGCACTCCATGTTGAGGCCCATTTTTGAGTACTCCGACGAGGAGACTCATTTTCCGGTTGCAGTGACTCTGACAGCGCAGTTCAGAGCACATGCTCTCCGACGAGGAGATTCAGAAGACTCACACTCCAGCCCGTTCGTCCTCCTCACCTGCACGGCATGGGAAGCAACATCCTCGACTGCAGCAATGTGCGTGTTGGGTTGATATTGTCCGTAGTGTCCTGTAGCGTTGAGTTGAGTTTCTTTCTGTTTGTCCAAGCTGAGCATTGCATGCTCCAGCTTGAGGAGGAGTGTTGGAGTATTTGGTATTGTGCCTATTGAGTTGTAGATGGGTAAATGGATACCTCCAGGATCCATTTACCCCATCCAGTTGTTTAGTCCCTCATTGTCCAGTAGCGGGACTTGGAGGCCCTGTGGAGTCTATATAAGGAGCCCCATGCCTCTTGTATCAGATGAGAAAAAACAATGCACAACATGCCCCTTTGAGGGCTTCTCCTGTGGTTTCATCCCGCTCCTCACGGAGTAGGGTTCCACGTAAATCCTTGTGTTCATGTTTATGTTTCTTGATTTATTTATTCCGCTTCCGCTTTCGATTTTCTAACAGAAATCAATACGTGGTTTGTAATACGGTGTGTGCTTATCAGGTTTGCCCACCCTCTTCTAGAAACAAATCGGAGTTTTTAACATATTTGTATTTTCCAGATGGGTGTTCATGTATTTACATGATGGATGATCATGGAGCAGTTTATAGAAAGATATGGTAGCATGATTCTGACTTCTGTGGCATTTTCATAACTTTTAGATGATTACTTTTTATTTCTATAGGGCGATAAAGATTTGCTTGGTATCACACATGTCGTGGTTGATGAAGTGCACGAGCGGTCACTTTTGGTACACTGTATCTTATACCATTTATTTTCTAATGCGCAGTTTCATCTTTTTAGTTTCTGTTGTTTCTAATAATCGATAAAACCTCAGTTTCCTTCCTTTTTTTATATGTTTGCTTTTACATTTAAATTCTTCCTCGGGAAATGCAAATATGGTTCAACCCTTTCACAAACCCTGGGCATATAGCATGAATTCTTGTGAACCCAGGTGCAATATCTCATTGCTGAAGCACTTTTGTAAGGATACTCTGTTATCTATTGGGGTTGTTTTGAAGGAAAGATGGATAACTCAATTCTTGAAAAGATGGTGTTATTGAGTAAGGGCTTAGCCGATGAATATTCTCTTTTGTTTTCCCCCACTGTTCTGAAAAAAATGCCCATTTTTAAGAACCAAACATATGCGACCATGCCTCGTTCCCTCCATTACAACCGAGTGCTCACACACACGCACACACACACACACGTGCACCCATGCACACACCCACACACTCTCGCGCATGCATTCTCGCGCAAACACACACGCACGTGCACACACATGAATGCACACACCTACACGCGCACACACCCAACCACACACACACCCCCAACCACGCACGCACGCATGGGCACACGCGCACACACACACCCATACACACACAAACACACCCCACACATGCACACACACATACACACACACACATCATCCAAATCCGAGGTCCCAACCTATTCCATCTCCATGCGCAGAGGCGCGTCTCCCTTCTTTAGCAGGCGCAGGCGGTGCCGCTCGCGCGAAGCCCTAAGAAGCGACTTCCAGGCGAAGCCCTCCAAGCGACGCTTGTCTAGCCGCCATCGCACACCCCCCAACGCGGGCTGCATCCTCCATTCCCAGGCGGTGCGCTAGCTGCCTCCCTTCGCACGCAGGTCCAGTTGCCATCTCCTTTTTTGCGCGACTCCAGGCGCAATTGGCTCCAGGCGGAGCCTCCATGCATCGCCTCTTCACGTCCTCTCCAGCGGTGGCGGTGCCTCCAACTCCAAGCCAATCTCCTCCATCGGCAGCTTTATTCAAAGGGCCCTCGAGTGCGTCGACATCCTTCATATGAAGGGTTCTCACGTTAGGAACCCTAAGAGGTAGTGGGCCGGCTTTAAAAAAATATGGGTTGTTTTTTTTGGGCCTAGATGAGGGTCGTGTTTAAAAAAAGGGGGAGAAGAAGAAGAGAAGAGAAGTGTGTGAGCCCAACTTTGGGCCAGGAGTTCTTTATTTAAAAAAAAGGAAAAAGAAAGAAAGAAAAAAAGGCATGTACAAAAGAAAAGCCGTATGCATGAATTTTTGCAAAAAAATCACTTGGCTATAAAAAAGGGAAATAACCAAAAATATATTGAAAAAAACAAAAAAAACAAAAAGAAGCCGGAAAAAAAAATTGAGATCGGCATTTGTGTTATATTTTCTCTCCATTTCTCTTGTCTTCTCCCAACTTTGTCGATGCCATTGTTTTCCGACAAGTATGGGAGAAAGGGGGAGTATGGTGTAGAGTGACAGGTTTGTTCCATATTCCAGATTCAGATGTCAGATTCCAGACCAGTCAGATTTCCAGACTCTACAGTTCAGATTATTTAGACTCGACGCTCAGATGTCTTCCGAGTCTTCAGTTTAGACCATTGAAGGCCGTATCGATATCGATATCGTTTCGGTCCGCCCGGAAATGGATATATCGGGATATATCGACGATATATCGACGATATCGGTGGAAATGTCGAAAATGGCGCAAAAAAGCCAATTTTTTTTGGCATTTTTCAGAAATTAAGGTCATCCAAGATATTAAAACAACAAATAACGTACAAATACACACTTATATCACACATATCGGTCCATTTATAGACCATATATCGCATATATCAGTATCGCACATATCAGTCATATCGAACATATCGATATCAATATTGATTCTTGACTTATAAATATTGGAAATGGATTTCATTCAAGTTCTTATAACATGAAATACTACAGAGTTTCAAAAAAAAAACATGAAATACTACAAATATGCACCTAGAAAATACATATAGATCATTTATGAGGACTATGATCCTTATAGTGCACATATCGGTCATGTCGAACATATCGCTGATATTGTTAGTTGTTGACATACTATATAAATTGAAAATGGAGTTCATCCAAGTACTTTGATCACTAAATAATTTACAAATGTACTCTTACTATCTTAGATAACACATATCGATCATCTATGAACCTTATATCGCATATATCGATACGGTTGTACTGTTAGTTGTTGACCTATATATATATATATATTGAAAATGGAGTTTATCCAAGTTCTTAGATCACTAACTAACTTGCAAATATACTCTTAGATCACACATATCGATCATCTATAAAGCTTATATTGCATATATCGATCATTTCAAACATATCGATATTAATGTTGATTCGTGACTTATAGATTTTTTTGAAGAATTGACTTATAGATATTGGAAATGGATTTCATTCAAGTTTTACAACATGAAATAACTTGTAAATATACACCAAGTTGAAGAACCATTGTATGCACCCTCCTGTCGCACCATACCATACCCTACCAATATGGGGGGTATCGCTGGCCGATCAGCGAGCCTGGGGGGGCTAGGGGGGCCCAGGTTGGCCCCCCCTTGCGGGGGTGCGGGGGCAGCGCCCCCGACCCTGAACAAAGTATATAAATCATAGATTGTTTTAATACTAGGTGTAGCTAGATAGGTAGTGGAATCGAGCTTGCATGAATAATAACATTCATATATAGGGATATCGACGAAATATCGGCGATATCGGTCGATATCTTGTATTTTTTGTACTGAATCCATTCATTTTTGACCGATATGGGCCGATATGGCGATATATCGGCGATATATCGTCGATATCCCTGTAAAAGGACATACACTCCGATTTCGATACCCCAACCTCTCGATACCAATATATCGGCGACATATTGCCGATATATCGCCAATACGACCTTCCATGGTTTAGACGCGCATATGTAGGCGGTCTTCTTTCAGATGAGCACAAAAGGTTGCCATCTTTTGTCGTGGTCCCCATCATTCTTATTTTCGGCCAAAGTTTAATGTGAGCCATAGGGACTCCAACGTAGAGGACCATTTCCTATGCCACGTTGGCAAGGGTTTTCATGTGGTTTCATAGGAACTCCAGAGTAGAGTACCATTCTCTGAGCCAGATGGGAGAGACCCAGTTCTCCGACGAAGAGACTTTCAGACTCCATTCTCCAGCGACCGTGGAGTCCAACGAGGATTGCACTCCATGACCTTTTCAGTTTGGCCTTTTCAGAGATGGAGCAGTTGTCCACATTATTGTGGCGGGCCAGAGTACTCCGACGAGGAGAATCATTTCAGTTGCAGTGACTCTGACATGCGCAATGGTCTCCGACGAGGAGATTCGGTTTACTCACACTCCAGCTCGTTCGTCCTCCTTACCTGTACGGCATGAGAAGCAACGTCCTCGACAACAGCCGCCAGTTGTGAGCGTTGAGTTGATATTGTATGTAGCGTGAGTTGAGTTTTCTTTCTGTGTGTTCAAGCTGAGCATTGCATGCTCAATCTTAAGGGGGAGTGTTGGAGTATTTGGTTATGTGTCTCTTATATGCGAGATGGGTAAATGGATCTCTCCAGGATCCATTTACCCATCCAAAGTTTTATCCCACATCTACCAGTTTGGAGATGTGGAGACTTAGTGGGGGCTATATGTAGACCCCACACCCCTTGTATTCAGATGAGAAAAGCAATAGACTATCAGCCCTCTGAGGCGTTCTGCCGTGGGTTCATCCCGCTCTTTAGGGAGTAGAGTTCCACGTAGATCCTGTCTTGTTCATATTTCTTTATCATTATCTCTGATACGCGTCCGCATTCCTATTTTCTAACAGTTGCCAGTAAGAAAGTTGCTTATTATGTATTCTATGTTTGATAATGATGCATTATAGTGCTCTCACAATGTCATCCCTTACTTGCTAATGTTCTTAATTCATCCCTTACTAAACATATCCTTATATGCTTTATTCAATGAGAAACTACACTCCTGCCACTTCCTATTTTATTTCGTACTGGGAGGGATTATCAACATGGCTAAGATCATCAACTGTTGAAATTTGTTCATCCTCAGTTCAAAAGAAGCCGAAAGAAAAGTGGGAGCGAAGCCCCATCATACCAAACATAAAGACAAGCATATTGTATTTAACAACCATGGCTAAGAGTCGAGGGGTCTTAGAACCGAGCGATTGCCCCTCAACCAATTCTCATGCCAAAAGTGAAAGGAGAAGCCATCCCCTAAATTGGGGCCATTTGGGTTGAGAAAACTGGGATAACATATATGATCCCCTTCTAGAATGATGTAGCTGAGGCAACTCAAGGTATATGAACACGAAGTTATGTCTAGATCTCATAGATGGTTTCAAGTAGCCAGCAAAGCAATCCTTCCTACTTCCTCAGATTAAAGCAATCCATTCGACAATAGTGCCTTATTCATCCCAACAATTCTTGAGACCCTAATCCACATATACACATTGGAGATGCCAATAGATTTCTCTTCACTTTCTTCAATAAGGACAAAGGTCGACGACCTTTATCCTTGACTTTCAATTGAAAGGTATGACATTTCAACACTTTTCTCTATACGAAGAACCACTTAATGTCTAAATCGATTGAACATTCATTTCGATCTATTGATAGAAGGCTCAAAAGCTCCACAAAAACGTCTAGCAACTGGAGAGCCCACGAGGGTGCGAGAGAGTGGGTGGGGGCTTCCAAACATGAGAAGAAGGTATGGATGGCCACCCAAGATAGAGAGGTGAGGGTGGAGGGGTGGAACTTTGAGCTACCGTAAGCTAGGACATGGATGTTTCAGATGTGTTCGTGGCCATAGAGCTTTTGCCTGTCTGGTACCTCCGTGTTGTTTTCGATGCGACGCTGAGGGGCATCGTTAGAATGCTTGTAGGAGAAACGTTTTCAGTATTCTACTAAGCATGCATCGTCGAAATTTGTGCCAAAGACAATCCATCGAACATAAAAGGTTTCAGAAGATCGTACTTTTACGCAAGTAATTAGAGGATGTACTGCCTGCCTCTTGCAATCCAAAAAGGGATCATATGCTTATTGGAGTTCAACATGAGAAGGATTGGAAACTAGATCATGTGAAGCTGGAGATTCAATGATGTGTAGGGAGGTCTTTCTCGGGAGATGTGGGGTTGTTGGAGAATGACATTTGTTGTGCTAGAGATCTCTCACCAAGAGAAGCATACATCCTTCTATGAAAGGGCATCTTAGAAGGTATGAGTTGAGGCTCTCCCATTTCACTGATGGTGAAGAAACGTCAAACATGAAAAGGGTCATTCGACCTAGAGGGTTCCATTCATATATAGAACACTAAAGGCCTTAATGCCGACCCTCATCGACTTCGGATTGGTTACGGAGATTCTCTCGGACGGTTGAAATCCAGGAGCAGAGGCAGCTTTCATGTATATGATGGTTAACAACACAAGTATTGCTCCAACGAGTGCGATATGTATCCTAGAGGTTGGAAGAGCTCGTTTCAAGTTCTTGGCAGAGGTTGTATCCCCACCTTACTCCGTCGGAGCCAGCTGAGTCACCATTGAACTTGGTAGGATAGAGATCGCCATAGTGGATACCACCGAAGGTCTTATAACAACCCGAAGATTTCGTTTCAAATTTGGAGACAAAATCTCTTCTAAATTTTTAGGCAAAATTGGAGGAGATTCATTTTTTAAAAAAGGGGTTTCAGTTTCAAACCTCAGTAGAGAATTCATCGGGAATTTTTTTTAGAAAAAAATCATCGGGGCTTCCTCTTCCATTATTGCCATCTTTGGAGTGCCTTGCTAGCAATCCTCCAAGCATTTCTCGAGATTGAAACTTTGATAATCTCGTGTCGTTACTCTTGGGACTTAGGGCTGCTCTTGTTTGCCTTGCGAATAGCCTAAGTCTAGATCATGGTGGGAAGGCGGGTTTTGACCTGACCCGTTTGTTGTTAATCGGTATTGTGTACATGCCTCTATTTTTGTGAGTGCCCCTTTCATGCGCTCCATCATGTGCCCAAGTGGCCCCCTTTATTTTGAGAAACAGGCCCCTACAATTTCGATTTTTCTTTTCTCCGTTCCTTATGAAGATCGAAAGCACTCTTCAGAGATGCATTTGGACCTTTTCTCGAAAGAGGATTATGCTACTAGTAACCTTGCGGTGCTGGAGGGAGTGTTGGATTGCGCGGCTCAGACCGTGCTAGGCTTGGTTACCTTGGAGATGAATGCTGCTGCGGAGTCAGTTTTACCTATTTTGACAGCTGCTTTTAAAGTGGCTGTGGCTATTACGGCGGCACCATCAAGCTCCTCAAGCTCTTCCAGTTGGGGGGGGGGCTGAACGAAAGGAGGCTGAAATGCTATAAAAAGAGACATAAGGCGTACTAGGTTCATAAACTGGTGTCCATTAAAAGTTCAGTGCTGTCGGCGGGAACATCAATTTAAGTTGAGTTGGCCTCAAAATTGCTGCATGATAAAAAATTTTCAATCGCTGGATTTGTAGGTATTGTACCAGTGACGAGAGCCAAAGAGGTTATTAAATGACAGTTTTAACATTGAATGTCAGGGGTCTGAGTGACCGAAGAAATGAAGATCTATTGGATCTTTGTTATAGTAATGGTTCTGTAATACTGTTCTGCTGCAAGAAACAAAGTTACATGGATGGAAGAATGTACTTTGGAACTCAATGGGGGCCCATTGTATCTCGGCTTTCATCCCTCTGGAAGCATTTGGCAGCGCATGAGGCACTATTTTTTAGTGGAATGATGTCGTCATATCAAAACTTAAGGGGTGATTTATTAGGTCATTCCTTTTGAATTGCCACTCTTGTTCGCATATGGTGTTGTATTGTGTCTACAGGCTTGCGTTACCTACGCAATGCACATAGTTGGGGTCTGATTTACATGATGTATGCGAAAATTCCCCACACATTCATGCCTAATTGGGGGCG
>JAZKJV010010578.1:600000-768085 GCA_037367405.1 Ottelia alismoides | reverse complement strand
TGGAGATCAAGACGATATTGCAGAAAGTCGTCCGCCCTGACCGAAAGGATTGGTCCACAGCTTTTGGACTCGGTCTTGTGGGCATATAGGACGTCTTTCAAGACACCATTGGCACATCTCCCTTTCGCCTTGTATATGGCAAGCCGTGCCATTTACCTGTTGAGCTGAGACACAAGTCACTTTGGGCAGTTACAGATATTCTTATGGATCTAGATGGTATGGGAGACCAGAGGAGGGCAGAGTTAGCCGCCCTGGAGGAGCTTAGAGATACAGCTTCTCAAACAGCCTATATTATAAGGAGAGAGTGAAGGAGTGGCATGATTCTCACATCAGCCACAAGCATTTTGAGATTGGACAGAGAGTATGGTTGTTTGATGCGAGGCTACGTCTATTTCCAGGGAAGCTACAGAGCAAATGGAAGGGACCTACTTGGTCAGAAAGGTACACGACAACGGTAGCATCGACATATCTGAGTTGTCTTCTGAGAGTACCTTTCGAGTAAACGGCCAGCGGCTCAAGCCATTTTAGATCATGAGCCGCGGGTCGCTGATCTTGCCCCTATTCATTTTGCGTGAGATGTGGTCTTGACTCACATCTAATGCATCTCACGCCTGAGTTTCACTGATCTTCCGCCTTGTACAGATCCAGATGTCCATATCACTACATTCTTTAGTCCCACATCCCTTTCTTCATCTTGTGATTATGCTATACTTAGGGTGCACCTTACCCTAAGTATAGGGGGGATGTGAGACCTTTTGAGTATTCCTTTTTTTTCTGCCTACCCCCTGTTTTGCTGCCTATACTTAGGGATATTTCACCCTAAGTATAGGGGGGTAGACCCTGTACATTCTCCACTCGGTTTTCCTTAGTGTACAGCCTGCTATACTTAGGATTATTTAATCCTAAGTATAGGGGGAAGACCCGAGACCCTCTTGACTTTTCATTTCATTCTTCCTTGTATATAGCCTTCTTTCACTTCCCTATACCTAGCACGAGTTATGTCTTCTTCATCGCTCTTGACTCTGAGGACATCGTTCGAGCTAAGTATAGGGGGGTGTGTATATATTTCATATATACTTTAGCCATAACTCGTACTTTGTGTGAGTGTTTAATAAATAAAAGTGGCTAAAAATCACAAAAATTAAAAATTTTCATATACATAACACTCTTTTATTTGCACATAAATAGCTAGTGTACAAATTATTTTTGTAAAAATGATTTCAAAAATCTTTTGTGTAAAGTTTGTGTAAATATTTTCTTATCAAAATTATGTATATAGTACAAAATTTTCCAAAATGTTTTGAAAATCAAAAGTTTGCAAAAATCTTGTGTAAATGTGTGTAAATATCTTTTTGCAAAACTTGCACTTCATGCATATCCATCCATGATTTCAAAACATTTTTCAAAAATTTGCATGTTTGTAAAATTTGTGTAACTAAGCATCTTTTGTACATATGTATATAGTTTTCTGGATGATAGTTGACATTTAAACTAGCCTGGAATCAAATTGAGAAATGGAGCTTGATTAAGATCTTAATCCACCTAACTTCTAAGAGGAACCTTATAGGGCGTAGGTTTAAGGCTTTTCAGGTCCATGGTGACTTAATTCTTTGAGTCCACTAGGCTATGATCACATGTCATCTCAATGAGCCTAAGTAGAGCACTTAACAACAACACATGACTCATATAGATTATGGCTTTACTTGGACACCAGCACTATGCACCGAGCTCTCTACGGATGAGGTGGTGAGGAGGCAGTCTTCCTTGAATGGGGTAGCGATTGAGGGTAGTACTTCTAAGCGGAACTCTCCTCCTTTTATGTGAAGGAAGTGCGTCTCAACTTGGTCTGGTTGCCATGAGGTCTCTAACGAGGGAGTTGTGGGTTGCATAAAGCTTCAAAAGAGGGATAGTCTACTGCTCAAGAGGAAAAATTCCTTGTGTATATATGCTGCACATGTATATGTTGTACAGATGCCAATTGAAAAAAAAATGTGCAAAAAGAAAAATAACTCCAAAAATGGTGGGTCTGATAGAATATGATATCCCACCGGAGTATGTATATAGAGTGCAATAAGCAAAGCTTGGTTTCATGATCCACCTGATGTAGCTTGCAGCAGGGAGACTTGGCTACACTGGTCAAGCTCCCAAGGGTACTTGGCTACACTGGCCTTGACCCGTCTCTTCTTCCCCCTCTTCTTGAGCCGGTTGAACTTGAACTTAGAAGGGAATTACCCCGCTCCTCGAGGAAAGAGTGGCCAGATTGAGGTCATAGAGTTACCTTGTTGGGGAGGGTTGTCAAGTTGCCATTTCTGAGGTGGGAGAGCTTAAACCTCACATTCACAGGACAAGAAAAGATTCATGGTCTTCAGGGTTTGTGATGATGACTTGTTCTGACCTAGAGCATTGAGGAGTCTTGATTATAGATTAGTAGAACTTAGAGGCTGTTGAGTTTTAAACTCAGGTCCAAATAAGGTTCCGACA
Source organism: Ottelia alismoides (assembly GCA_037367405.1). Taxonomy (NCBI): domain Eukaryota; kingdom Viridiplantae; phylum Streptophyta; class Magnoliopsida; order Alismatales; family Hydrocharitaceae; genus Ottelia; species Ottelia alismoides. The sequence goes on along the minus strand of JAZKJV010010578.1, from coordinate 765,604 downwards.
CACTAATAATCCAAAGATCTGGTCGAGCTCCATACCCCAATTTAATGAAGGCAAGTTTAATAATCAACCTTGATCCATGTACATCCTTTTTTCTTTTCTCTTTCTTTCTTTTTCACTTCTTTTTCAAAATAAGTGTTTGCTAAGGGACTAGCAAAGTTAAGTATAGGGAGGTGATGAATACTCATTCATCACTCTTTATTCTTATATTTTAGCTACAAAAACCTTTGCAAATGCATGTAGATATATGTAAATACAAATAATTACCAAGAGCATGCATTGTGTAAAAACCTATAATTAGCATGTTTTTGTGCAAAAATAAAAGAATAAAGATTAAAAAGAAAAAAGAGGGAAATATTTAGAATAAATATTTAGCAACCTAACCCAAGGGAGGGCTCAGCATGGGCCCTGACCGCATAAAAGCCAAAGTAGAGGGAGATAGGGGCTCATGTGTGTAAATATTTATGTAAATAAATAAAAGTATTTTCCTCACAAAAATAGGCTTGTAAATATTTGTATATATATATTTATAAAATCAAAAGAAAAATTAAAAAAAAAACTAAAAAAAAACACCTCTTGTATAGTCACCTTGTACATAGACTCACATATATATATTTATTTGATCATGTAAATAAATAAAATTACTTTCCAATATTTTTGTAAATATTCTATGGTTTATAATGTAAATAAATAAAATAAAAACAATTAAAACCAAAACAAAATAAAAATAGCAAAATTAAAAATAACAAAAATACATTGTACATATACCATGTATATAAAATGTATATATGTATTTATTTTACCTATGTATATAAATAATAAAAATAAAATAAAAATATCTTTTTATTCTTATTTTATAATGAAAATAAAATAAAATATAAAATAGGAATAAAATTGCATAAAAATAATAATTAAAAATCAAAAATTAAAACCCTAATAGTGTACATATACCTATATAGTACATATAGTGTACATACCTTATTTTTACTTTAAAAAATTAATTAAAAATCACTAAAAAATAGAAAAAAAATAAAAGAAAAATATTTTGTGTTTTGAGTTTTTGCTAAATCGGCCCCTAGCTACCCTTAATTTTCACTTCAAGATCCAGCCACGTGGCCTGTTTCTATTGGGTCCTGGGGATGTTGACCGCCCGGTCAACTACCCCCCCCCCCCCCCAGGACCACCTTCTGCGGATTTAAGCGCCCGACCCGACTTCCCTAATTTCTACCGCCTAAACCCGATTGAATCCCACCTAAACCCCGGGTCCGTTTCACTCCTTTTACATCCGACATCCTCGCCAGGGCATCCACCTCGGGATCCGCGCGCCTCCACGCCCTACCCGAGCCATCTTTCCCGGACCCCTCCAGCGTATATAGCCGAGCTCCGCCACCTCATTTCCCCATCTTTGGCTCCTTCGTTCCACTCCCAGTGACCTCCATCACATCGGCGAGAGTGACAGCTCGTCCCCCCGTGGTGTCGCAGCGAGGAAGGAGGGCGAGACCATTGATCCGGCGAGCTACGCCGCCGTCGCTCCGCCATCAGCTGGAGCTTGAGCCTCGGAGGGGGACGCTCCTCGAGGCGACGACCAGGAGCTTCCTCAGCTCCTCCCCAGTCTCTTCGACCACCCAGGTAACCTTGTAGGTCCTTATCTTTCTTCGATTTCCATTCACGCCCAATTCGTATCGCCGCCGTCTCTAGCTGATTCCGACCATCCCCTAACTCCGTTCGATCATCGGAATCGACCATCGCATCCGTCTCCCTGCGACGCACCTTCTTCACCCCTCCATCCAACCCAGCTCGCACAGGAGCTGGGAGTCGAGCTCCTCCGTCCACCCCCTTCGCCGGAGCTCGCCATTTCGACTCACGAGCCACCGTCACCTCGCCTAACCGGGTCGAGGCAGTTTGCCCTCGACCCGCGAGGCTTCTGGTTCGCTTTGCAGGTCAAACGAAGGCCATCTGAGGCCCTTCGTCATCCAGCCAGGAGGCTCAGCTCCGCCGACCTAGCCCGAGCTCCTCGGAGCTCGGCTGGATCATCGGAGCCTATCGGCAGATGCGGGAGCACTCCACCTTTCTTCTCCGACCTTCAGAGTGCTTCCAGGAGGAGTCTAGCGCACGCCCGAGGCCGGCGAGTCTCGCCGGTGACCTGTTCATCCAGCATCCTCTGTCGCCGTTCGATTCGTCCTCAGGCTCCATATTTCATCTGAACCGTCCACCTGGGGAGCAGCAGTCACCGCCCGATCATCAGGAGGATCGATTCCAGCCATCCGATGCGCCAGGGTTAGCCGCCTACGCCTTGCACCGTCCGATCACCCACGTGGAGGAACCCTAGCCATCGGATTCGCCAAAGGACACTAGCGTTGGAGTCGCAGCTGATCCAGACCGTCAGATCTACACGTGGCAACCATCCAGCCGGTCCGCATAATAAAGGGTAATTTACCCTTAGGCCCTGTCTTTTCTTTTATTTCTTTTTAGTCCTGTAAATATTGAATTTAGTTGTCTAGTTTTAGGGTTATTTGCATAGAGGACCCCGTACTTTATTTTCCTTGCATTTATGCCCCTGTGCGTTGTATGACACGTGCTTCGTCACGTGTGTCTCTGGTTTATTTGCAACTCATACCCTTGTAGTTCTGGTTGTTATCAATGGAATGAATGTTTTAGTTTATTTGCATTTATACCCCTGTGCGTAATTTATTTCAACATGTGCGTGATATTTTGGGTATTTTGCGAATAGGCCCCTGGACTTTTGGTACCTGTTACCAATAAGTCTCCAGGACTTATTTTTATTGCATTTGGGTCCCTGAGTGCCCCAGGCACGCGCGTGGCGCGTGTTTTGCTGGGAAAATTGCACCAGACCCCCCAGGCTATTGGGTATTTGCACTTTGGTCCCTGTGCACTGTACCCTTTTCTTATTTTTGAATAAAATAGCAAACTAATCCAACGAAAATTGGATACATGGCTCCTGCCATGGTGTGAAATTTTCGTGGATTTTTGAGGACATTTTTGTTTTCATTTGTTATTTTTAAAAATTCAAAAACCTTTAATTTTGCTACTGTCTAACTTTAAAAATCACAAAAAATATTAAATAGTGTCTAAAAATTACAAAAAAATTTTCTACTGTCTATTTTGCTTAGCTTGATTTTCTAGCCAATTTTGGCTATTTTTCATTACTGAAAACCACTAAAAATTGAAAAACACATAAAAACTTATAAAAATGCTAGTAAATACACCAAAAATCAAAAAATAATAAAATTGGTGCCTAAATTTTCCTCATTTTGTCTTCTTTACAGGAAAATTACCTCCCAGCCATTTTGGGGCCCTTAGATATTTTATCTAGGCCTTTTTGGCTCGGCTGGACAGTACCATTTAATTCAGCTACTTTTTGATTTTTAGAAAATTAAATAAATATCAGAAAATTCTCAAAAATTCACCAAAAACACTAAAAATTATAAAACACATAAAAACATTTTTGTTAGAATTTTTGGTTGATTTTTAGTGCATTTAATAATTTGTTGAAGTGTGTGTTTACTTGTTTTTCTTATTTTCTTTATACATTAAAAAAATCCAAAAAATATAAAATAAATTAAAAACCACTAAAAATATTTTGTTCTTTGATTTTATTCCTTTTAACTACTTCGTAGGCCGAGAGGCCAACCCGTGCTCCTTGAGTTCGACCCTGGTCGCTATACCAGGTTAATCCGATAGCAGGACCGCTTTCGCATTTTTGATTGATTTTATCTCTATTAGTGGTTCATTTTTCTTGATTGGCACATCTGAGTGACCGAGGTCGCAACGACCATCTTAGATACACCTGATTACCTTGGTCTCTCGGATTTTCGTGCCATCAGTCTGGCGTGGGCTAGAGGTCCGACGTGAGAGAGAGAGAGGCGTGCGGGGGTGGTGGTGGGAGGGCAACAGGTTCTAGGTTAGAACACTGATCTAGGACCGCTGCTTTGATACCATGTGGAGAGAATACTATAAGATGATTGTTCAAGAGCTCTAGGGGTCCTTATATAGGACTAAACCCTAGAGAGCTCAAAAAGAGAAACATATATAAATATTCTCGTGGGGTTACAATATAATATTAGAACATAATCTACGATAATCTCTAACAATATACGAATTAGATGGAAAACATATGATATAATGTGTTTGTGTCGTAAAAATTAGGGTAAATTACAAAAAAGGGATTGATCTTTACATCGATTCCTAAATTAGAGACTAATCTTTACTTTGTAACAAATAGGGGACCGAAGTTTAACTTAATGTTCTAGTCCCCAACGCCGTCAATGAGCAGCTCAATCCATGGTTGTAGTTGACGAAAATACCCCTGGTGAAGAGCATCCTCCGGCCTCTTCTCCTTCCCCTCTCTATGGATGACGGAAATGTGCCTCTGAGCTTCCATCGCGGCAACGTGCCCGACCCTTCGACACCGGCGTACCACCCTACCCCCTACCACCTCCGCCGCCTCCCGCCCAAATTTACTACCCCTACCTTCCAGCAACTAAGAATCATGGCGATTTACCAGAGGACCACATATGATCTATAAGTATAGTGCCTATCTGAGCACGCTAGAGCGGATCAAAGAGACGGTAGAGCGCGTCCTGTACGCGCCTTCTTGTAACTCTCTTGGCTCCTCCATCGGTAGCCCTTCCACATTTATCACCATGGTATCAACCAATTGCACAACCTCCAGTTGGCACAGTGCATAGCTGCCAATAACAGTGGATCCACCACAAGAAGTGCTCGATTTTGCTTGCAAGGTCCTGGTGCATCGAGTTCTAGGACGAATCCAATGTTAGATACCGACCAAACTCGAGATACGATAAAAAATCTTGGAGGAAAGCATAAGTAAATCGAGAGGTGCGTACCTTTTTCAAGGAGGAGAAGGGGTCATGCTGCTCCTTTTGCCGTCTTCTCCTCTTGCTTCTGCTTCTCAATCTATCCTTTGTGTTTTTAGGAAGGAGGTAGCACAGGTGGTAGGGGCAGGGTGGTACGCTGATGTCGAAGGGTCGGGCACGTTGCCGCGGCGGAAGCCCAGAGGCATATCTCTGTCGTCCATAGTGAGGGGAAGGAGAAGAGGCCGAAGGATGCTCTTCACCATGGTATTTTCGTCAACTACAACCATGGGTTGAGTCGCTCATTGACAGCGTTAAGGACTAGAACATTAAGTTAAACTTTGGTCCCTTATTTGTTACAAACTAAAAAGTAGTCCCTAATTTGGGAATCGATGTAAAGATCAGTCTCTTTTTTGTAATTTATCCTAAAAAAATACAAATATGGTAAAAGAAGCTATAGAACTATGTTATATAGGGTTAAAATAAATCTATGATTATATTTATATATGAAAATGGATATACGGATACGGATATAGATGTTTGCAGATATCAAAATGATATTCATATTCGTATCCTTTTTAAAACGAATAAGGATACAGATGACAAAATCTGTATAAAACCGATACGGTGATGGATCGGATATAGATATATCCGTAACCATTTGCATTCCTACTTAAATGGGTAAGAATATGTAATCTACAATTTGCATTGAATGGCATATTCAATGTCATAGATTCATAAAGTGAAGGTTGTCTATTGCCAACTATAGGATCAAAAAATCATGAGAACGGCGTAGATATAATTGTTGCACTATGATTTATTGACAACATTACACCAATAGATATTTCATTCACTACAAATTTCAAGTAAAAATAATGATTTCATATAGATTAGTATAAATGCAATTCCAATGTATGTGTCGATGCAAACAATTTCTGTAGATGACACAATGATGGTGCCATTGATGTATGACTCCAATTACATAGCCCCTAGCTAATATGATTGCATATATATGGGAGATATTTGTGATGGAGATGTCATATAGGATGTGAAAAATATAAGATGGGAGTGATGCATTAAATATGTCCATATGAACTTCAGCAACTCACAAGTCTTAAGTGTAAGTGGAAGCCAAGTTTGGTCGTAGATCAGTGTGCCTGTGCCTTCCATGCAAAAGATCTGGATTAAAATCACAATTTTACCATATCCTCAGAATTGGTACAAGTCCTTTCATTTTCATAATTAATATGCCAATTGAACTTCTAACTTCAATTGAAAGTAACGAAATTTTGACTTGATTTAATAGGTCACAGACCTTTATATTGTTTCTTCTATTATGCATACCATAAATTGGATAAAATCTTTTTTCTTGAATCTTCAAAATAAAAATAGAATTTTACTCAAAAATAAAACCATGCAGATGAGCTCAATTCCAAATATCCCATATCATATTTAAATTAAAAGGATTTATTTAAATCAAATAAATACTAAAAAGATGGAGATTAGGACATTAATTGGAATCATAGGAATTGATTGAGATGTGATCTATACCAACGCCCATCAACCAAAGAAAAAATCTACATGAAATAGAGTTGTGATTCACAATAGTTTATACATCAGCATATACTTGTCATTTTCAGCAGATGGGCTCAGATATTTTTTCGAGGAAATGGTAACTTAGTACGATATTGCTCTACCACCGTACTATTGAAGTGGGTTCTACAGACATTTTTTGAGTTCGTGAAATTGATATGGGCGTTATAAAATTGGAATTTTTACATCATGACCCCTAGAATCCTTGTAATGTTTGTAATCACTCCATGACCCTGCAGTGTAATTAACAAGAATTATAGGGGTTATGGTGTAAATGAATAAGGATTTCAGGGGTCAAGGTGCAAAAATCCCTAAAAAATGCACAGCCACCACTGCCATATTAAATTCTTCTGCTGTCATTGTCAACCTATATGGCATCAACATAACAAAATACCTCCAAAGATTCCATTTTGTTAGCTAGGGGCTATGTAATGAGAGGGACATGCATCCATTGTGCCAGCATTCTGTCAAAATCATAACCCAAAGATATGCATGCACCATGCACATTCATGGTATATTAGAAAGATGCTAGTCCGGAAAAGTTAATAGTTATGAATCTGATCAGTAAGGTGCCATGCCTCGTATATTTCTAGGTGACTTGATTTAGACTAAAAATACAGTTAATTATGATATTGCCAGCTCACATTTTGATAACCTAAAATATACATTTCTGTCTTAATATACGAATAGATGGCCTTAAAATCTTTATCCCCATATTTGGTCAGTGGATTCTGCATTCTCCTCTGGAACCTCAGACTTTTTTCATGTGAACTGTTAACCAAAGTTCTTGCTCAAAGAACCAGACTTTCTGATCAAAATTCAGACACAGCATCTTTAGTTGCATCAACTTGTTGACCAATATGAGTTATCAAATAGTGAGATCTTTGCTGCTAAAAATTGACCAACAACACCACCCATTTAAAGCCATGATTAAAATGTCCTTCGGTCTGCCTATTGTTCTAGGGCTAGAATGTTTCTTATACTCAGAAATGGACTATAGACCATCGAAAATATCTGTCCCCAACTGAAAGGATTCTCGGTTTGCAGCACCAAATTATATAGTTTCTTCACTGCTCTCTCTTGAATCAGGCACTAAATTGCATAGTTGCTTCACTGTTCTCTCTTCTATCAGGCTCGGGCTATTATTGCTAAATTTTGCATCAAACTGCTATTGTAATTTTCAATATGCAGTACAAAGGACACGGCAGGCAGTCGCCATACAGGGCGGTCGCAAGTATCCTTGTTTTTGCACCCTAAAGGTCGACTATTCATGTCCACCCATGCTTTATCCAGGGTTATCTTGTTGGAGTCAGACACAGATTAGCGAAGAACTAAATAGACTTAAGAAGTTATGACATCACGACAAGTTTAATCATGATTCAGAATGACATGATATAATTTACCCCCCTCAGATGATGTAGCAAAATGCATTGGTGTTGGTATTGTATAACTAATGGAGATGTAATCAAATACAGTATAATTCATAGTTTCTATTGCTCGTTAATGCTTAATCATAAAAAAGAAAACTGCTTATCATTTAAGGTCAGAGACTTCCTTTGATCAGATCGGTCTAAATTTAAAACATGGGATTTTTACCGTAAGAATCCTATAAACTTTGTCAATTACCTCCTCGACATCTGAAATAACCTAATTCCCGCCGCGACCTCGTATACTTGTTAACCCTCACCCCACAGACCTCGTGCTTAACCTACATCCATTTACCCGTTAAAACTGACCGGATTCCACTATATTACTCATCTTATTTATCAAAATTACATTGAATGCTCCTCACATTCCTCATCACTTCCCCCACTCAGCACCCACCCACCTCCTCCCCGACCTCCCCTTCGTCCCCCACTCCAGCGCGAGGGCGATCTCCTCCTGTTGAACATGCTAGCCCACGACAAGCCATTATGCAATAAATGTTATTGCAAATATCATTTCCTGATCTGAAATGAAGAATAACCAATTTGCATAATAGGTCCCTTTGTACAATTAGGTTTATGTACCATGGCCTACTTGATAATCATACAGTTGTTGATTCATTGTTTAGATCATAGAGACTGGTGCTTGGATGAATATCTAAAGAGTTAGATAGAGTACTCATCAAGCACCATCAAATGATTGTTAAGTGATGATCTCCAGCCTGAGTAGGAGATGGCAATCCTTTCTCATTTGGCTGATATCTGATCGACCTCTTGATGCAGGTCCTCTGCATGGGAATAGTGATTCGGAGGTGTTAGATTAGTTGAGTCAAAGGGTTGACTTAACGAGATTGAGGTAACCAAAGACCTATGTTGAATACTGTCACAACATAGGTACACATCCTCTGACCAGAGACAGATGTGTTGCTATTTGTCTGAGTTGTACATTTGGCAGACCAATAGGTTGATGACCTAACCAAGGTCTATACATCGGCGAGCTGGTGTGCATGTAAGGGCATATGAGTAATACGATCTCTCAAAGGGATCATACAGGTTCACATGTGAACCGCGAGACATGAGCTCACTCATGAGGTATTGGGACCGATCAAATTCCATGCATGGTCGTCGTGCTTTAGAAGCATGACATGAATTTGAAGGTAAGGTATATGCTTTGGGAAAGCATATGATCTATACCAATTCCCAATGACCAAGATTGAGAAACTTGGTGATCAAACCCTGAAGATGGCAGTGTAAAATTGATCTATATCTTCAGGATGATCATAGGTCTTCCAGTATGCAGGATGTACAGGTGTTGGGAATACCTGAAGGTGATTTGATCATAAACGATTGTATAACCATGACACTTCCATTCCAAGGGAGTGATGAAATAGGTTTGGATTTTAGTGACTCCTCTCAGTAGAGAAGTAACCTAATCTTAGTCCAAGTGTTGGACATTGATCTGAATGAGATTTAGATTCAATGAGAAGATTAGATTTGCGGTCTTGATTTAATCAAGCATCTATGAGAGGTCCGTGAGATCTGGATTTGAGATGAGATCTCAACATCCAAGTCACTATACATGGAGCAATACAATAGCCGTGTCCTTATCTCCAAGTATCTGCGGAGAAATCGCATTATTCTTGAAGGGGTTCAAAAATAATTCCATAGTTGAATTATATATGAGCATTAAGAGAATGGTAATTAAATGTGATTTAATTATCTTGATGTATGTGGAAATTATCCAATATAATTAAATGTGATTTAATTATTGTGGATAAGAATAATGTGGATAGCAATATCCAATTATTCATAATATATTATAGATGTGATTTATAATATATTAGAGAGAGCTAATTATAATTTATATCTGTTAATTAATTATTAATGTGTATTGGATACACATTGTGTAATTAATTGAAAATGTAAATTATATTTTTGTTTTGGGTTGTGAATGTGATTCACAAAATTCCAATGATAAGATTGCAATATTCTCAAAATTAATTATGAATTATTTATGAAGAATAAATCACAACAAAAGTTGTTGGAAATGCAATGGAGATTTTCATGGAGATATGCAATCTCATGAGATTTCATGAGATTGCCTCCACATGGAAACATGTGGACGGCTACCAAGTCCTATATGGAATTGGTGGCCGTCCACCATGTTTCACGGGGAGATATTATCTCCATGATGATTATCTCCTTAATTGCTTGATTTAATTTAGGATTGAATTGTATTTGATTTATCAAATATATTTGATCTAAATTAGATTATTAGTTGTTGGTACCAACAACAATCTTAATCATTGGATTGAACATAAATCAATCTCATCCATTGATTTTATGTGTCCCATGGATTGTGATCCATGGATCCCAAAATCCTATAAATAGAGAGGCATATCATGCTCTCTAAGGTTATGCAATTGAGATACAACTCCCTCTTCTCTCTCTCTCTCATTCTACACGTCAACTCTCTTCTCTCCTTCTTGGTGGCCGTCCACCAAACCCTAGAAGAGAGAAGCTGTCGTCGCTTCGCCACCACGTCGCTGCTTCGACGCTCTTCGGTTCTCCATCTTCTTTGGAGTGCTGCGCTCATGAAGAAGGTGTTCGATCTTGTACGACGAGATCAGGAGTTCACCATGCTTGGATCAACTTATTGGATTGCAAGGATCACATGACTCATCCCCGTGCTCGCAAGCGTCTTCTCCAACGATCGGACATGAGACAGGAGGTCTCTTTTCGTAGAGACTCGATCAACCACGCTTCAAGAGGTATTCCTTTATACTGGATGTGGTTCTAGATGAAACGATCCAAGAATTGTTCTTGGATCATGTGGTTTCATCGCATGAAAATTTTTGAAATTCCGCTACATAGAACAACTAGTGCGACTAGTCGTTCTACGTCGTATTCGATACGACGCTCACGCTTCCGTGATGCGCTTGAGGATTATACCATATCCTTCAAGTGGTATCAAAGCCTTAGGCCGAAAGGTTTTGGATATGATTCGTAAACCTAGGACAACTTGGGTTCGTTAAGGTTGCGAAAGTTTTTGTCGCATTTGATTTTCGCACATCTGTTTAGTGAATAAATTCGGCCCTATTTAAAATGTTTAAACACGAATTAATCACTTGGATTTTGTTCCCCATTAAATAAAGAAACCATAGGATCTGAGTTTAGGTAATTTGGATTTCGTTTGCTCGAGATATGGTTGTTTTAATGAACATGTATTCACTGTTGCGGGAACTGTGAATCTTAACATGATTAATGAGTTAATTACTGTTTTGATCTGCCTCGAAATGCGTGAAATATCACTTAGGTTCTGTCCTAAATATAATTAGCAATCTTTGAAAATTGATTTTGTCTAATTTGGATTTAAATTGATTGAGATATGTTAATTTTAGTAAGTAGGAATCACTGCTGAAATTACATTCTTAATCAAGAACCATGTGATTGTCAATTAGTGAAATTAATTTAATGAAATAATTATGGGAAATATTTGAAAAATATTTAATGATGATTATTTCCTTAATTGACATGCCCTCAACCAATAAATTGATTAGATTTGATCTAGATCATAATTGGAAACACAATCATCAAACTCCTTGCTTGAATAGGATTGGGAATTTGTCTAGCAAATTTCCTTATAATCAAAAATGTTTTGATTATTACTATATGGTATAATTTCGGTTGAAGAACCGATGATCATCTCAATTACAAATTGATCTATTTGGCATTATCCTTTCCTGAGGTGGATATGGTGTCTAGTCGGGAAGCATTGGGTAGAGAGTCGCACCGGTTGTGGTCCGTCCCACTTTCGTCGGTACTGGACATGACAGCGGGTAGGGACTCGATATTGCCGGAGAAATCAAGACGCATTTTTCTAATTATTAAAACTCGAATTAATACGTACTTTAAGATAATACCATATATGTATTCAAGTAAAAACAATCAAGTTTGTTGATTGAATTGGATTGAAAATTAATTTAATGTGATTAAGTTAAGTATATCCAATTAAAAACACTCTATTATGAATAGATGTGTATTTCCCTTGAAAGAATTGATTATATGAATATGATTCATAATAATTAATTAAAATTTGAATATGAGGTGGAGGATCACATAAGTGAGTGACATCCATGGTCTCCCGTCAAGGCGAAGGGTTCCGTCGCCAGATATTGTATGTAGGAGATGCCTGTCTGAAGTGACAGCTCTCGCATATGATCCATTTGGATCGGGCTCGTTGCTTCTTGAAAGAGTAGACGTATGCGTAGTGACCCCAATATCGGATCCTCATATTATTGGGGTGATACTGGATTGCGCATAACGAGTTGTATTCTTGTTGATGGTTGGTTCAATTAATGACGGGTCAACATCACCTTAGGGGTGGTGGGCCCGGGTGTTAAAGACCGAAGTGGAAGATGCAAGTTGGACTTGCAAGGCGGAATGTGTTTCCACTTCTTTTTATCCGAGTTACAGGTTCTCATATTATTGGGATGTGACAAAGATAAGGAAGGAGATCTCAGATCTTGCTTGAGATATATTGGTAAGTATATCTCTTACATTGAAAGTGATTAAGGGAATGAACTTTCATTGTTGACAAGGCAAGACAACTTTGATATAAAATTCCTAAATCGAAGTAAAATATGTATATATATAAATATATACACTTATGCAAATTTCTTATTTCAGATAATTCTTCATTAAACCCACTCAATATTATACTCAATAATAACCAGTAAAATATCATGGATTGGATCCATGATTAAGATATTGTACTTGCAGTTGGACACATATTGTATGTGGTTGCAATGTGCAAGTTTCCTCATAATAATGAGTGACAATTAAATAGACAATAGGACTACAACCCTAAGGTTTGTATGTCTCTATAGTCTTGATCTCCCATCGAATGTACTTTGGAAGTGACATGTCAATGATGATCGTAATTTTCAAATAATCCGTATAAAATTCCAAGAAGATGTTATGGCATACATATGTGCTCTCGACATTTAATCATGAATGACATGGTTCTCTGCATCATGCAGAATGGTAGCTCTATAAGAGATGATGTATTCAAAATTGTTTGAGTATCTACCTGAACCAAATTTTTTAGAGTTAGATGGATGTAGATACGATGAGTGTCATCATTCTACTATCTATACTCTAGTCATTCATGAAGCTTCAGAATATTCATATTGTATGAATTGAATGAAGCATGTACAAATGTTGAAATGCTCTTATATTGAAATCTTTTGAATTCAGCATAAGAGATCCTTCGTCTAAAGCATTGGTTGTTTATAGATAAAGGGAGCGCAGTAGAAGCATGGGTTGGACCCAAGTAAAAAGGAAAGTCAAAGAGTTGACCGTACTTTTGTGACTTCCATATGACATCCAAATAGTTGGATGAATGCCGATACTGCAATAAGCTGATATATAGATAGTATGACTATCAAGTCTATCTAGATCCTTAGAGAAGGACTCGGATAGTGCATCAGAATAATCTACATTTAATCATTGAAATTAACTTTCTTATTGGATAAGATAAAAGTCTAATAATTGTATCTCATTCTTCTAATGACACTTGTAATTAGTTGCATATGTATTAGAAGACTATAAAATTTGATTTTAAGGTATAATAGTCATCCACATAGACATTGGTGCCATTGTTGCAACAATCTCTATTGGATAGATGGACTTGTTATTTTCAGTGGGAGAGCCCTTAGTCTTAGAGAATGTCTCTATGACCTGGATATTAGAATACACTCATTGTTCATTTCTAAATGTTGGAAATAAACAAGAATTCTGGAATAGACCTATCATAAAGAGTTATGATGGATATGTTTCAGATAGTAATCTAAGATCTAGTGGACTCTACTAAATCAGAAAATTAATGAATGGTTCATTTAACATTTTTAAATACTGAAAATTAAACCTTATAAGATCAATAGGAGGATAAAGATCATTTGACAATGATCTAGCATCAAACCTTGGACATATGTCTGTTGATGAGATCAATAGACTAGTAAGAGATGAACTTTAGAATGTCTAGACTTTCAAATCTTACATACTTGTGAATATTGTATTCAAAGTAAAATTATCCAATACACCCTTCTCTGGGAATGGTATTAGATGCCAAGGTGTTCAATATCTCATACATATTGATGTATGTGGATCATCTGTATCATAATAAACATTGATGATATGTGATATCATTTGATGATTAATTGTGATATGAAATTTCTTCCCTTCACCAAAGAAAGCTTTGGAATGTCCAAAGATTTCACAATTTTGGTTTAAAACCAAAGTTTGAAGGATGATGAAATGAGTTTGATCTAACCTAGGTAGCTTAGATGAATTCAAGGAATACCTTAAGGAGAAAGGAATTTTCATTCCTATCTCAATCCTCCTAATACACCTAAACTGGAGAGTTGTAGGGAGATACAATTGGATCATGTGTGACATGATATGATCAATGATGAATCTTAGCATAATTATCTCCTAGTTTCGAAGGTATATGTATATGTAGTAGAGACTATAATATATATATATCCTTAATAAGGTTCCAAGCAAGTAAGCTGGAATTTAACAACTGAGAGTGCTACTTCATTAGGAAAACAAAGGATGGTATTGGATACCTACTTTATGACCTTGAGATTCTTAAAAGATCTCATCTACGAGAATGGTGATTCTTAGAGGTTGAGACTCTTGAGAATCAAGATAAAAAATGAAGTAAAAAGGAACTCATTTAATCTTGGGAAAACAATGAGGCTCCTGAAATCGGAAACTAAAAGGACAACTAAAGATGAACCACTAATACCTCTTCAAATGAGTTTGAGGATGAATTCCATGTGTCAGTTGAATCTGACAATGATCTGACTTCATATGATGAATCTTCTAAAGATCATAGCATGGAAAGATGGATACTAGCAATAAAGTCTAAAGTAGACTTCATATACAAATGTTGTATATGGACTCTAGAAGATCTACCTATATGGGTAAGACCCATTAAGGTATAAATGGATCTTCAATAGAAAGAGGGAACCTGATGAGAAGGTAGAAACCTTCAAAGCACGGTTCGTAGCCATGAGCTACATAGCGAAGAGAAGACATTGCTTGCGATGAGACTTGCTCTTCAATGACCATGCTTAAATCCATCATAATATAGCTAACCTTAGCTATACAACTTGACTATAGTATTTTCAAGATGTGAGTCAAGATTTTATTCCTCTATGAATACCTCTTTGAGGATATTCACGTGAAGTAGTCCCATGGCTTCATGGATGAGGAAAGCAAGATGTGCAAGCTAAGGAATTCTATCTTTGGACTCAAATAAGCTTCTTGTATTTGGAACATAAGATTTGATGAAATTATAAATGTTATGATTTCAGATAGAATCTTGATGAACCATGTGAAGCTTAGTGGGAGTGCCATTGTGTTCATCATGCTAAATGTAGATGATATCCTAATAATTTGGAATGATATAAGGATGATAATAATAAGTGTTTTATAATCTGGTTGTTCCATACCTCGAGATATGATCTCAAGGATACCTCTTAGATCTTAGTTCTGAAGTTGTTCAGAAGCAAAGAGAAGAGGGTATTGGGACCGTCACATTAATGGTACACCTTGGACATTTCCATATTCTGGAAAATTCCAAGAAAGGCTTCTTTCCCTTATGATATGATACTGACCTGTCTAAAAAAGGGATAGCACCTCAAAGGGTTGAGGATGTGAATGCTAAAACTGCTTACCCTTGTGCATCAGTGTTGAGAAGCCGGGTATATGCTAGATGTGTACAAAATCCAGATGTCTACCATGCAATGGGAATAGTAAACCGTTACTAATCCTACTATGGTGATAAAACACTTGATTGCAGTGATAACAATATCTTCAAAGATGAAAAGATTTTTGAGATGGTGATCTCAAAGTCTTATCTTTAAAAACTTAAGACTTTATAGATAGTGATCTAAAAAGGTCTTAATTGTGGATACCTTAGGAGATAGAGATCTCTAGGAATAAGGGTATTCTGATGAGGATTATGAAAATACTGGTTATAATAATTATTAAGCTGTAGTGTCAAGGATACTATAACTGACAAGATTGAGTATTGGTTGCATAATATGCAACATTCGCATTGGATGCGAGCACGGTTACTGGGGGATATGCAAGTGCCGTAAAAGGACTTGGCATAGTCTCTTGGGAATAAAGTGACTGATCAGCTTACCTAGTTATTTTCTAAATAGCCTATGATTGTCACATGAGTGCGGGTTTAAATAATTAGCTCATTAGTGGCTCTTTGGGCTAGTGGGAGATTGTTGGACATGCGAGCCCACGGCGAGCCATTATGCAATAAATGTTATTACAAATATCATTCCCTGATCTGAAATGAAGAATAACCAATTTGCATAATAGGTCCCTTTGTACAATTAGGATTATGTACCATGGCCAACTTGATAATCATACAACTGTTGATTCATTGTTTGGATCATAGAGACTGGTGCTTGGATGAATATCTAAAGAGTTAGATAGAGGACTCATCAAGCACCATCAAATGATTGTTAAGTGATGATCTCTAGCCTGAGTAGGAGATGGCAATCCTTTCTCATTTGGTTGATATCTGATCGACCTCTTGATACAGGTCCTCTGCATGGGAATAGTGATTCGGAGGTGTCAGATTAGTTGAGTCAAAGGGTTGACTTAACGAGATTGAGGTAACCAAAGACCTATGTTGAATACTGTCACAACATAGGCACACATCCTCTGACCAGAGACAGATGCGTTGCTATATGTCTGAGTTGTACATTTGGCAGACCAATAGGTTGATGACCTAACCAAGGTCTATACACCAGCGAGCTGGTGTGCATGTAAGGGCATATGAGTAATACGATCTCTCAAAGGGATCATACAGGTTCACATGTGAACCGCGAGACATGAGCTCACTCATGAGGTATTGGGACCGATCAAATTCCATGCATGGTCGTCGTGCTTTAGAAGCATGACATGAATTTGAAGGTAAGATATATGCTTTGGGAAAGCATATGATCTATACCAATTCCCAATGACCAAGATTGAGAAACTTGGTGATCAAACCCTGAAGATGGCAGTGTAAAATTGATCTATATCTTCAGGATGATCATAAGTCTTCCAGTATGCAGGATGTACAGGTGTTGGGAATACCTGAGGGTGATTTGATCATAAACGATTGTATAACCATGACGCTTCCATTCCGAGGGAGTGATGAAACAAGTTTGGATTTTAGTGGCTCCTCTCAGTAGAGAAGTAACCTAATCTTAGTCCAAGTGTTGGACATTGATCTGAATGAGATTCAGATTCAATGAGAAGATTAGATTTGCGGTCTTGATTTAATCAAGCATCTATGAGAGGTCCGTGAGATCTGGATTTGAGATAAAATCTCAACATCCAAGTCACTATACATGGAACAATACAATAGCCCTGTCCTTATCTCCAAGTATCTGCGGAGAAATCGCATTATTCTTGAAGGGGTTCACGAATAATTCCATAGTTGAATTATATCTGAGCATTAAGAGAATGGTAATTAAATGTGATTTAATTATCTTGATGTATGTGGAAATTATCCAATATAATTAAATGTGATTTAATTATTATGGATAAGAATAATGTGGATAGCAATATCCAATTATTAATAATATATTATAAATGTGATTTATAATATATTAGAGAGTTAATTATAATTTATATTTGTTAATTAATTATTGATGTATATTGGATACACATTTTGTAATTAATTGAAAATGTAAATTATATTTTTGTTTTGGGTTGTGACAGTGATTCACAAACTTCCAATGGTAAGATTGCAATATTCTCAAAATTAATTATGAATTATTTTTGAAAAATAAATCACAACAAAAGTTGTTGGAAAAGTAATGGAGATTTTCATGGAGATATGCAATCTCATGAGATTTCATGAGATTGCCTCCACATGGAAACATGTGGACGGCTACCAAGTCCTATATGGAATTGGTGGCCGTCCACCATGTTTCATGGGGAGATATTATCTCCATGATGATTATCTCCTTAATTGCTTGATTTAATTTAGGATTGAATTGTATTTGATTTATCAAATATATTTGATCTAAATTAGATTATTAGTTGTTGGTTTTTACCAACAACAATCTTGACCATTGGATTGAGCATAAATCAATCTCATCCATTGATTTTATGCGTCCCATGGATTGTGATCCATGGATCTCAAAACCCTATAAATAGAGAGACATACCATGCTCTCTAAGGTTATGCAATTGAGATACAACTCTCTCTTCTCTCTCTCTCTCATTCTACACGTCAACTCTCTTCTCTCCTTCTTGGTGTCCGTCCACCAAACCCTAGAAGAGAGAAGCCGTCGTCGCTTCGCCACCGCGTCGCCGCTTCGACGCTCTTCGGATCTCCATCTTCTTTGGAGTGCTACGCTCGTGAAGAAGGTGTTCGATCTCGTACGATGAGATCAGGAGTTCACCGTGCTTGGATCAACTTGTTGGATTGCGAGGATCACGCGACTCATCCCCGCGCTCGCAAGTGTCTTCTTCAACGATCGGACTTGAGACAGGAGGTCTCTTTTCGTAGAGACTCGATCAACCACGCTTCAAGAGGTATTCCTTTATACGTGATGTGGTTCTAGATGAAACGATCCAAGAATCGTTCTTGGATCATGTGATTTCATTAGATGAAAATTTTTTAAATTCCGCTGCATAGAACAACTAGGGCGACTAGTCGTTCTATGTTGTATTCGATACGACGCTCACGCTTCCGTGATGCGCTTCAGGATTATACCATATCCTTCACCTCCTCCGCGATCTCTGCCTCCCCGAACGTCCCCTAATCCAGGTTAGTCGTGAGGGCGACCTCCTCCTCCCCGACCTCCCCCTCATCAAGGTCCATCGTGTAGGCGACCTCCGCCCCCCGACTTCCTGCATCTCTAGTTTTGTGCGATCTCTGACCCTCCTTTCGTCCTCACAGCTTGATCCGTCTACCCTCCTCAAGCTCCATATCCGCAGAACAGTCATGATTGGTGCGACGAGAAGACCCCCCAACCCCATCTGAAGCCACAAAAACCCTAACTTTAACCGCTAAATGTGTCCCAACCCCTATTTCAACCACCAAAGAAGCCCTACATCCGACCAATGCCGCCTCAAAACGACAGTCGTACTGCCGCCAAAAGCCCCATCATGGTGATCTGGGGAGCCGTCGCCTCCAGCTTCCCAACTCACTCAAGCATGAGGAGACCCCATAGCAAAGAGAGATGGTACGCGCAAGGGTCAATGCCCCATTCAACCCTTGCCGAGCACGGAGGAGCACTCCCAGTAGGGTAGTTTGATGAACTTTATAGCATTGCCTCCGAGAATTGCGCCCAATGTGACATCTTCAACTGCAAATCCACCTAAAATGAGCATGTGGATCTCCTAGGAGGAGCGAGCGGAGCTCCAAGGCAGAGCTAAGGTGCCCAGACAGAGGCTCAGAACCTCCAAGGAGCGGGCAGAGCTCCCAGGAGAAGCAGGCGACGCTCCAAGGCTGAGCTAGAGTTCCTCCCCGACCTCCGCCTCTTCCTCCAGGTCTGCCACCCTCCAAGTCCGCCGTGAGGGCTCCCGTTTGATTTAGTAGAAGAAGAGGATGAAGAAGGGGGTAAGAGAAGAAAGGAGAGAGGGAGATTGAAGATCCACCGCCGGATTTTTTTGTTAGATTAACTCAAGTTTAACCCAAGTAATTGACTCCAATAAAGTTAAAGTTCACGGTACGGTCTGTGAGGTAAGACAGAGCAAGTTTACGAGGTCTATGGGAAAATTAGGTTGTTTCAAAGGTCGAGGTATTTTTTTTTTAAAGCTGCAAGGTAGGGGGAAGCACTCGGAGGTGCCCGCCCCACCAAAATATATTTATAACAAAAACCAGTAGATAGGTTACAAAGTACCGATTACCACCCAAAGGTCGAGGTAATTGGCAAAGTTTATAGGGTTCCTGGGGTAAAAATCCCATAAAACATTGGCCCTTTAAACCCACATTATGTTCCCTGATTTTGCATATTTCACAACATTAAAAATACATATATCGCAAGAATTCAAATAGTTTTCAAAATATCAATGAAAAAAATAAAAATAAATGATAATATAAACTGTTTTGACATAATATTTCAAAAATTCTGTGACAGGCAAGAACTTCAAACATTATAACCAATCGATGCTAATTCAGCAGGATGAGAACCTGACAAATGCAATACATCTGAGAATACAGATCTTTTTTATGTGGAACCATACACTTTCTGTCTTTCATCTGACATCTATAAGTATTAGTGTACCTGACGGCCAGCCTGTTAGGTTCCAAAATGTGAATGATGCATGCAAGGACTCAAGAGCATCATCCAGCCTCATCAGATAGAAAATCTCTCAGCATTTGCATTATACGGCACATGGATTTTCTGCCAAGGGTATGTGATCAAGAAGTGCTGGAATGAGACTATCCGAAGGGATCTTAGTTATTTGGAACTAAACTCGAGAACGGCCCAAGATAGATCTGAATGGAGGCAAAGAATCCATATAGCCGACCCTATTTAATGTGGGAAAAGGGTTTGTTGTTTTTGTTGTTGTTGTGGTATGTGATCATAGATCCCCTGTAGACCAAACCAACTTCAGATATCAGGTCTAGATGGCCAACAACAAATTTACGCAGAACAGATGTTCCAACTAAAAGACTCCAAAGAAGGGCATAGGGAGAGCTTCCATTTATGTTTACAACAGAAAGGTGGAGAAATTTTACAAGTTGGAACGACGTTATCTTTCTTCACTTTTTCTGCGGTTGCTTCCTATAGAGTGCAAATAGATAGAAACAGAAACAACTCTGTAAGCACACCAGAGAAATCTTTTCAACTCGAAGTTTCAATGAAGACATGTGTTGTGATGGAGGGATCCACGCTTTCGTCAAACATGCATTATGAATGTCGTTTGCCTCTAAACATGTGACTGGAAAAGATATGGATCCGAGGAGCAGGAGCTGAAGATAAAAGTTAAACGAGTAATAAGGCAAGAACTTTTTGGAGTATAAGCATCCTTACGTAGAACCAAGGAAGAAGGCAAGTGAAAGATGGAATACAAACAAGAAAACAGATACAATTGCTGTCAAGAGCTTTGCCACAGAAGTTGCATAAATTTTCAACAAAGAATAAGTCATTTAATTATATGTAAAACTAGTTCTATAAGCATTTTAAAGGATTAAAAATGCATATTCATTACTTTTTTAAGCCAATATATGTGACTATCGAAGGTGGGTAGTCATCCACATATCATTGATAAGTTTAATAAACTCAAGTTCGAGAACAGATGCATCCCATTCTCCATTGTTACACGCGCATGCCCAGGACAAATACAGACCATCAACATAATGAATTACACTCCATGTAGTGCTCTCCTCTCATCGGAAACCACAAGATTCATCAGTAATCACGAGGTCCATACAACTACAAATCGAAATCTTTGACACCTATTGTACATCAGACCTCCCCCAACCCTCATATCTAAAGATCCTCCAGAATTACTTGAAGTAGGAGACATCTGCCAAGGAGATGTCTGCTGCTCTCCAAACCAGTCAACAAATAGGTTGAAGAAAAAAAAGGTGATCCACATCCACCTTAATAGAAGAATATGCCCTTGATGACTGATAGCTTAGCTTTAGATACCATATTTAGCACCAACTCCTCGGGCTTTTGGACTAGCACGAATTCCTTTCAGAAGTCCAAGTGGAAAGAAGAAAGGAGTCTCAGCCACTAACAAATGGAGAGTCAGCACCCTTGGGAAAATCGGAAAATTCCTACCTAGTCAACTTCACCAATAAGACTAGAGATTACAAGCCATATCGATACCGTCACCTTCACCTACTTCTATACACCATACTCACCAACCAATTCTTCGTCAGGAGCAAAATGTACAGACACGTCTTCAGCAGTATCTTTATCTTTCAAATTATACTATAATAATTAAGCATGAAATGTCAATCTAACAAAACCCAACGAGAGTCAAATTATCTTCTAATTTACCACAATTTGATAACCCTAAGCCTAACCCACAGTGAGTCTTCCCTCCCCAGCTGCAACCTCCAGCGATGGCCACCTGCACTTGTAATCACCTTGACTTTTGCTATGGACGCCTATGTTGGAGATCTTCACTTGCGATTCGCCAACATATGCAAGCTCATGCTCCATTCATGTCTCTCATGCTGCAAACTGCTTAAAATTTGGAATCACCAAAATAGTGCCTAATTTATCACTTTCTAATGCTCCACCTTATTAGCCGATCTACTAGCTCTATTTCACCTATTCATCGGGGCGGCTGATGGTTGTAGTGGCAGCGTCTGTATGAGGCAGATGGATCTATCGGGGTTGATTGGGTCGAGGCTCTGACAGAAGTCGTGCTAGGAGGTATTGTTTGGGCCGAGGTTTTGGGAGGCGCTCGTTGATGATCAGTCCCTTTCAAAGGCTTGGCGAGGTTATCTTGATGGCTTTCCAGTGGTGATGCAAGGAAGGGTGTTCTAGGGAGGGAGATCCAAACGGAGGTAGTGGGAAACAAAGTAGTAAAGAGTGCAAGTAGAATAGATGGGGGGAGGAAGAGGGGACGGTGTTAGGTCAGTTTGCAAGTGGCTAGGTGTTCTTCTGCTGTGAGGAGTGGTTGTGCCATGAGAGAGGGTGAAGTAGCGTGGTTGTCATTGCAAGATTGAACAATAGTACTTCCTCACTAATAGGTAAGGGAAGGGGAGGAGCTGATGGGTGGGCAGCAAGGTGCAGTGGCCATTGGGTGTAGGTCAGGAGGTGGCGGGGCAAAAGAACTCTTTGGAGTATGGACGTGGTGGTGGGGGAAATGTTGTACGGACACTTGGTGAGCCAGGCACATGTAACATGGAGGTTGGTGGGAATCTGCAGGATCTTAATGTGGGGTTTATACTGGAATGCACAGATTCAAAGGAAAGGGAGGCGGAGGTCTTTGAGAAGTACATTATGGATTATGGGTGAGTATAATATTGTTTTTTTAAGGAAAAAGGATGTTAACCGCTGAGGTGCATGCTCAAAAACTTCACCATTAATTCACAAATATTACAAGTACATGGTAGCAACTGAACAATATTACAAAGAGCAGGACACAACCAAAAACTTAAAATGTTCAATCACATTCTCTACATTAGAAGTATCATGCGGGAACATCACTCCGTTTCTAGCCAACTAGAGCGCCCAAACCGCACCACAACTCTGTATTTATCCTCCTCCAAAGCACACCGATTGGAACCAAGTGAATCCCAAAAGTTGGTCGAGTAGTCCATGGTAATCCTAGCAAAATCAAAGCTCTCATAAACGCCAAGGTTCAGGAAAGAGGTACTTGTAAGGGTTCGAACATGTCATTGAATAGTGGTTAAGTGACATGCGGAGGCATATGCGGGGTATATGTGGTTCTACGTGGTTTTCTGATTTTTAATTTAAAAATAAATAAATACACACACAAAATATTATAGGTTTTTTTGTAATTATTCTGAACAAAACCAAAAAATCAACACAAATAACATTACTAATGTATTAAATAAAATATCATCTTGTAACATATCATAAGAACTTGCATAATGGTAAAAGAATAACATATCTTGTAATATTATCATCGTGTAACATTATGAATAATAAGTACATTTATTCCTATATAAATGGTTTAAAGTATAAGTAATTGTATTTATAAATACACCAAATAATCCAGTAGTGTTTGCAAATTTAAAACAATATTAAATAATATAACATTAGAAATTTCAGGAATTTAAATAAAACTGTAGCAATATAAAACTTGTAGCAGTAAAAAAATAACTATTTCAAAAACAGTTGTAATACGGAAGCAGTAAAAAATTGGAATAGCAAACAACACAGCAGTAAAAAACATAAGCAATAACCCATAAGCGATCGCATGATCCGCATAAGCGGCCGCACGATTCGCATAAGCGGCCTGCTTATGTGCAGGGCCCATAATGATGCGCTTGAGGAAAGCGGTACGTCAAGGTGGTCGCATAGGCATATGCGGCTGCACAGCCCGATTTCCTGAACACTGATAAACGCCCTTAAAGCTTACGCACATGAATAATAGGTGATCAACATCATCAATAGTCTCTAAGCATCGGACACATGTGACACCACACTGGAAAAAACGAGCCCGTCTAGCTCCAACCATCACCCTTCTCGTGACGGAGACAAAGGGGGCAAGAAGGGGGCTTGCCTCCTCCCCTCCCATCTCCCAATTAATTCTCAATATATATTATATATAATTATAATAGAATGTGATCTAAATACAAACCATAAACCATAAAACACTGTATATAACCCCCCTGCCACCATCTCCCATTTATAAGTTGTATAGATATAGATATATCCATATATGATCTGTCGTTGTATCTGTATCATACAGATTTTGACATATGTATCCATATCCATTTTCAAATGGATGCGGATATGGATATCACTTTGATATCAGCAAACATCTATATCCATATATGTGTATTCAGTTGTATATATATAGTTGTAGATTTATTTATAACCTTATATAACATAATTTTATACCTTCTTTCGCCATCTGTTGTATAATTGTTATGATATAAGCACATTTAGTATATCTATATCATCTGTATTTCATCTGGTACATGTATATTTATGCTAATATATAGTGCATTTTTGGTATTATTTATATGCAATCAATATCCATTTTATGCATGCCAGTCAAAAAAATTGAAATAGTTGAGAGGACAACTTAAGCAACACCAATCTGCATCCCCTGGACAAATAGGAAGAATTCTACCCTCCCATCTCCAACTTTTCAATCAAAGGTAGCCAATCAGCATGACGCAATCTCCTGCCTACAAAAGGAAGCTCAAGATATTGCAATGGCAAAATAACCTAAGGTGATCTCAACCAGTTCTTACAATGAGCTATCTCCCCATCATTCAAGCTAAAAGGCACAAATGCAAAAGGCTGATTAATTTTCAACATGGATATGATGCCAAAAAGTCAAGTACCATTAATAATCTCATACAGCTCTCCGTGCCTCCTTCTGCAAAGAGGACTATATCATCAGCATACTGCAATATTGGTAAGGAGCAATCACCTTGAGTACTAGGTGCGAAAGCCACCATCTACATCATGATCCACCATGATCGCCAATGCATCAGTCAAGACGGAAAGAAACCACCCCTAGGGTGCCCATTAACCAAAATACTGATAAATGATGCAGTAACACATCGCTTCATCAAGGAGATCGAATTTTTCAAGAACTCCATCCAGTGCAATGAAGTGCATAAGAAATGTCAATCAATGCAGTCATTAGCCTAGAAGAAGTCCATTTTCCACAACATTCCTCGGACATTGCATCTTCTCCAATCAACAACAATCTTAGATGACATCACCAATTTGCCCATCATCTATCTCCCAATTAAAAACGCACTTTGCATGGACGAAAGAATCCGGCACTTCAGTTCTCTCAACCGGTTTGCCAGCAGCTTTGCAACGATCAAGTAAACCTTGTTAAACAACGCAATGGAGAGAAAATCCTTTACCATGGCTACAACATCCTTCTTAGGCAAAAGAGAAATAAAGGAACTGTTCTGGGGCTCAAAACAGTAAAGGTTATTATCGACATAGAAGGTGGAGAGGAGGGGACACCTTGAAGTGGCCAAGGAAAATGATTTTAAAAAAGAGATCCACAGGAAGCAAAGGTCCTTAAAGACGTGGATGGAAAAGGGGAATGCAACACCCACTTATTTCATCTAATGGCGTTTGAGAGACGGAGGAGGAATGCCTTTGATAAGCTAATGGTATAAGACATGGAAGTAGTGCGATCGGAGGATGTTGGGTTGGCCTTGGGGGACATTTAGGCATTTATAACAAGGAAGTTAAGTGGGGATTAGCAGTGGTGCATTAGGCGTGCTAAACAAGATTTCGGAGGAGCAATAATATGGATTAGTTAGCCTGGTTACATAAGAGGAGGTGAAAGTTTCCAATAACAAAGCTGAAGCAAGCGGGCTTATTAGGCCTGATGGTTTTATTTTCCGTTAAAGGGAGTTCTAAGGACTTGTTGGCTCAGATGTGGTGCAATAATGTAGGTGATTTCGGATATCCTAGAGGGGAATTTTGGGTTTAAGAAGCCGAACAGGTTCTTCCTCTTCTTTTTTTGAAGAATCTTCCTCTTCTTTATTAAGTGGAAGGCACCAAAATGAACTAAAGATTACATATTGATCGTGTTATCCAATGACGTGTATCTAATATTCAGAAAGGTTCTAACCTTGAGGCTTTGAGGGGTTTTGTGTCCTGGTGAGCTCGACCCAGTATACTTTAAACACATGAAGATCCTTAACTAGATAATTTTGCAGTGATGCCTGAGATGGACACCGACTAAGAGAGGGGTGGTATGAAAAGATTGTTGTGGAAGGTTAACTTTGTGAAGGCATACTCCTGGAGGGGCCTTTCCAATGGAACATGACGAGGAAGAGGCATTTCAATATTGAGGATCTACTGGATGAAGAGGTTAAAGAAGAAAAAGGAATTGCTTGATTGTAATGCGCTACCCAAGAGTTCCCTAAATGGGTGAAGGCCTAGTCTTAAGGTTACATAGGGTGTCACCCCAACTACTCAAAAGGATAGTATACCCTTGAGTGGGTGAAACATGACAAAACAATCAACGCTCCTCTTCAAGTTGGAGTATATATGCCAATCATGTTCATCTCGTTACAATAATTTTCAAAATGTTTATTATAAAGAGGCACCATGATGCTTCTCCTCCAATCTTCAGGTATTTTCTTGCTTCGCCAAATAACATTGAATAAATTTGTAAGCCAAGTCAAACCACGCTTACCTAAAACTCTCCAAACTTTTATAGGAATGTCATCAGATCATACGCCTTTTCCAGGTCTCATAATCTTCAAAGACTCCTCTACTTCCTTCCTTTGTATTCGTCTATAGCTTGCACGATTCAAGTAACTTTCACTACTGGCTAGATCTTCTAAAGTGATCTCTCTATTTCCTTCCCCAATGAAAATCTTATGGAAGTATTGCTTCCATCTAGTCTATATATCCTTCTGAGTAACAAGCACATGACCTTCATACCCTCCTTAATGTATCTCACTTGAGAAAGGTCTTTGGTCTTCCTTTTTCTTGCTTTAGCCAACCTGAATATATCCTTCTAACCCTCCTTACAGTCAAGATTTTTGTACAAAACTTCATAAGTTTTTGACTTAGCTTCGCTTACAGCATTCTTTGCTTCCTTCTTCGCTATTTTGTAGTTTGTGACATATTCCTCTGTTCTATCCTTAGGCATAGCTGTAAAGCATGCTCTTTTAATTTTGATCATCTCTTGTACGCCTCCACTTCACTACCAAGCCTCCTTTTGGCTTGGAGCTCCTCTCTTTAACTCGCCTAGCATCTCTTTAGCTACCCTTCGGATACAAGATGCTACCGCCTCCCACATCGCATTTGCACTTCTGTTACAATCCCAAGATAAGTCTTCTAAAACCTTCTCCCTGAAGCTTAATTGCTTCAATTGAAGATTCCACTATCTATTTCTAGTAATCTTAGAAACCCTCATTTTCTTTACCAACCCTTTTATTTGCACATCCATGACTAACAAGTGATGTTGGGTGGTCAAACTCTCTCATGGGATTATTTTGCAGTCTTTACAACATAACCGATCTCTTCTCCTCAACGCAAAGTAATATATATGAGTTCTAGTCTAGCAACTCTTATAAGTAATTAAATGCTCATACATCTTCTTGAAGAGTGTTTGCTATGAAAAAACACAAGATGTTACAAAATCTAGAATGACTTTTCCTTTTTTTTATTTCTATGCCCGAAGCCATGTTCTCCATGAACACTAGCATACCCTAAAGCATCCTTTCTCACATGTCCACTAAGATCTCCACCTAGACAAATCATCTCTCTTTGTGGGATTCCTTGCATAATCTTATCCAAATCCTCCCAAAAAGCATGTTTATCATATCATCTAAACCAATTTAAGCTGCATAAACTGAGATGATATTCGGAATTTCTTCTTCGAGCACCACTTTTAGCAAAATAATCCGATCCTCAAATCTGTGCACATCAACTACATATTCCTTCAAATCCTTATGAATAACCACTCCAACATCATTTATGCCATTATCTTTACATGAATACCAAAGTTTAAAGAATATCTTCTCGATCTCCCTTACTTTCTCTCCAACCTTTTCTAAAAAAACTCTCTCCGGCCCATTTTGTCTCTTGTAGACATAGTATCTGAATCTTCATCATTCCATCGTATCTACTATCTCCATCAATTTGCCAGTCAAAGTGCCAAAATTCCAACTACAAGTCTGCAACTTCCTTTGTAACCTCTTTTGGACTAACTTCTTTACTCGTATGCGTCTATCATGCAAGAACCCTTGTAAATTTTGGACTGCATCCGAGCAGCGATGCAGCGGAACTAGCTTATTTACTCGCATACGTTCCTCATGCGAGAACCCTTGAACTATATCCAGGCAGCGATAAATGTCGATCATGCTCAACTTGGATGAACACTTCTGAAAGGGCCCTCTAGTTAAAGCCTTGGTGAGGATGTCTACAGTCTGCTCCCCTGAACTTACATGGGAAGTAAAAATGAAACCTTTCCGAATCATTTTTTTTTAGAGTAACCTTTCCGAATCATATCATGTACATAGTGACAATCCACCTCAATGTACTTCGTTCTCTCATGAAAAGTAGGATTATTAGTAATGAAAAAAGCTGCATGGTTATCACATTCTAATTGCATAGGAAGTGATACATCAATGCCCAGGTCAACTAGAATAGATCTGACCCACATCATCTATGTGTTCCCATGTGTCATAGCTCTATATTCTAATTCAGCACTAGATCAGGTAACAATTGTTTGCTTCTTGCTCTTCTAGGATACTAGAGAGCCACCAACAAATACAACAAATCCTGAAGTAGACTTCATGTCCTTAGGACATCCTACATAATCTGCATTTACCCAAGCTGTGTGACAGTAAGAGATGCCCTTTTTTCTGAAAAATAATCATGCACCTGGAGATGACTTCAAGCACCTCAGAATCATATGGACTGCATCCATATGCACCTATCTAGGTTGCTCAATGAACTGACTGATCCGACTAACAACGAATGAAATGTCTGGCATGGTGATGGTAATATAAAGTAGCTTCCCTACAAGTTCTTTGTATCTTCTCTTGTCCACTTCCTCTGTATCATCGTCGTATAGCCTCATGCTAGGATCCATAGGAGTAGTAGCATGCCTGCACCCAATCAAGCACGTCTCAGCTAAAAGATATGTGGCATACTTTTGTTTGGTCATCACAAGACCCTGCTGGTTCTAGCAAACTCTAATCCCAAAAAGTATCTTAGGGTGCCAAAGTCCTTGGCACTATTGTAAAAATCACCCAACTGGCCCGACTAGTAGGTCCGACTAGTCTAGTCGATGGGGTGGCCGATTGAGTATTGACTAATTCCGACTAGGTCGACTAGTCAATCGAATTTTGCTTAGAGATACCACATTCTTTTGCTTTTTTAAAGCAAACTTATTCTAATATGCTTAATGTTTTATTTAAATTCAATTACTTCTTTTCTTTCATTATGATAATATAAAAAATGTACAAATCTTTTTGTAAATATATAAAATATATGCATAAAAATGATTTAGATATTTAAAATAATTAAAAATTCAAAATTGATTAAAGCCCGACTAAATCCAATTAGTCGCTCGACTGCCACTTAATCCTCAATCAGTGACCCAACAGCCCAGTATCGCTTGTTAGTCATGGATGTGCAAATAAAAGGATTGGTAAAGAAAAGGAGGGTTTCCAATATCACTAGAACTAGATGGTGAAATCTTCAACTGAAACAATCAAGCTTTAGGAAGAAGATTTTAGAAGACTTATCTTGAGATTGTAGCGGAAGTGGAAATGAGATGTGGGAAGCGGTAGCATCTTGTATCCAAAGGGTAGCCAAAGATATGTTGGACGAGACAAAGGGAGGAGCTCCATGCCAAAAGGAGGCTTGGTAATGGAGTAGAGAGGTGCAAGAAAAGCTTAAAATTAAAAGAGCATGCTTTAAAGCTGTCTAAGGATAGAACAGAGGAGACTGTCACAAACTACAAAATAGCGAAGAAGGAAGCAAAGAAGGCTGTAAGCGAAGCTAAGTCAAAAAGCTTATGAAGTTTTGTTCAAAAATCTCGACTCGAAGGAGTGCCAGAAGGACATATTCAGGTTGGCCAAAGCAAGAGAAAGAAAGACCAGAGACCTTTCTCAAGTGAGGTGTATCAAGGATGAGGAAGGTCACGTGTTTGTTACTTAGAAGGATATATAGACTAGATGGAAGCAATATTTCCATAAGCTTTTCATTGGGGAACGAAATAGAGAGATCACTTTGGGTGATCTAGCTAGTAGTGAAAGTTACTTGAATCGTGCAAGCAATAGACGAATACAAAGAAAGGAAGTAGAGGAGACTTTGAAGGTTATGAGAGCTGGGAAAGGTATAAGACCGGATGACATTCCTATAGAAGTATGGAGAGTTTTAGCTGAGCGTGATTTGACTTGGCTTACAAATTTATTCAATATTATTTGGTTCAATAAGAAAATGCTTGAAGATTGGAGAAGTATTGTGGTGCCTCTTTAAAAGAACAAAGGGGGTATTCAAAATTGTTCAAATTATAGAAGTATCAAGCTGATGAGTCACACTATGAAAATTTGGGAATGTGTGATCGAAAGAAGGTTGAGGCAAGTTTCCAAAGTAAAAGAAATCAATTCGGATTCATGCTAAGTCCCTCAACTATTGAAGTCATCCATTTGATGAGGAGAACAATGGAGGTTTATAGAGCTAAAGGAAGAACCTCCATATGATTTTTATTGATTTGGAGAAGGCTTATGATTTTGTCCCACGTGAGATATTGTGGAGAGTTTTGCAGACGAGACAAGTGCATGTCCTATTCATTAACCTCGAAAGGATATGTATGATCGGGCTTTATCTTGTGTAAGGATCCAGTCTAGGAAGACTGACTATTTTGACATCAACATTGGTTTAAATCAAGGTTCATTTTTGAGTCCATTTCTTTCTACTTTGATTATGGACGAGTTGACAAGTCACATTCAGGATGAGATATCTTGGTGTATGTCATTTGTTGATGATAGTGTATTGATTTATGGGACTGGAAATGGAGTAAATGAGAAGCTTGAGGTCTGGAGACATGCATTGGAGACTAAAGGATTTCGTATAAGTAGGGCTAAAACTAAATATATGAATGCACTTTTGACGGAAGCAATGATGAAGGAATCGAGGTGAAGATTGGTGATGATAACATTCAATCGAGAGATTCTTTTAGATGCTTAGGATCTATTTTGCAACATGATGGGGAAATTGATGGAGATGTTACTAATAGAATAAATGTAGGTTGGCTAAAGTGGAGAGGAGCCTCTAATATTCTCTGTGATAAAAATTTCTTTAAAAATCATAGGAAAGTTCTATAAAGCAGTCGTAAGACCTGTTATGCTCTATGCATATGAATGTTGGCCTGTGATCCATAGACATGTGCAAAGAATGACAGTAGGAGAAATAAAAATGCTAAGGTGAATGTGTTGACACACACGTAAAGATCATATTCGGAATGATGCAATCAGAAGAAAATTTGGTGTAGCTCGATCGAGGATAAGATGCGAGAAAATCGCTTAAGGTGGTTTGGCCATTTGCAAAGGAGGATAAGATGCGAGAAAAGCTAATGCACCGGGTAGGAGATGCGAGTTTTAGGATGTTGAGTCAGCTAAGAGAGGGCGATGATGACCCACGAAGTGTTAAAATGAGACTATACGAAGAGATCTTAGTTATTTGGATATAAGCCCGGGATTGACCCAAAATAGATCTAAATGGAGGCAAAGAGTCCATGGAGTTGTAACTACTTAATTGTGGGAAAAGGCTTTGTTGTTGTTATTATTGTTATATGTACCCATACCATGGACCACGTAAGGTCACCAAATATCACAATGTATAAAACAAAGGAGAAGATCGGTGAGGCTCAACTTGCGAGGAAAGGGCTCTATAAGATGTTTCCCAAGCTGACACGACTCGCACTCAAATGGTTGAGTTAGGTTGGTTCAGGAAACATCTGAGAGAGAGATATGAAGGACAGGTGACCAAGATGCATGTACCACAGGAATGGGTCAACATCAATTGAAGTAGCTTCAGTAAAACAGGTGTAGGTAGGAACTTCATGTAGCAGAGACCTTTCTTCTCATACCCTCCCCCCCAAGAATTTCATCGTCTAAATATCCTAAAAATATCAGAAATGTTCACCATAATAACCCTACAACTAAGCTCAGAACACAATCTATGGACATATATTAAGCTCAAAGGAAAGCCAGGAATATTGAAAACTCCAAAAGCTTGAGTCTGGAAGAGAACTCTATACTACCAACTGAAGTAATGAGAGAAAGAGCATTGTTCGTTGATCGAACAGACTTTACATGTTTAGAAGGCTGAGCGGAAATTAGAGAACTACCTTTTTTCATCAAATGAGTCGATGCTCCACAATGATCTATGCAGATGTAGAAGCAGAGGCAGAATTGCCTACAGTACCTGAGGTAACAGCCAAACTGGCAGTAGGTGCATAATTAGTAGTGGTGGTAACATTACTCTGTACCAGTTGCATGAGTCGAGAGTAATTTTCATAGGAGAGTTGGATTGCATGTCCTATTTGTCCATGATCAGTAAGTATATCAAACTTAAAAGAGAAATCATCAGACTCGGTAGAAGCTCGGTTGGTTGCGGGGTTTCTCCAAACTTCACCCAACACGTGTCAGTCGAATGGCATATCCTGTGGTAGTGCATACACAGAGGATAAGTATGTCTTTAACCTTGTCCATAGTTGCAACCTCGTCCACCACGGAAGGTAGAATGTCTACCTTGTCCGGGTGATGCAAGGTTGAGGTCTCGATCAGTTGAACAGTTGAACTTAGCCAGAGTGGCCACGAGTGGAGTCAAGTTGTTAGAGCTATCCAAATATCACTCAAAATGATGGGATTGTGTTGGTGGTAAGGAACTAGCCTTCGTTGTCTGATAACTAGGACCCAATCCTGTAAGAAACATGTACGCATTCCATTCAGATCTCGTTGTCACCTACTTGGGGCAGCATGTGAGTTGAAAAATGCAAGCTCCTCATATAAGCCCGTAATTTGCGATAGTACTAGAAACGAAATGAATCCCCCGGAGTGATAAACTATATCCGCATATAGATATCAGCAAGCTCTACGTACAATCCATATCTCTGTAGTTATTGGTAGCAGTTGTCTGACCTACATTGTTTGTTAGTCAGTTCATGTTCTGACGGTTATCCTACAATGAGTATTCATAGTCGTTATCCTATGCCTTGGAAGGATCTTTTGTAAGAATATATATCTTCTTCTGACCACTAGCAAATACCTTAAAACTCGATACCAAAGTACGCGGTTAGCTGTAAGCTTATACATTGCACCCCCCAATAGATGAGGTGGATATATTGGGTTTTGTTTTAGTAAGGCCAGAAGAAAAAAATTAAGAAAAAAATTAAGAGGAATTGATTGTTAACTATTAGGCATCAAAAAATGGGCTAATGGACCAAACAAGGGATATATATACATATATATATATCCAGAACGTTGTGCATTGTACAACAGACATTGTGATCTAACTTGACTCAAACCTCGTGGTCTAACTTGACTCCATAGTAGCAGAAAGTTGTGCATTGCAATAGCAATTAAGGCTTGACTCCAATTGACTCTGGTAGTTGACAAGAAGCAATCACGTAGTAGCACACCTCGTGGTTTGCTTGGTGGTGAGAACTGAGAACTATGGCTCGATATCCAATACTTGGTGATGATGTTGAGATATTTAGATGCAACCTCCAGCACTTGACAATGGTGATCAAATACGATGAGAACTTTCATCAGTCGGTGATGGTATTGAGAGCTTTGGATGCAATCTCCGACACCTGGTGATGGTGATCGGATACAATGAGGACTATGACCTGAAAATCGGATGCATGCGGATGCAATCTCCTAAGATAGGGCTTAATCATGTTGGCGATGGTGATCAAATATGATCTCCAATAACTAGGCCGTGGTGATGAGAAGTAATCTCCAGCATTTAGCGATGTTGGCATGCAAGAGAAAACTTTGGCATTGGTGGCAGCCAGCAGATGATGGCATCTATGCAACATATAGGTCTTCTATGGAACAAGATGGATATTTTACAGAACATGATGGTGGCGATCAACAGAACGCCATGATTGAGATTGCACATAATACGATGAGAATGATGGTGAAAGGGTTAGGTCTAGGGCAAGAGAGACCCAGAGCTCGAATCTTAGACCATCGCTCTAATACCATGTGGAAAATCAATGAGATAAATTACTTCAGAGGGTAGGATTTTTTGTATAAAGTTGGAACCTTAAAATACACAAAGAGAGAAAACACAATTAAGTCCACAATAGGACTAATTGAAATAGAAAGAACAAAAAAATAAAATGCTAATGTCTAAATATAGAGAACATCAATATATTCAACATAAGATCCTACTCTCTTGGACATGATTTGCATTATATTACAACTACAACGAAGGTTTTAAAAACATGACGTGTATTGAGACGTTTTTCTATCATTGTGGCCAGGCGTATGCCTTACATGATAGAGAAAAAATGTTCACAAATACTAGGTTACATTTTCCACACCCAATGGTCCCGATCAATAGTCATTCTGTCATTCTGACTGACGGATTCCAATAGCAGAAAAAAGTCCTCCAGGCATTGGTCAGATAAGTTTGCCATGAAAGAAGCCATCCAGTTGCTATCTAACCAGTAGTCAAATACCTGCACGTTACGGTTAGCAGTCAGTGCAAATAGGCGAGGGAATCTGATAGAGTGTTCCCTTACCTGACCAGTTATATGTCTAGAAGGCAAAAGACCTACCATCCCCGAGCATCGGATGGAAGAGCTCGTGAGAACAAGGCATAATTGTGCTAAGCCATTTCCCAAAAGAGGGGTGAAAAAGCAGATGTTGGGGCATACTGTCATGGACCCCAATGTTATAGATTTTGTGAATGAGACGACAATGCAAGTCCTCAATTCCGCTCCAGATCTTACTAACTCATTTCAGAAGAAGAGCCTCGTTCATTGTTTCCAAACATGAGATACCAAGGCCACCAACCACTTTTGGCTAAGTACAAGTCTCCCAATCAACTAAATGCATCCCCGACCCATCCTAGCCAGTTTTTCCCCAAGGAATCTTCGCACGATCAGCTCCAGCCTTCGCCTGATACCAGAGGGAGAAGACGAGAAGACATGAAGAAAACATGAATTGCCGAGAGAACTGCCTTTACAAACACCAATCACCCACCACGGGATAAAATAGTTGCCTTCCATCTAGAGAGTCGTTTCTCCATTTTCTCTATAACAGGCAGTCGATCATACAATTTAAGCTTTCCCATTGTCATGGGGAGACCAAGGTAGTATATCGGCAGAGAACTATGTTATGTACCCAGCTCCATACAACATGCATGGGCATTAAGATGAGTAAGGCCAAAAGGGATATATATGGACTTACCATGGTTCAGAATAAGTTTGTATAACTCGCCAAATAGTTCCACAGTTGTAGCCATTCCCTTAGCCTCTTCCGGGCCACCTATGATAAAAAAAGATGGTGTCATCTGTATACTGCAACACAGGGATAGAAATATCATCAATTTGAGTAACTTGTTGTGAGACCATTACGCAACACCTGCTCCACCAAGCAGGACGAAACATCAACTGCAAAGGGGCACCCCTGACGTACACCCTGTTGTGGCTGGCAAAAACCTCTCTCGGGGTGACCATTAATAAGCATTGAATATGAGGTTGTGGTAAATACAACACATCATCCAAGAGATCCAAGTATCGTGGAAGCCTCTACGAGACAGTGCCATCCAAAGAAAACACCAGTCAACCGTGTCATAGGCATTTGTGAAGTCCACCTTCCAAAGGACCCTCTTCGATTTACGTCTCTTCCAGTCAGCTATAATCTCAATTGCCATGGTCAAACTGTCCCCAATCTATCTACCAGGAATAAAAGCCGATTGGAGTGGTGAAATGAGGTGATCCAGAACCATGTTCAATCTGATTGCCAAGACCATTGCTACTACCAAATAGATGGCATTGTAGAGAGAAATCTATCGGTAGTCTTCTACTCTCTCTGAGACCACCATCAGTCATCTTAGGTAGTAGGAAGATAAGAGCCTTGTTAAATCTCTCAAATCATGCACTACCCCGAGTAAACTCCTTCATAACCTTCACAACTTCATCCCCAACCACTGTCCAGAACTCCAAAAGAAAAAAGTGGGAAACAATCAGGACCGAGTGCACTGTTTGCATTCAAGTTCCCGACCGCTACTTTCACCTCCTCGAGTGTAACGTTCTGAAACAAGTGATTTGCATGTTGCTCAGAGAGATGAGAAGCCCCCTGTCCAGACCATCTCCAAGGTCTATCTATGTTTCTCCTTGAGAAATCATGAAAATGATCAGTTATTGCCTTCCCCATCTCCCGATCACCCTCCACTCTCCTTCCATTCACGATCACATAGTCGATCAAGTTATGACGATGCCTCCCACTAGCAATTCTATGAAAATATGCCATGTTTGCATCCCTTTCTTTGAGCCAAGAGTGATGGGACATCTGTTTCCACTCTGCCACTCTCTTCTTATCTTCAGTCGGGATGATTTTCATAAGCTTCTGCTCTCTCAACAAGTTCTACGTTTAAAAGATATCTGGAGTCTTCCAAGCCATCAATTATGCAAACCTCTGCCTTTGCTTCAGCACGACGTGCTATTCTATCCTCTCTCATCTCCTTCTTGAAAGAACAAAGACATGTGCGCAGAGAAACTAGCTTTTGTGCCAGACGGGAGGCTGTAGAGCCATATACCTCAGTGGAGGTCCAGTGACTGGAAACCAATTCTTTAAAATCTTCCTCTTGCAGCCAGGCCTTCTCAAACCTGAAGAAACCCCTAGGAGGAGAGGTATCACCCGAGTCCCAAACCAACGACGTGTGGTCCGATCTAGAATGAGGTATGGTGTAGAAACCGAAAGGGGAATGACCTCCAGAAGCTCGGTAGAGGCCAGGAATTGGTCTATGCAGGAGCGAGACCTAGCCCTCCTCCAAGTGCATCTAGTGTCACCAACATCAATCACCTCAAGCTCTAACTCATCAATCAGGTCAGCGAAATCCCCCGAACTAGGGTCTTGACTCCCTCTCAAACTAAGGTAATCTTAAGAGAGCAACATGACATTAAAGTCGTCACCAACCAGCCAGGACACCTCAAAGGAGTTTTGATGCAAACAGAATTTTGCAACGTTGATGAAAATAATCTGATGTATAAAAAATTAAAGGAAAGTTGTACAAAGCAGTCGTGAGACCTGTTATGCTTTATGGATCCGAATGTTGGCCTGTGAACCATAAACATGTGCAAAGAATGAATGTAGCAGAAATGAAAATGTTAAGGTGGATGTGTGGACACACATATAAAGATCGGATTCGGAATGATGTAATCAGAAAGAAAGTTGGTGTAGCTCCGATCGAGGATAAGATGCGAGAAAATCTCTTAAGATGGTTTGGACATTTGCAAAGAAGATCAGCTGATGCACCAGTTGGAAGATGCGAGTATTGGGATGTTGAGCCGGTTAAGAGAGGGTGAGGACGGCCCAAGAAGTGTTGGAAAGAGACCATACGAAGGGATCTTAGTTTTGTGGATATAAGCCCGGGATTGACTCAAGATCGATCTGAATGGAGGCGAAGAATCCATGTAGCCGACCCTACTTAATTGTGGGAAAAGGCTTTGTTGTTGTTGTTGTGATGAAAATAATTTGATGTGGATTTTTCGGTGGAGAAGATGGAGGGGTTGAGACGAGAAAACTCGTTGGAGAACGAGGGATTTTTGGAGAAGAGAATCGCGGAGATCGCATGGGGAAGGACAGAGACGAGAGAGATAAAGAGATAAAATCTCAATTACAATTGTAATCTGACCTATCTAAAACAATTGCCTACCATCCCTTCTATATAAGAGGGGTGGGGTTACAAAGATAGAAATAAAATTCAAATTGACTCTAATTGATTCGAATCAAAATTCAAATCTTCCTTATACTAATTTGACTCTAATTCGAAATTCAAAATTCAAATTTAATACTGACTAACTAATTTGAGATCACATGCGATCTCTTTTATTTAAATAAAATTTGCAACGACTCGAATAAACGTAAATAAAATTAACGGATAAAAATAGAAAATTGAGACCCTATTTGTTGACTTCGTGCTGCATCAGTTCTCCTCCGCTTGAAAAAATTCATCTCCCGACGAATTGCTTGATCTTCGACGTGCCGTTGGAGAATTCGATCTTGAAATTGTAGCTTCAAACTTCCCAATTAGATCTTTTTCCATGTTATGTTTGTAATTTCTTTCCACCGACAGGTATGACTGCAAATGTTCTACCCCTTCACTTAAACAAGAATCATAAGAAAAGTTCTTCAATTGAACTTTGAGGTAAAAACTCTTGGAAGGAGGGTCTTTTCTACAAATTTTCCAAATCAACCCCAAATTCCTAGTTTTATGGGATTCGGATCCCTTTGGAGATGGGAGTTGTGTTAGGGTTTCACCTTCAAATAATCGACGGCGGTAGGATTTTGGGAGCACCATGTAATGGTAGCGGCGGCGGCCTCGAGGATGCAGGCGCTGGCGCAGGCTTGTCGGAAGCGGGATGCGAGGAAGATGTTAGCAAGGCTGCGTTGTTGGGTTGGGGAAACGGGTGCAGCAGCGCGCTAGTGGAGTGAGAAGAAGGGTAGGGCGGCTTCGGGTCAGGATGGGGAGGGTGGTGGCGGGAGGAGGCGATGGAGCGGGAGGTGGGGAGGCTGGGGTAGGCAGCAGTGGAGCTGGGAACTTCGCTTGGGGGTGTGGGGGCAGCAGGAAAGGGGGGCGGCGGCGATGGGTTTTGGGGGGTGGGAGGGGGTTGCGGTGGGAGCATGACAGTCGATGGGGCTGGAGGGTGCCTCGCAAGGGGTGCGGGGGTGGCAACTGATAGCACTGGGGCGGGGGGGTGCCTCGCACGAGGTGCGGGGGTGGCGGGAAGGGCTGGGGCTGGGGCTGGGGAAGGATGTGGGGCAGGCAACAGGACTAGGATGAGTGTTGGAGGTGAGATAATGGCGAGGGGGACCTGCGAGGGGGCCGTGAGTGGGGCGTAGGTCGATTCCGACGGCGTTTGCAAGTCTGAAAATTCTTGGAAAGCGAGCAGGTCAACATTTTTCCCTCTGCAATGGTCTGGACTGCAAGCAAATCATCATTGACGGTGAGTTTTCCAAGATTTTCTTCATCATAGGTCTGGTTAGCGGCTTCTACGGTTGAATACTTTGATTCGGCGGCTTTCTTGGAAGCGCTTTCGGCGGCGCTTAGGGTCTCAAAGTTAGCAACCAAAACACGTAGTTTTGATTGAAAGTCGAGCCATATGCCCATCATCTCCTTGTTGTAGGCGACGTTGGCTCGTCGTCTACGTTCCGACGAATGATAATATTTCGTTGAATGTCGGCAGGAACGTCTGGACAGATCGTCAGATCGTGAGGACGATCTGTAGGCCATGCTCTGTTACCAATTGATGCAAAAAGAAGTTTGCAACGTTGATAAAAATAATTTGATGTGGATTTTTCGGTAGAGAAGATGGAGGGGTTAAGAGGAGAAAACTCGTCAGAGAACGAGGGATTTTTGGAGAAGAGAATCGCGGAGATCGCGTGGGGAAGGAGAGAAACGAGAGAGATAAAGACATAAAATCTCAATTATAATTGTAATCTGACCTATCTAAAACAATTGCCTACCATCCCTTTTATATAGGAGGGGTGGGGTTACAAAGATAGAAATAAAATTCAAATTGACTCTAATTGATTTGAATCAAAATTCAAATCTACCTTATCCTAATTTGACTCTAGTTCGAAATTCAAAATTCAAATTTAAAACCGGTTAACTAATTTGAGATCACATGTGATCTCTTTTATTTAAATAAAATTTGCAATGACTCGAATAAATGTAAATAAATTAGACTCTAATTAACGGATAAAAATAGAAAATTGAGGCCCTATTTGTTGACTTCGTGCTGCATCAAGTTTCTTGCAGTGTGGAGGTCTGCCCACATTTCTGATCTAAGAACCTGCAAGAAAGGTCCGTAGACACAGGAGAACGTGGTCTGCGTGCCCGAAATCTTGTTTACATGTTTCTCCTTCAGCTCCGACACCAAGCTAAAGATAGAGTCTTTCCATGCAACGATAAACCCTCCCATTGTGCCAGCCGCATCCAGAGATCTGAACTTTGTCAAGGAATTTCCAAAGAAAGAGGAACATGATGAAACTTTAGACTCATGTAATATCGCCACTTCACAACCCTAATCACCCAACCGAGCTCCCACTGAGCGTCGCTTTTCCGTGTCACCCAAAACCCTCATGTTCCAAGATAGAACTTTCATTGAGGAAGAGTAGCGGGAGCCGAAGTTCGGACAACGCCCGCTATCGTCACCACCTGAGACTTATAGGTCTCAATGTTGACCATCTTTGCATGCTTTCCGGTCCTGTACCGATTTGATCTCCTCCCAGCTGCACTCTGTGTGCTTGTAGAACATGCTGAAG
The DNA here is from genome assembly GCA_037367405.1 of Ottelia alismoides. Classification (NCBI taxonomy): domain Eukaryota; kingdom Viridiplantae; phylum Streptophyta; class Magnoliopsida; order Alismatales; family Hydrocharitaceae; genus Ottelia; species Ottelia alismoides. The sequence continues at coordinate 725,037 of JAZKJV010010578.1, read as the reverse complement.
GAGCAAGCAAGGAGTTATCAATGGCACTTGTCACCTGACTAGGGACATCATGGAGTACCTGACCCGGGTGGAAGAGGGGTGTCTGACCCAAAGCAGACTCCAATGTCACCATCGCCCGCTCAAGGAAGGAGTTCCACTGCGGAAGAGGGGCTAGGTCTGCCTCCGGAGCTAAAGGGTCTGCTGAAATTGTAGCAGGACCAAGTTGTAACATCTCTCGCGGCTCTACAATCACTCACGTGCAACATAGATCCTCTATCATGGAATGCACTACTGTTGATACATGCAGGGGCGAAGGGGATGGAAGGAGCTCCTCAACCTGGTTTTGAGTAGGGCCTCCTGGCGAATCGTCATGCGAAAACTCAAGTTCGAAAAAGGGCATCCCTATTAGTGTGTTGCCCTTTGTTGGATCTGCCTCATCAAATGGGCACAACACTTTCAAATAGCATCCCTTTGGGTTTACAATCGGAGCTTCTAAAAGAGGTCTTTATTGGGTCAGGTATGAGGGTACCCGAGATGGAGCAGTGCTCCAATAAAGGCTTGCCCATTCTAGAAGGTCCCGAAGACCCCCTCCGCCGAGGACGGGTGCCCCGGTTCGTGCATACAAGGCCATCATGAGACTCATGCATACCAAGGACATCACGAGACCCCCTCCTTCAAGGACGAGAACCTAGTTAATGATTGCAATCTTATTTGGGAATTAAAAACTACCGAACAGAAATGGTTTCTTTACTTGGTTGCTGCATAGAAGCCGCATTATGACGAGGGATCATTGTGCCAAACTTTTCACGGATGTCTCCAATAGATGTCCACTTCGTGAAACGCATATTGAAACGGTTGACCATCTTTTCTTCCACGGCATGAAGACTTTTGCAATCTGGCATGAATTGGACATCGAGTAGCTGAGTATACAAAATCTAGATATGTTTTGGGACTCGATGTTTGAGGTGAAGCATCGTTCTAGAGAGGGGCGTCTACGGCTTATATTAACTATCTGGGCAATCTGGTTAGCTAGAAATTGTGCTCTTTTTCCTTTACAATGCTTTTTATTGTGAAAATGTAATTTTCCATTCTTTTAGAGTCATAACTTCTGTAAGTCCTTCTGTTACTCTTCCATGTCATTTAATATATTTGGGGTGGATACCATAACGTGTTTTTCCCCCTTTTAGCTAAAAAAAATAAATACTAGGTTATAAACATCCACAAATAACTGTACGTTTTGTTTTCTTCATTACTAATCATACAACCTACGTTGATTAGCAATTCAGAATAAAAAGAGAAGATGTTGAAAAGGTTTAACATATTATTTGATATGAGTATAAACAAATGATATAATGAACAAATCTAATAATCTAATGCTTGAAATGCGAATAGTATCTTTTTCTTTTTTAGACAATTCATGATTGATTTATAAAGAAACAGTGGTCTGATATATAACTTATAAGATAATATCACGTTTAATGTACTAATATACATAGTTCAATATCATGCATTTCTTTTTCGATTCAAGTTGATCTATAATACAAAATCGGTTTACATACATAACATGAAAATACCCTTCATCAATTTATTGTTCACAATGATTATTAAAGAACATGCAGATAGTAAATATAAGCTTAATATGTTAGTAACTGCAAAATAAATGCATTAAAATTTTTTGTTCATGTTGATTTATAAAGAACAAGTAGAATAAAGTAAAAATAAGCTTAATATGTTAATAAACTGCAAAATAAATACAATAAATTTTCTCTTCATGTTGGTTTATAAATAATTCTCTTTATGTTGATTTATAAATACTGAGAAAAAATGAGCTTACTATGTTGATAGACTGCAAAAATAATTGCATTAAATCAATCAACTTACCGGTGTTGGAGTGTTAATTAGATGTCTTTCAGTGAATCCCAAGCTCAAGGACTTGAAAGTACTTCCACAGAAGATGAAAGGCTCACAATCAAAGAGAAGAGAAGAATATATAGTAGGAAACAAATAAAAAATCAGAAGAGATTTGAGACAACGCCTCACGTCTATGAGGCGCATACCTCAGCGAGGTTGCTTGAGGTGTTTTTTTTAAAACAATGATTACAACATCAAAAAGATCACGAAAAAATAGTCTCTTAGTGTGTATAGATCAATCCCACTCATTACTCAACCATCCTTGAGAGATCTCTGATTTCTATCTTCATATGATGCCTCAGATGGATCATCTCTTTCTTAAAATGTGAATATTGCCCTATCCTAAAAAGGAAATAATATACCAAGATTGTGTCATATCTATGTATGATGAAATGTGGATTGCTACTTCCAAAAGTTAAGACTTTGGCATGACAAATTCAAACCTACAATATCATAAACAATACGATAATCATCCTATAAAAATTGCATCCAAAGATGCATACTTATGAGTTGACTAACCTTCACAATATTGTCAACATACTTCATGTCCATTGACACTGCAATTCCACTGCAATAGGACGGTGATACTATGTTAAAAATATGAAACCATTAGCAAGAAACATTGAGAAGAAATACCTAAACACGTGATTGAAAATCATGATAGTAGTTATCAATGAGTATCCATGAAAGAAACGCCTGGATAAAGATAGAATGTAATCCACATTAGATCAATTGAGTCTAAGTTTTAATGCCATAAAAGATGTCATGAATCTATCTCAAATTACATCTCCATGACATCAACAAAATCCTGAATATTTTTTTCCCAAAAGGGGATATACGCTAAGGTGTATGCCCCAAATATATTAAAATAGGAATAAAAGTTAACAGAAAACTTATATGAGCCATGATTCAAGAAGAATCGTGGAATGTGAAATTACATTTTCAAAGTAAAAATGTTGTAAAGAAAAGAGTACACCATTTCTAGCAAGTCATATTACCCAAATCATTGCAAGAGGCCGTAAGATTTCCTCTCTAGGTCGAACCTTTGCTTCAAATAAGAAGTCCCAAAAACGATCCAGATTTTGTGTCCAGCCTCTCTATATCAAGCTCATAGCATATAACACAAGTCTCCATGCAATGGAAGAAAAGGTGATCCACCGTTTCAATATTGGATTCGTAGAGAGGGCACCTGTTGGAAAAATCCACGAAGGGTCTTGCACAACGGTCTCTCATCATAATACGTCCTCTGCGTAGAAGCCATAGAAAAAACTATTCTGTTTTGTAGCTTCAATCTACAAATAAAATTGCAGTCCTAAATCGGAGTGTCTATCCTCGACGGCAGTGGTCTGGAAATTATCCTGTAAGCATGCTTGACTGAGAAAACATTATCTTTCCATACCCAGTGATCACACTCATATGTCGGTCTATCTATCTGACACAGAGACCCAAGAAGGAGGAGAAACTCCTCTAGACATTGATCGAAAAAATCTGTAACAAAAGAAAGCATCCAGTTACCATCTACCCAGGATTCTAACACCCTTGATTCACGGTTAGCGGCCAGAGCAAATAAGTGAGGGAATCTGAGGGAGAAGGGGGCCTCTCCCATCTAGTTGTCAGTCCAGAAAGTAAAAGATTTACCATCACCCAGAACCGGTCGAAAGAGCTCCTAAAATCGAGGCATCACAGTGTTGATCCCTTTTCCAAAAGGTCGAAGGGTGGAACACTAGGTGCCGCGGCAATTCACCCTGCACCCCGATGTTGTAAACGTAGTGAATGAGATGGCAACAAAGGTCTTCACCTCTACCCCAAATCCTGCTCACCCATTTAAGGAGAAGTGCCTCGTTTATAACCTCCAGACGAGAAATCCCGAGGTCGTCCTCCGCCTTTGGCAATGTGACACTCTCTCAATCAACAAGGTGAATCCCAGAACCAGATTGTCTTGTTTTACCCAAAAGGAATCCTCGCGTAATCACCTCCAGTCTGCACCTGATAACAATGTGTAGTAAACGAGATGACATAAAGAACACATGAATAGCAGAGAGTACGGCTTGAACAAGCATCAAGCGCCCATCCTACGATAGGATAGCTACCTTCCAAACAGAGAGTTTCTTCTCCATCTTCTTAATTACAGGAAACCAATCAGAAGTCCTTAGCTTCCCAGAGGTCAGTGGAATACCAAGGTAGCGGATTGGCAGAGAGCCCCTCTCCATACCAAGCTTGTCACAGCAATCATGCACATCCTATAAAGAATGACCAAAGGGGATCGCTACTGACTTCCCAAGGTTTAGCAAGAGGTCGGATAGTTCTCCAAAAAATTCTATTATAATGCCCATTCTTTTCACCTCCTCCTCTACCCCTTCAATAAAGAAGATCGCGTCATATGTGTACTGCAGCATCGAGATAGAGATATCTTCAATGGAGTATCCTGCTCAAAGATTATTTTACACCACTTGTTGAACCATACAAGCCAAGACATCGGTTGCAATAATAAAAAGCATAGGAGCAAGGAGACACCTTGCCGAACGCATCGTTGTGTTTTAAAGAAGCCTCCCTCAAGACGCCCATTGACTAGCACCGAGAAAGAGGTTATCGCGATACAACGTCTCATCCAAGATATCCAGATATCCAGAAAGACCCATCGAGACATCACCATCGAGAGAAAGCGTCAGTCCACAGTGTCATAAACTTTAGAAAAATCCACCTTCCACAGCACCCCTTTTGTCTTCTTTCTCTTCCAGTCTGCTAAAATCTCTTTTACCATAGCTAAGTTATCCGCAATCTGTCTTCCTGGGACAAAAGCTGATTGAAGGGGTGAGATGATGTGATCTAGTACCCTGTTCAATCTAATTGCCAAGACCTTGGACACAATCAGATAGATAGCATTCGAGACTGCAATCGGTCTAAGAACTTCCACTCTCTCTGATGTCTCCTTCTTGGGAACCAAGACAATGAGAGCCTTGTTAAGTCTCTCAAACCATGTGTTCTTCCTAGTAAACTCTTTCATCGCGTCCACTATATTGTTACTAACCACCATCCAAAATTCCCGGAAGAAGAAAACAGGGAACCCATCAAACCCCGGAGCCCCATCAGCATTCAGGCTCTAAACGGCCACCTTCACCTCCTCCATTATAATATCCTGGACCAAGTGATTCGCATGTTGCTCTGAAAGCCGAGAGGCTCGTTGCCCAATCCACCTCAAGTATCTATCTCCACTCATTCTCGAGAAATCATGAAAATGATTTGCAATTGCGACTCCCAACTCCCGATCTCCCTCCACCCTTCTTCCATTCACTGACACCGAGGTTAGGAGGTTTTGATGGCGTCTCCCACACGCAATTCTATGGAAGTAAGCTGTGTTTGCATCCCTCGCTTTGATCCAAGAATGCCAAGGTCTTTGTTTCCACTCCGCTACCCACTTATTGTCTTCAACCAAGATCACTCTCTGGGCCATAGCCCTGGCCGCGAGCTCTTCCGCTAGCAACTCTCTGGTGTCTTCCAGCTTGTCCAATAGACCAACCTCCGCCTCCGCCTCCGAACGACATGCCCATCTAGCCTCTCTAATCTCCTTGTAAGAACAAAGGCGTACATAAAAGGAGATCAACTTCTGAGCCAGATGCGATGCCGCGGACCCTGAAAACACAGTGGACGTCCAGTGATTTGAGAACAAGCCCCTGAAATTCTCCTTCTGCAGTCAAGCATGCTCGAATATGAAGAATCCCCTAGTTGGAGAAGCTTCCCTAGACTTCCACATCAACAGTGTGCGATTAGACCTCGTACGAGGCATCGATGAAGCGGACGAAAGGGGGAAAACCTCAAGGCACTCCATAGATACCAGAAAATGATCTAATCTAGACCAAGAGCTAGAATTTCTCTAGGTGTATCTCATGTTTGTGGCATCGAACATTTCAAGCTCCACCTCATTCACAATGTCTGTAAAGTCGACCGACCCAAGATCCTAACCCCCTCGTAGTCAAGGTCGATCAGAAGAAAGTAATGTAATGTTAAAGTCACCTCCTACCAGCCATGTCGCTCCTGGAAATGCGCTCTTGGTACTGCGGAGATCAACTCATAGCTTTGATCTAATAGCATGAACACACAGCCCATATACACACGAGAAGGCAATCCGCAAACCCGTCAACACATTCTCCAAAAGAACAGTAAGTACATGTGAATGCCTCCCCTTCACATTCTCCAAACTTGGAGCCTTTCTAAGCAATGATCACCCCTCCCACTGCGCCAACAACATTTAACACTCAGTATTCCGATAATGAGTTGGTCCCCATCGACTTACAAAGGAAATTAGAGTAGGAAGCAAGCTTTGACTCCTGTAAAAGAATCACATCACAATTCCATTCTACCAACAATGTTCCACTTGAGCATCGTCTTTCCAGGTCACCCAGACCCCTCGCGTTCCATGTTAGGACCTTCTTTTAGATACTATTGAAGGCCCTATCAATCTGACCACTCCTGATGTTGTTGCCATCAGAGATTAAATTGGCGAAAGCTCCAAACTACCCAACCTCGACTTCGTTATACGCTTTCTATCTATGTATCTTTTCAGCTTCCTTCCATGTAGTGTTTCTCCAGCTGAAGAGCTAGAGGAGGCTTGCAAAGCAGAGGGAAAAGGAAGGTTCACAGCAGTGGACAAATCCATGGTTGTCTCCAAGCCAAGCACAACAGCTCAAGAGATGCCTTCAAAGAAGGCATGGGGCCCAAGACTCACCCATCTTGGGAGGACCTCCCGAAATGACATATCTCTACAGGGCACCTTCGATCGAGGCTTTATCTTGTCCAGAAGTGCGACATTAGCCACCCCCAACTGTTGTTGGGTGAAAGCCACAAGCTAGTCCCTCGAACACATAGTACTTTGACCCAGATCCGGGTCGAATCCCTCCTCCAGATATGGATTTCTCCAAAGTCGGGTCCGAGCCCGACTTGCTAAAAAGCCCTAACAGGAAAGGCTCCAGCGGGTCGAAGTCCATAGGATCTCTCTCTAAGGTGGCTACTCGGGTCAACCTCTGACCCGATCGAATAAAGATGCCTTCCAAGAAATATATGATCGCCTTCAAAAGTAGTCGGTTCCCAAAGCAACAAATCCCCGGCAGAGGTGGCGAGAAAGGCGGGGCAAATAGCTCGAAGCAGCGTAGACCTTCCAGGTTATCCACTACAATCATCGCGTGAGAAACATCATCCGGATTCTTCTTCCACGATTGAACACTTTCCAAAATAGGGTCTTCTGCGATCTCCGCCACTTTTTCCGAGAACTTCTCATCCGTTACCGGACGATGGGATTCCGGTGGGGGGGGGGGGGGGGGTCTCTAGCGCGACGAAAGATGAGCATGTGATAGCTTCGAAGGTCTTGGGTGGTGGTGGCGCGGGTAATACAAGCACCAGCAATATGAATAAGGAGCGACCCACCACCAAGGTGCAACTCGACTCCCTGGCAATGGAACTGGAGATCTCCAACACAGCCAACGGTGTTGAAGGGTCCGATCCCGGAGCACGACCATCAGCGAGGATCTTCTTCATTGCCCCAATATTCTTCAGAGCGAAACGCATGCCTTCAATCGTCCTTGAAAGGAATGGTACTCCGGTAATACGGACCACACACTACTTGTTGCGCAGAGCTTCAAAATCCGTGTATCGTGGGAGCTACCATTTGATGCCAAAAACGTGTCATCTCGGAATAGCACCTCTACCTCCGACCTTGAGAGTCCTCTAGCATAGAAAAGACCGTCCCCCAAGGCCACAACGTCCCCTGTGAAAGCAATCTCCAAAGTTTTCCGTAGCCCCTCTGATACGGGAGCGGCTTCAAGACCTTCCAATGTTGAGGATCCAATGAGTTTTCTCTTTGTCCATGCCTTGGCCATGCCCGCTACCTCGCACCACAGACGCAAAGAAGCGAGCCGCATAGTCGTCGGTCGTCGTCAGCACCAGCTTTCTGTCCACGGTGTCCTCCACGTGAGAAGCACCGCAGCGGGGCCCTGCAGACCGCAACCCAATGCCCGAACAGCCCGCATCTGAAACATTGACGCCCCCATTTCCGATGGGAAAGGATCGACCAACCCTCGCTTCCCCTCTCACTCTTCATTGTGGTGTCCCCCGTGTGCCTCTCCCCCTCCCTGTTGGTGACCCTCCTCCACTCCCGCAGCCCCCTTGGACCTCCCACCTCAAACGTGTGCGACGGCGACGAGAGCCCTCCATCTCCAAACCAGGATGTAACATTCACCTGGTTCCGTCCCAAAATCCTTCCAAAAACATATAACCAGAAGTTCTGCATGTTAATATTTCTTGATGTGCGTTTTTTTTATAATAGCTTGCATTAAAACATTAAGAAAACCCGTAATAATGAAAAAAAATTAAAAAGAGTCTGCCAAAGTCATCTGCAAGCAAGCCCAAAGCAAACCTTGGTGTAAACCCCCTCAAATCCACCAAGGAGTGCCATTACCTGGAATGTGTGTCAACTACTTATATAACCAGGGTTGATATTAGTGAATATTGATGTAGAAAAAACTTTCTTCAATGAGAATCCACAAAAGCAATCGGTTTAACAACTCACTATAGCCATTGCCCAACCTTGAAAAGAAGTTTGGAGTACATGGTCAGAACTGCAGCAATAGACAAATGCCATTAAACAAAATGCCATCAAAAGATCAGGTGGAAGTTGAAAGAAATCAAACTGTGGTCAGAACTGCAACAATAGACAAATTCTATTAAACACAAAACCCTCAAAAAATCAGCTAGAAGTTGAAAGAAATCAATCTACTGGATATGTGAAAGAGAACCTCCAACGCTTTTTATCACAAGCAACAAATGGAAAGGTTAAAACAAACAAGTACAGGTTGTGGTCTGATTTTGACCGGAAAAGGGTGATTTCAAACCAATAGATCACTCCTCAGGCCCTAGCGCGTAAATGGAATTGATGGGAATGGTTGTGTCACGAGTCTGCACACTACCGATTCCCTATATGTTCGTGTAGACATGTTTGCTTATGTTTATAGCCCTAGTCTTCGTCTCTTTCCAGCGTCATGTCAGAGAACAAGGTCGACATCCCATCTTCAAGCACCTTCAAAGGTCTGACGCTCATGCAGTTCACGAGCCTTATTCAGTTCAACGAGAAGAAGCACATTCTGACACGGGAGGAGCCGACTGATAAGACTATGGCTAATGCCTCTTGGGAGGTAGATGACTCTTACTACCCTAGTTGTGGAGATAGCCAATGATATCCTACATCTGACTACAATCAAGGCAATGTGGGACATCCTCGCCGCCACATATTCTTAGGTGAGGAATGAGACGAAGATAATGCAACTCTAGCATAACATCTTCACGGTCAAGCAGAATGGCTGCCTTTTTCACACCCTATACGCATTTTTCAAGGGCATGTTTGAGAAGCTTTACAACTCCATGCCTCTTGTAGCTACACCTGAGCAGCAGAAGGCATACAAGAACACCACCATGGTTGGTGTCTTTTTGGCGACTCTTGATCTTGAGTATGATGCGGCATGATCCCTGTTACTTGCGGATAGGGTGGAGCATTGGGTCGGGTCGGACCAGTGACGTGTGACACTATCACTACTCGAGACTCTCTATTCTCACTCATTATCAGTCTTCAGTCTGAACATATCGAGACCTAGGATGCTAGACTTGCTTGTGAACCCTCATAGATATCAGGTCGAGTACTCTTATTGTATTATACCTATTATAAGACCTTGTATAGATCAAAGGAAGTAGGACTCTGGCATCCCTCCCTTCACCTTGACCCAAGGGGGAGACTAAGGCTTTCAAGTCATCCCGGGGGAGCCTAAGATCCAAAAGGAAAAATGCAGAGGAGAGAGGCTCCTGCATTTATTCACAAGATAGGTGGGGAGCAGGAGGCGGACCATAGAGCATGTCGAGTAGGAGGCATGCGTGAGAGACTAGCATTCTCAAAAAGGATGTAAAATCTTAGTCCACAACTAGTCAGCCCAGATAGAGATGCCACTAAGTCAGGCTGATTCAAGTAGGTGATTCAACCACTTTACCAATCTCCTTTACTTTTGGTCTTTTATATAGAAATAAGGGGCCTTGGGATAAATGTCAGGTCTTTTTTTGTTCTCCTTTTTCTTGACTGACCGGATTGGTCACCCCTAACCCATGTGACGTGCAAGGCGAATCCCACCCTTTTCTTGGAATCGAGATTAAAAAAGGGAGATGAACAAGAAGTCGAGGGAAGAGGAAGAGGATGGATTCGTGAAGAGTGAAGATAAAGCTCTTATTAAATATTTAAAAGAAAGTCTTATATTATAAAAAAAGGTAGTCTCCTTTTAGAGAGGTTAGGGGGTTGAGTCGAAGCAGACAAGGAGACTAAATCATCGGTCGGTCTCTCTTTTCAGGCCCACACTACCGCATTAATTAGGGGGACTCGAGGGTGGGGGTCAGGGTCTTTCTTTAGCTTTTTGTCTGATCCACAATGAGATTTCTGGTTGGAGTGCATTCGCATATTATATAAGTATGTTCTCAAAAGTCTGGAACAGTAGAGAAGACTGACAAGACTCCTTCCGATCCTGACCCGAACTGCAAAAGCTCGGGCCCGACTCAGACCTGACGTACTAGTGTGTTGGGTCAGGGTTTTAACCATTGTTGCAAAAATCAGCCGACTAACCCGATTAATCGGTCTGATTAGTCGACTCAGTCATGTAACCGAGTCGACTAGGCCAAATCGACCTATAATCTGGTGTGCCCGATTAATCGAGCGTTTAATCGATCTACTCGACCAATTAGTCGACCCCTTTTAACATAGAAGTTTGGCTAGAGTTTAAGGTCATCTGATCCGAAAACGAATACCCGATTATCTTTAAGTGGGGGCTCACAGTAAGCCTCTCCTATAATCGCACCTAATCCTAGCTGCTCTAGAGCCTCGGCGATCGCCTGCTGCAGCGTTGCTCCCCCTCCTTCATCGCTGATCGTCGCCTTCTCCTCCTCCTTCGCTTCTAGTTGCTGCTCCGACGCCTCATCAACCACCACGAGTCCTCCTGTGTGTTATCCTTGGGACATCCACGCTCTCCTTGCAACTTGATTAGGGGTTTTTCAATTTTTTTTCCTTTTGTTTTTCTTACTTGGTTTATCACTTTAATGCTTGTCTTAGATGTTATTGCTTAGATTTTCTCTACTAAGTTGCATGTTGGTTAGTTTGTTAGGTTATTTTAGGAGTAAAAACTTAATTTTCATGGTGAATGCATTAGCTTATATAAGGTTAGCATTGTGTTTATTATTCTCTAAATGTTTGTTAACTTGGATTTTTGTTTATTTGCATGTTGGTGTGCTTGTTAGGTTCTTTTAGGAGTAAAAACTTAGATATTCTTGTTGATTTGTATGTTGGTTAGCTTATATAAGGTTATAATTGTGTCCATATGCCCTAAATGTTTGTGAACTTAGAATTTGTTTGTTGATTAGGAAATTCAACTTGTGAGTTTAGTTAGATATTCAACTTGTGATTTTCTTCGTTGATTAGGAATAGTGTCTATTATACTCTAAGGTTAGATATTCAACTTGTGATTTTGTTTGTTGATTAGGAAATTCAACTTGTGAGTTTAGTTAGCTTTATGTTTGTTGCTTGGCTAACTTGTGAGTTTGTTGATTAGTAACTTGTGAGTTTGGTTAGTTTTGTGTTGGTTGGTTAGTAATGTGTAAGTTTGTGACTATGTAGGTGGCTACACCTACCGCGAATGTTGCCTCCATTAGCGACTCATCTTTTTACGTGCCAACATGATCAACTGATCTTGCATGGCAATATGGCTATCTTTCAAACCATGTGGATCCGAATACGGTTTACTTGTAGACTATGCAAGAAGGTTGTCAAGGGAGGTGTGCACAAGTTCAACTAACATCAAGCACACCGAAGAGGCAATGTAGCCACATGTTCCAGGGTAGATGAAGAGATGAAAAAGAAGATGATCACATATCTTGATGGCGTTGTCAAGAAGAAGAGACAAAAAGCCATTGATGTTCAGGAGATGAGAGAGGAAAATGATATCACAGGAGATGCGGGTTCGATGAAGAGATCACGAGTATCCGACTCTTTGGAGCAGAACGTCGCAGTGGAAGGGTCATCACGTCAGATGACCATAAAAGATGCATTATCTTAGGATCATCGTGATAGGGGTTACCTCATATATATCCAATTGGGCATATACATCGGTGATTCCCTTTAATGCATTGGCAACAAAGCCCTTCATGTAGATGGTGGAGGTGATTGGGATGTATGGGCCTGGACTAAAGACTACCATGAGGTATGAGCTCAATAGTCTGCTTCTAAAGAAGGCAGTAAAGAAAATGCATGATGACCTGCAATGTCATCGTAATACACAGAAGTTGACGGGATGCTCTTTGATGACCACTACGGAGACGGACATGCGAGGAAGGAGCATCATCAATTTTTATGTCAATTGCGCCTTGGGTACTTCATTTTAAAAGTCCATAGATGTCTCAGATGAGGCTGACACTGCGGAATACATCTTCAAGTTGGTGGAGGAGTGTCTGAATGAAGTGGAAGTGGATAATGTAGTTCAAATTGTGGCGGATAATGCATCCGCCAATGTAGCAACGAGAAGATTACAACTCACAAAAATATCCGTAGTTTTGGTGGACTCCGTATGCCATGCACTCCATTGATCTTGCTTTGGAGGAGATAAGCAAAGAAACGAAGGTGAGGAGTGCAATCACAAAGGCGAAGAGGCTTACGGTGTTCATCTACTCTCACACCAAAACTCTAAGCTTGATGCGCAAGTTCACCAGCAAGAAGGGCATTGCAAGGCCAAGGCAAACAAGATTTGCAACTACTTTTCTCACTCTTGAGAGCCTCTATGAGAAGAAAGATAAGCTGAGGTTGATGGTTTCCTCAGAAGAGTGGAGGAACTACAAATGGTATAAGACCAAGAAAGGAGAAGCAACAAATTCCATAGTCTTCAGCCCTACATTTTGAAACCACACCGCACATGATGTCCGAGTTTTCACTCCATTAGTTCATTTATTGTGTGTGGTTGATGTAGATTGACTTCATCCATGGGCTTTGTTTACAGGGGGTTTGGAGAGGCCAAGTGGAAGATAATTGCATCATTCAATGATATGGAGTCATCTTACCAATTTTTTGTGGGTGTTACCTCCAAGATCAAAAGGTGGCTCGATACTCCATTGCATCTAGCGGCTTATTATTTGAATACATTTTTCTTCTACACAGAATCTCGTGGTGATCCTAATATTGTGGTAAGGAGAGGGTTTAAGGGGTGTATGGAAAGATTTTATCCAAATTTGGATATACAAGATGCAATTAGCAGAGACGAGCTTCTGACATACAAACTTGGTCGTGGAGATTTTGACAAGCCTTTAGCTGTGGGACAAATTATAACAAATGATGAGAATTATGATCTAGATATATTAGTCATTGTTTTCTATTCATGCCAATCATATTAATATTTTATTAACTTGAACAATTTTCTATTTCAATAGCTAATTGGTGGTATAATCATGGAGATGGCACGCCTCATTTGAAAGCCATGGCCATCAAGATCTTGAACTTGACGTCTTCATCCTTCGGATGTGAGCGTAACTAGAGTACATTTGACTCGATAATGACTCCACTCCACCACTTGATTTGATTAGTAATAGTAAAAATTTAAAATAGTAACTGATATAAATTTAAAATTTGTATTTTGATCTTCAGATCCATACCAAGAAGAGAAACAGGTTGGAGAGGAAGAAGTTGAACGATCTTGTGTACGTGTGTTTCAATTCCAACATGTAGGAACGTCGAGTTGAGAAAGAAAGAAGTCCTCTCTCATCTCGTGATCATTCACACATGGATGAATGGACCGGAGATGTCGATGCTCATGACGAGGAGATTTTTCCAGGTTCTGGATTGACATGGGGTGTTGTAGCACATGCTAGTGGTGCCAAAGAGAATTTTTTAAGAAGGAACTAACGAGGTGAACGTGGCAGAGGAGATTCATCTTTGAGTTCAAATCCTACACCAATGAATGAGGAGGAGGAGTTACATCTTGAAGATATAGAAGAAGAAGATGATGATGATGATGATGATGATGATGATGATAATGATGATGAGCTGGAATTGGATGATGACATTGAGGATTGAGTCGATTAACTTGTCTCACTTTCCACTTGTTTTTTTTAGCATGATGTATTTGTTTTTGAACATTCGTTCGTGCTATGTATCAAATATTTTATTTTATCTTGCTTCATTTTTTCTTCTCTTGATATAATACGTTTTTTAAGCTCTTAAAAATATTAAACTGCTAAATATATGAATAAAAATGAGAGTATATGTATTAAAATTTGGGTTTTTATCACTTGTGCCTCTCCGAGATATCGCAATTTCAGTTATGCCCATATCTTTTTGGTAATATCAGTTGTGCCCCTCACTTCTTGCTAATCTATCACTTGTGTCCCTCGAGTTAGTGACCGTCCATAACCAACACAAATGTTCGTTAACTTCAAGGACACAAATGGAATTAAATTTAAAAAAAGGATTGAAAAGTCCTCCTCCTCCCCCGTCTTCTTCCTCCCTTCTCCTCCTCCTCTCCCATCTTCTTCCTCTCCCACCTGATGCATCCCCGACCTCCCCCCACCCCCACCCCCTGCCGCCCCGACCTCCCCCCACCCCCTGCGGCCCCTCCGTCCCGACCTCCCTGTCGCCCCGACCTACCCCCACCCCCTACGACCCCTCCGCCCCGACCTACCCCTCCCTCGGCCCGCGTCGTCCCCTCACCTCCCCCTCCCCGTGCCTCCTCCTCCCCCGCGCCTCCTCCTGCCCCCGTCGCCCCCCGCGCCCAGGCCGAACCTCCTCCCCCAGCCCGCACCTCCCCCTGCCCCCGCCGCCCCCCACGCCTAGGCCGCACGTCCTCCCCCAGCCCGCACCTCCTCCCCCTGCGGGACGGGAGAGCGACTTCGACCACTCGAGGAGGAGAAGCTCTCGCCGGAGTTCGACCTCGAGCTACGGTGCAGCCTCGAGCTCCGTCCCGAGACAGAGAGCGACTCCGACCACTCGGACGAGGAGAAGCTCTCGCCGGAGTTCGACCTCGAGCTACGGTGCAGCCTCGAGCTCCGCTCTGGAATTATGACCATAATACCCTTCTTAACCACACCATGGTTTGAATAAACTATGGTTATTTTATTTTTTTGACGGACAATATGACGGAAGGGCACAAGTGATAACGGAGAAAGAAGTGAGGGGCACAATTGATATTACCAAAAAGATAGAGGCATAACTGAAATTGCGATATCTTGGAGGGGCACAAATGATAAAAACCCTTAAAATTTTGATTTATATATTTAAAATAATGAAAAAAATCAAAACTGATTAATGTCCGATTAAATCTGATTACTCTCCTAATTGCCGATTAATCCTTAGTCAGTGACCCTTCCGACTGAGTACCGACTTCTGCAATCTTGGTTTTAACTTTGGTAACTTTGCCCGATTTTCAAACACGGGTTAGGCTCGGACCGAACCCCAGATGGCGCGTTAAAGTCCAACTCAGCTTGTGCTTAGATGCAAATTATATTTGGAACGGCTCCATCCAATCTGCAGAACTGCTCACCAAATCATCAATCATAGATCACTAAATTATGCAATGGAAGCTAATGCTGATATTATTTTTTTATAAAAAAGGATACGTTGGATTTGCATGGGGTATAACATGGGGGCAATATTTGCATGGGAATAAGAGGCAACAACCCCTCCCCTCCCAATCCATTCTACCCATGTTGCATGTATATTAGAGAAACTGCGACTTACGAGTACAAGAAATTTGACCCAACTTACAGCTATTCATATTTGAGCCCAGGTATTGGAATCAATATCTATTGTTCTTTATTAAGAATAATCTGAAGGTGACCTTGAAAGTGAGGTACTTTGAAGGTTGCATATAAATATCAGATAATTTGACATCTTAAATCCATAATTCCTTATTCCACATTTGAGAAATCATGGCATATTGCATTTAGTTATGCTTCAAAATCAGGTGCCTGGCCAAATTGATTTCAATAAGGTTGCTTTTATATGAGAGATAGATATCTGTTCTAATCTAGTAGTGAAATTATTTGAAAACTCAGTCCATTTTTGGGTTCTAGTGATCAATGTAAAACTTCCACAGTCAACCCCTCGAGAAAGTAAAGTGCAGTGGGCCAAGCCCGGCCCAACACCATGGGCCTTGGGCCGGGCTCGGGTCCTTGTTTTTGCTAAAAATCCGGGCCTCGGTCCGACCCAAGACCCATGGAAATATGATGGCCCGAGCCAGGCTTTCCTGGGTTGGGTCGGGTCGAGCCCAATGCTCCACCTTACTTGTGAATGCTACCATACCTCTCCCATGGAGGAAGAATACTGCAGACTCGGTAGGATCATAGTACCTTCATCTATTGCATCTGATCTCCTCGATTATGGCTACATCTCGCAACAGAGGAGGAGCTTCTCATATGAGAGGATGTGTTGCTCATGGCAGGGGAGGTGCTCCTCCACGACAACCATGCACCTATTGTCACCGCCCTAGTCACTCTAACGATACGTGCTATTCGAAGCATGGTTTTCCAGCTTCTGCTCGTGTCGTTGAGCAGGTTGAGACTCATGTTGCTCCTGCTACTGATCGGAGACTCGAGGAGTTTGTCTCCCATCTGAGGGAGAACATGCCTCCAGCTATTGGATCCACTAGTGCTCCATCAGGCTCGTCAGACATCGTTGCCTCAACTTCTGCTTGTACATCAAGCACTGTTTATGCCCTTACCTGTTGTCACAGGTGTAGACATAACAATGTGGATCATGGATTATGGTGCCTCTCACATTTGTGCAGAGACAGAACTCAATTTGCATCATACAAACCCCTTCCTCCATGTCGATCGATTGTCGTTGTAGATGGGACTCATTTCCCTGTTATAGGGCATGGGAAGATCTGTTTGACGCTATCTATACGTGTGTGGAATATGCTTTAAGGACTTGATTTTTCAATGCATTTATTGTCTATTAGTCAAATCACCAAGGATTTACATTGTCATGTCATATTTGACCCCTCTTCTCTTGTGTTTCAGGATATACTCACGGGCAGGATGACTAGATGTGACTGTGAGCAAGGGAGACTATATAGACTAGTCTAGACTCCATCTATTGGTGCTTCGTCCATTCCTACTGGATTAGTCTCTCCGTACATATGGCATCTTCAGTTTGGTCACCTTGCTCTGCAGAAGTTGTGTCATGTCTTTCCACAGATATCTTCTCGGTCCATCTTTCAATGCGAGGTAAGCATCACCGATCTACTTTTCCTTCTCGTCAAATTCGTAGCAGTAGTAGCCTATTTGAGTTAGTTCATTTAGACATGTGGGTCCAAATCATGTTCCTCACCATCAGGGACACAGATTCTATCTTTTAGTTGTTGATGATTTTCCTAGATTGTCATAAGTTTTTTCTTTCTAAAACAAGTATGAGGATGTGTCTGTTATTCAATCCTTTATTTACGAAATAAAGACCATTTTTCCACTGTCAAGTATATTCTCTCTGATAATGTCTTAGAGTTTTGCACTTTACAGATTGCTAAATTCTTCAGGGCATGTGGCATTATATGCCAGACTTCATATGCGTACACTTCCTAGAATAACGGTATTGCAAAATGCAAACATCGTTATTTACTTGATGTGAACAGGACCCTCCTGACTCAAAGTCGTAACCCCCCCTCCCCATTTTTTCCGGGGTGATGCAATCCTCACTACTTGTTACTTGGTGAATCTCATCAGACGTCTTTGTTAGGAGAGAAAATTCCTTTCTCAATTGCAATTCCCAAAAAGGATCTTTTCTCTCTTATACCTCGTGTCTTTAGTTCTGTGGCTTCCATTTATCATCTTACTCACGGTCATGACAAGCTCTCCTCTAGAGCTGCCAAGTGTGTTTTTATGGGATACTCACAGATCCGGAAAGGATACCGGTGCTTTGACCATGTTCGACGAAATTACTACGTCAATGTTGAGGTCACCTTCTTTGAGTCGGTCATGTATTTCTCTCCTAAAGGTAATAGGGTGCAAAACATCATTGGCAATCTCTACTGTGAGTGTGCCAGACAACCATACACGTACATAAGCATCGTCTACCTCCCAAGAGGCGTTCGTCCCAGTCTTGTCAGTCATCTTCCCTCTTCGGTAAGAATATGTTTCTTACATGTAGACTGCATCAAGCTCATGAACTGCATGGCTCATAATTCATAATTCGTCATGTCTATCTTCACGATTGACGCTGGACCTTGAAAAGTGCATGCAGCAGGGATATCAACTTTGATTTTTGACATATTACCGGATCCAAATACTGGGATTTTGTAGACCAAAATTGTTTGTCTACACAGACATGTAGGGAAGTGGTTGCACATGTAGCCTCAAAGTGCAACCATTCCCATCAATATTTTGATGTGCCTTGTGTCGATGGGTGATATATTAATCGTAGCTGATAGCCCAAGGGGTGACGATATTCATCGAAGCTACTAGAGAAACCACACCCATTGGTTCAGCAGTCGTTGGAGTGGCAACAACCGTCGGTGCGGCTGAAAGTGGCAGCGAGTGGCAGCAGCCACATGCTGCAGCAGCAACGGCAACAGCCACGCGTGATGCATGGCGCTGCTGTAGCGGGGTCGCAGGTGCGGTGGCGGCAGCCGCTAGAGGGAAGAGGGGCGACACCGCTGGAAGGAGAAGAAGAAGAAGAAGAGGGTTGTGGGTGGGGTAGGGTTTCTAGGATACATGAGCTCCAGTCTAGGATCATCGTTATGATACCATGTTGGTAGAAAATACGAATATATTATTCCAGAAAATCCTAGGGCTCTCTTATATAGGTAGAAACCCAAAGGGTAAACTACATATGTGGATGAAAGAAAAAGAATATACGTAAACCGTACTATGGCAAAAAAAATATCTCTACAATATCAAATATTGGTGTAACACCATTTCCATTTATACTCCGAACATCCTCAAATATTGGTGTAACACCATTTCCATCCTCAGTCATTCTCCCTATAATAGTGGCAGATCCTCCTTAAGATAGTCATTTCCTTCCAACTCTCATAGGGATGGCTCCATTTATCAGGTAGTCCTTTCTACCATTATAGGAAACTAGCTCTGATACCTGTAGAGATAGATATTATTATATGTTATGTACCCGTTCATCATTTATATTTTTCTCTGGACTACTTTGTATTTTACCCTTGAGGTCTTTCCCTATATAAGAGAGCCTAGGGTTCCCTTGAATAGTAGATTACTCTTTTCTCACAACATGGTATCAGAGCCCTAGGGCTTCCCCACCCCCCCACCCCTGCTTCTCGTTCTTCCGCCGCCGCCCACCCCCCCCCCCTCTCGTTCTTCCGCCGCCGCCCACCCCCCCTCTCGTTCTTCCGCCGCCGCCGCCCCCTTCCGGGCCACCCTCCAATCCCGTCGGACCCTCCCCCGGGTCCACCCCAGCGCCGCCGGAACCCCCCCCCCCCCCGGGTCCACCTCCAGTGTCGCCCGACCCCCCCTCCAAGTGCCGCCGTAATACCTCAGCCCGCCGCCTCGTCTTCATCTTCCGGCTTGCCCTAGCCGGACTCTTGCTACCTTGATCGTAGCCGTCTCTTCCTCCAGATATATGGATTTGGGTACGTAAAGTCTACATACGCACATGGAAGGTCGTATCCCGATATATCGGCGATATATCGATATCGACATGGGACCGATATCGAAATCGATATATCGATATATCCGATTTCAGGCATTTTCTTCAGAAAGATTCATAGATATAGCGATATATCGGCGATATATCGACGATATATCGTCGATATATCGATATCGACACGATATCGATATCGATATGTCCTTCCATGCATACGCACTCGAATCCTATGAAGTTTGTGTAGACATTTATCACTTCGTCTACATACCCTAGTTCTTCTCCGGCGGCAATATGTCAGAATCAAAGGTTGATATGCCCTCCATAGGCGCGTTCAAAGGTCCCGCGCCAATAGTGAAGATGGACGGGTCGAACTATGAGCTCTGACGATGCAGTTCATGAGTCTCATGAAGTCGAACGGTAAGAAGCACATTCTTACCGAGGATGAGCCAGCAGAGAAGACATGGATATATGCCTCGTGGGAGGCTGATGATTCGTATGCTAAGGTCTGGTTGTCAGGAACACTGTCGATGGAGATTGCCAATGATGTTCTCCATCAACCCACTACCAAGGCGATGTGGGATATTCTGGCTGCTACATATTCCCAGCCATGTGCGAAATGAGACCAAGATGTTACAACTTCAGCACGATATATTCACGATGAAGCAGAATAGCAGACCTCTTCACTCCTTGTACACATCCCTGCAGGGGATGTTTGAGAAGTTGTACAGCACCATTCCCCTCACATCGACTCCTGAACAGCAGAAGACATTTAGGAATGCCACCATAGTGGGTGTTCTACTTGCGGTCCTAGATCCTGAGTATGAGACCGTCCGCTCTCAGATTTTGGCTGATGCAGTTATTCCTCCGATGGAGGATGTTTACAGGAGACTCAGTCGCATATCTATTTCTTCCAGCTCATCTACTCCACCCCCATCGGCGATGGCAGTTTCGCGTGGGAGAGGTGGTAACTCTTCTGGCCGTAGTCGTGGACGTGGACCCCAGGGTAGGGGTGGTTGCTTTCGGTCGTGTTCATATTGTCACCGCACAGGCCACTCGAAGGAGACATGCTACTCTAAGAATGGGTTCCCAGCATCGGCACGTGTAGCAGAGCGTTCTCAGCCCCAATTGGCATCTACTGCAGACAATCGTTTCGAGGAACTTGTGGCACGTCTACGTGATATTATGCCACAATCATCTGGTGATTCTTCTGGTGGACCTTCAGATGTTGCTGCTATAGCATCTGCCAGTTCCTCTGTTGTTGCTAGTACCTCAGGTAGTGCTACTGCATTTACATCTTCTCATGATATCTCTGATTGGATTATAGATTCTGGTGCCACACATCATCACTGTCGTGATCGAGAGAGACTTGAGTCCTATAGGGACATTCCTCATGGCCGCTCAGTACAGATTGCAGACGGTACTCATTCTCCCCTCGTTGGACAGGGGGTCTTCCTATCTTCTACTATACATCTAGAGAATGTCCTACATGCTCCTGAGTTCTCGATGAATCTGTTGTCTATTAGTCAGATTACGAAGGATTTGCATTGTCGTGCTATATTTGACCCGTCTTCTCTTATTTTTCAGAACATACTAACGGGCATGGTGATTGGTTGTGGCTCTAAGCAGAATGGTCTTTATCGGTTGGTCCGGAATACTTATGCTGGCGTCTCTTCTCATTCTGCCGGACCGGTTTCTCCGTACATCTGGCATCTCCGTTTTGGTCATCTCCCGCTCCAGAAAATGCGACATCTTCTGCCTCAGATCTCTCCCAGTTCTTCCTTTAGCTATGAAGCATGTCAGTTGGGAAAGCATCATCGGTCGAGCTTTCCTAGTCGTCAGAGTCGGAGCAGTAGCTCCCCATTTGAGTTGTTTCACATAGATATATGGGGTCCAAGTCGTGTACCCGATCATCAGGGACACATATTTTATCTAGTGGTAGTGGATGATTTTTCTCGTGTTTCTTGGGTCTTCCTTTTAAAGAATAAATCTGAAGCAGGCGATGTGATTAAGAATTTGATTAATGAAGTGTAAAATTTTTGTTTTCTTCTACTGTCAAATATGTTCGTACTGATAATGGTCTTGAATTCTGCACACGGTCCCTCTCTCAGTTTCTTTCGTCAAAGGGCATTATTCACCAAACCACTTGTGCTTACACATCTCAGCAGAATGGTGTGGCTGAAAGAAAGCATCGCCACCTTCTTGACATTACTCGAACCCTACTGATTCAGAGTTGTGCTCTTATTTCTTTCTGGGGGGATGCTGTCCTTACCGCTTGCTACCTGGTCAATCGTATGCCATCTTCTGTTCTTGGTGAGAAAATTCCTCTCTCTATCGTTTTTCCTGATGTAACATCCGAAATCCGTCTAATCGAACTCGACCCGAATAAGATCCGATCAACCCAATAAAGTTGCCGGTCGGTATCGGATGACTTATATCGACTAATTAATTGTGAATCAAAAGTCGTTCGGGTGAAATCGACCAAAAATCGGTCACTTCGTAATGCGTGCTGCGAAAAAAAGCTGCGACGCAAATTCGGAAACCGCAAAACGAACCGAGACCATCATTAGAACCGATTCGACGACACGAGACCAATGGAATCGACCGTTCGTCAATCGGAGGTCATTTGGTATTTTAAATTCACAAAATTTAAACCCAAACCGAAACCGTATCTCGAATTATTCGGGCATCCAAACCCGATCGAAAATATATCAATATTATGCTCATATTGACCGTCATTTTGAGGCGATCGAAATAATATATATCACGTCAAATTTCGACACTCGGAGTACAAATGCGGTCAACCTTAAGTTTGTTAAGTAAAGAAAGTTTTAAAATAAATATATATATCAATTAGATTAATTATCAATTAGCTTCAGTGTACTCGATTATGGAAAAAAAATTGGGTCTGCTACAGTAACTGTAGACATGCTAAAAACAAAATATGTGAACAGTGCAGAACCACCCACTTGGCCCCTCAATTCTCTTCCATGTGGCACTCAATCCTCTCCACTTGGCTCAAACTTAGACCTCTCCCCTCTCTATATATATCTGCCTTCTTTTCCAACGTAATATCCCTTTCCATCCCTCTTCCATTTCACACCGCATGTTATATTCCCTTTCTGTCATTGCCCTCAAGTTTCAGCCGAAGGTTGGCTGTGTTCTTCCTTGTTAAGATAGCCAACCTACAGCTCAAAAAGGATTGCTGCTCCATGGAAAGATTAGCCCTGCATGTTCCAATTTGGAGTTCAAATTGTGTCTCAAATCTGGAATTAGGTACTATCCCTTTTCCTCTCCCAATCTCCAGCCCGTGGGATCCAACCCCCACCTTCCTCTTCTTTTCTTTAGGTTTCTATTTATTTCTTTTCTCAAAACAATTGATAGGGCTTTATTTTATTTTCTCTTTCTTTCACCTTCCATTCCCAATTCACATCCTCAAAGTCCACGAGAAGGAGACCCATTGTTGCTCAATGTTGTTGCTGGAGCAAGTTTGGATCAGCAGCAGCAACTCTTCTTCATTGGATAATGTTGCAGCCCTCACTGCTGCATACCAATTTTTGACTTCCTAAATTGTAGATATTTAGAAGGTACAATCCTTAGCCCCTTTTTGCTGCCATGCATGGATTTTTCCACAAGTTGTCTTCTTTAAGTTAAAAACAATCTTGTAGTTGTTTGTTGAAACCATGAAAAGGCATGCATGTGATACTAATTAGACATTCTTCTTTGGACAATAATCACTGCAGAGAGTTCTGCCCTAAATTTTCTGACTAGAAATTTATAGTTGTGGATTATGATGGTTGGATTGGCACAATAATTGTAGCTTCTCTCCGTGTCAACCTGGATAGTCAATTGAAAGCGAGTGATTGGTTATGATTAAGTTGATCTAAGTCTCTCCATTATCTACATTTTGGATTAATCCTCCGTGATTAATATTTTACCTTTCTGATATTTTATGTACTGCACTCTAGCTTCACTTTATATGATTGTGACCAAACTATGATTAAGTCTGGGATATGATCTCCTTATCAATTTTTTTAAAAAAAATGGGGGCCCTGTATATTTTCTTAACCATGTAAATATGAGGTGCTTTAACATCAGTTATATTGGTGTCTCCTTAACCATTGCATGCTATTCCAATATTTTGCACTAATTATTCTGGAATTTCACATTTCCATATCAAAACTCTCTTATCTATATATTTTTCGGTAAAGAAAAGGGGATTATTTTAACAAATAAAAGAATGTGAGGTTCATATCAGTTGGAATTAACAAAAATATCACCAAACTCTTATTAAAACACTTCTTTATGTTTTTTTCTGATTTTCTACAACTGCAGTAGGATTAGTGTCTAACAAAGATGCACATTATCCACACTGTTAAATATATATATAAGCGCACTATTCTAAAAGTTTCATAATAGTCTCTGTTACTATGATTGTGAATGGGTACTGGGTCTTATTTTGTTAGAGAAATATTTAGATATTCCTCTACTATTCTCCAATTAAATTTTGATACAAAAGGATTCAAATTCACTGCTCTTAAATTTAACTAAAATTTTAGATCCTTGATTTTAAAGTTGAAACATTAGAGAGTTAGTTTGTGATGTGCTTAAAACCATATCAATATCTAGTTTCTCATAACCTTAATGAAGGGTTTCGAAATACAAAATATTAAGATATTAATACCATTCTCTTCTCTTAGTAAACCATCCAAAAATTTTGAAATCATTTTGTCAAGTAATCATCATCAATTATTTTTATATATATTATCAAAAAAAACTAGACTTGTTTAAACCAGCCATAAAAAGGATATCACTAAGATCGTTAACTGATAGATCTAGTCCTGTACGATTAATCACAGGAAGAGTTGAGAAAAAGTTAAGTGGGTAGGCAATTGAAGATGATAGTGAATCAGTAATATCAGTTAATTATGCCGGTCATGGTGAACCTTACACCTGACTGTACGAGGGCGCGGTGACCCTCAACTGGGCGGAAGAATAGGAAGCCCAGTTAGGGCAGCGGCCGCTTAATGCGCGGGTCTAGGATCCCAGTCCCTTTTCGGTTTTTACGCGAGCTCGCAGTGTTATACGCCTCGTTGGGATCCTGACTTTAGACCAGTTCCGCTGACCCTGTCTTTTAGGATACCCAGGCGGGGGATCCTTGGTTTTCAATTTTACGTACGAGCTCGCTCGCCCGTACTAGTCGGGCAGGTTTCTAGAGCGACTTTTCTAGAGAGTCCCTCTCACCCGTCTTAGTGGCGTAGTTTTGGAGTAGACCTATCCCTCTATTGGACCGCGCTTCCAATTAGAGGGCGAGACGGAATAGCCATTTGCAGGCTTCCTCACCGCTAGAGTTTACTTCGCCAACAGACTTGGCGATTCTACATCCATATTATCTATATCTATGTCATCTAGAGTTACATTGAGGTTGTTGCACAGAGGATTGAAGGGATTGATTTTACATCCAGATCATCCATTTCTATATCTACATCATCTAGAGTTACATCTGAGACAGTTGTACTTGAGGTTTTAAGGGATTACAATTAAAATTGAGTAAATGAAAAAGACTATAATCTGATTCGAAATCTCATTAAGCTAGTGGACGTGTTGGGAACTTAGTTAGGATGCATTATACAACACCGCATGCCTACGGAGGCACCCCAACCCTAAGACATTCCTCAAGTCTTAGAGTCATAGTGTGAGGTTTCACAAGAATCAAGACCACAGACTATCCACTAGACTTAAGAATTAAATAAATCGTTATATCTTCTCATCTTATCTTTCCCATCATCAAAATCCAAAAATATGATCTCTGAGTAATATGAGAATAAAATATACATACTTATGATCAGTTAGTCACCATAGAAATATACTTATGTGGGAAATGTTGGGATAATGGTTGATTATGAGAGGTGATAGCTAGAAATTTGGAAACCTTTTTCAATTGCAAGTAGAATTAAATTTTAATTTGAGTTGCTAATGCCTCTCTACTTGCTTTCTTTTGATCACAACAAATGCCTGTTATTTTTATAAATTTTTGGGAGGTACCAGCGCATGTTGACGCCTCTTTTTTCCTAACATGTTTGGCAGGCAAACAGTCTGCTATTTAGTAGCTATACATGGCTCCAGGAGACAAGGTCTATACCAGACGGTATGTGGTCTTTGTTACAATTTTTAGTCAATTGATATTGTAAAATGCTTCTTCTCTTCAGTCAAATTTTTGGGATGTTGTATGTACTGTCAGACATTGTACATGTTGTAAAAATATATGGAAATTAATGAAAAGAAATTTTGGTGTCATTTGTCTCTTTTACTTGTGGTTATGTGATGGAAATGAATGTCATAATTGCGCGAAAAATTTTCCCTGTTTTTCTGCGACTTGTGTGATCTCATGTGAATAGAATATTGCGAATTATGTTGTAAACGGGTACCCGGATCCTGAGGGGTTCACAAGTTTGGTATCAGAGCAGTGGTACCCCGATACGCACATTCGCAGTACTACTATTCCGATCGCTTTAAGCTCTCGGATAGAGATAGTCTCCCGACTTGTCGTGAGTCCGAGAAGGGAAATATGACATTCGAATTAAATAACCACAATGTCACCAATTTCATTAATTTTCATAGTATATCCCAAGAAGAGAAAAAGCATTTATGATAAGTATCTGTGAATGGCACAGATTCCGCTCGACCATCTGGGTCGCAGCGAACAGATAGACCACATGCATAACCATGGCATCCCGACCAGGCCAGGAGATAACTGACCAGCTAGCGCACACACTGACTGCTCTTATCGAGCTTTCCACATTTTATCTGATTCTGGAGCGACACACATTTTTCTTGCTTCGAGGTTATTTGCTTCTTTAGATAGAGTCGCAGAGACTCTCTCTTCTCCATATCACATCCGAGGGCCAGGTGGCCAGTTGTTTACCATTTCCCTGATAGTCAGGCACTTGCCCATACTGATTGGCGGTCATGAGATGATCGCAGATTGTCTACTTCTACAACTTGACGAGTTCGACTTGACTTTGGACATGGATTGGTTATCCGCTCACCATGCACTTGTTGATTGCTTTAGGAAGACGGTTGTCTTCAGGATTCCAGATCTACCCGAGTTCACTTTTGAGGGTACTATACATAACTCCACCATGGAGTACATTTTAGTGTTGCGAGCCCAGCAACTTGTTGACCAGGGTTGTGATACATATCTTGCATTTATTCGGGAGGTATCTGACCATGAGCCGATGACACAAGACATCCGTGTAGTATCAGAATATCCAGATGTGTTTCTTGATGAGCTACCGGGATTATCTCCTGAGAGAGAGAGAGACCGAGTTCGAGATCACATTACTACCAGATACACAGCCGATCTCGATGGCTCCTTACCGCATGACACCTGCTGAGTTGAGGGAGCTGAAGGTGCAGTTGCAGAGTTATTTGATTTGGGATTCGTGAAGCCGAGCACTTCACCTTGGGGTGCTCCGGTTCTATTTTGTCAAAAAGAAGGATGGATCCATGAGACTGTGCATCGATTACAGGCAGCTGAACAAGAGAACGGTGAAGAACCGTTATCCTTTTCCACGTATCGATGATTTGTTCGACCAGCTCCAGGGATCTTCGGTTTTCTCGAAGATCGATCTTCGCTCAAGCTACCATCAGCTGAGGATTCGCGAGTCGGATATTCCGAAGACAGCCTTCAGGACTCGCTATGGACACTACGAGTTTGTGGTGATGCCGTTTGGGCTCACCAATGCACCTGTGGCTTTCATAGATATGATGAACAGGATCTTCCGTCCATACTTGGACAAGTTTATAGTAGTGTTCATTGATGATGTGCTCATCTATTCACGGAATGAATGGGATCATGCGAATGATCTACGGATTGTTTTGGACACATTGCGAGAGCACAAGCTATATGCCAAGTTGAGCAAGTGTGAGTTCTGCGTATCCCAGGTCTCATTTCTTGGGCATATCATTTCTGGAGCAGGCATTGCAGTTGATCCTGCGAAGATAGATGCAGCTATGTCTTGGGAGCAGCCCAAGACAGTTACTCAGATTCGGAGCTTCCTCGGATTAGCCGGCTATTACAGACGCTTTGTCAGCGGATTTTCACGCATCGTCCGTCCATTGACACGATTAACGCAGAAGGGAGTTCCATTCATTTGGGACGATTCATGTGAGCAGGCCTTCCAGACACTGAAGGAGAGATTGACCACAGCGCCTATTCTTACTCTTCCTTCAGGCACTCAGGATTATGCGGTCTACACAGATGCATCTGGAGAAGGTCTAGGAGCAGTGTTGATGCAGAGAGGACGGGTGATTGCTTATGCATCACGACAGTTGAGGCCGCACGAGCGGAACTACCCCACACATGATCTAGAGTTGGCAGCAGTTGTCTTCGCCTTGAAGATCTGGCACCACTATCTATATGGGGTGAATTTCGATATCTTTACAGAACACAAGAGTCTGAAGTACATATTTGATCAGAAGGAGCTGAACAATGAGGCATCGCAGATGGCTCGAGCTACTGAAGAATTATGATTGCACGATCTCTTACCATCATGGTAAGGGAAATGTGGTGGCTGATACACTCAGCAGAAGAGCGCATGCTGATGGTACGGCAAAATGGCTATATACACGGGATACGCTTGCCTCTTTGACCAATTGGCATCCTCAGGAGAGCGCATCCACTTCTACCGTCGTGCCTCCACGATACAGTAGTTTTTGGGATCGTATTGTAGAGGGCCAGAAGACCGATCCTTGGATTCATGATAGATACATGCGCGTCGTCAAGGACGAAGTTGATGATTTTGTCGTGGCAGAGTCTATTTTATGGAAGGCAGGACGGGTCGTTGTACCCAATGACGAGCAGCTTCGCAGAGACATTCTCGATGAGGCACACAGTTCACGGTTATCTATCCATCCAGGCAGTACGAAGATGTACCGTGACCTGCGTCGACATTTCTGGTGGGATGGAATGAAGCGCGATGTGGCGCAGCATGTCAGCAGATGCATGACCTGTCAGATGGTCAAGGCCGAGCACAGAAGACCACCAGGATTACTGCAGTCTCTTCCCATTCCTGGGTGGAAGTGGGAGAGTATTTCTATGGATTTTATCACAGGTCTGCCGAAGACACCGGGTGGCCATGATTCCATTTGGGTCATTGTTGATAGGTTGACAAAGTCAGCCCATTTCATACCTGTCAACATGACTTCCACTCCATCCAGATTGGCCAAACTCTATGTGCAGAACATTATCAGACTACATGGTATACCACGCGAAGTAGTGTCTGACAGGGATTCGAGATTCACGTTGCATTATTGGCACCAGTTCATGTCAGCACTACAGATAGAGCTGAAAATGAGTTACGCATATCATCCACAAACCGACGGGCAAAGAGAGCGCACCATACATACATTGGAAGATTTGCTCCGCACATGCACTTTAGAGTGGAAAGGGTCCTGGAAGGACTATTTGCCTTTGGTGGAATTCACGTACAACAACAGCTATCACTCCAGTATTGGCATGGCACCATTCGAAGCCCTATACGGACAGAGATGCCTCACACCCCTCAGTTGGCGTGAGCTAGGTGATCATGCTCTTTACTCCGTGGATCTCCTGGAGGAGACTGCGAGAGTTGTTGATCTTGTGAGACGGAGGCTTGTGACGGCACAGAGCCGTCAGAAGAGCTATGCAAACCATCGGAGAAGAGACTTGGAGTTTCAGGTGATCCAATTCCTTCCTCTTCATCCATTCAATTATGACATATATATTTGTTCAACTTAATCTCACATACTAATAAAACTCCTGTAAATATAGGTTGAAGATTGTGTATTTCTCCGTGTAACTCCCATCAAGCGAGTGCAGAAATTCGGTGTTCGTGGCAAGTTGTCGCCACGATATGTTGGACCGTTTGAGATTCTTGCAAGAGTGGGGAAGGTTGCATACCGAGTAGCCCTTCCTCCACATCTTTCAGCTATCCATGATGTCGTCCATGTATCCAACCTGATGAAGTATGTGCACGACCCTCGACACGTCATCAGTTACAAGAATCTAGATGTGGAGCCAGATCTGACTTATAAAGAGAAGCCGGTACAGATACTTGACAATGATGTGAAGAAGCTTCGCAGCAAAGAGATTCCATTAGTAAAGGTGTTGTGGCACCGAGACGGCGTCGAAGAGGCGACGTGGGAGACCGAAGCTGATATGCGGGCACGATACCCGCAGCTTTTCTGAAATAATGATCAAAACAAGCCTTTGTAGTAAAATATATATTCAAATATATGACTTTTATTCTCTCTGAGGTTTTTATGGGTTCAAAACCCTTTGAGGTTTTTATGGTCATATAAAATTCAAGACAACTAAGGACCTTGACTCGAGTCTCGAGGACGAGACTCCCTTTAAGGTTTTTAAATTTGTAACATCCGAAATCCGTCTAATCGAACTCGACCCGAATAAGATCCGATTAACCCAATAAAGTTGACGGTCGGTATCGGATGACTTATATCGACTAATTAATTGTGAATCAAAAGTCGTTCGGGTGAAATCGACCAAAAATCGGTCACTTCGTAATGCGTGCCGCGAAAAAAAGCTGCGACGCAAATTCGGAAACCGCAAAACGAACCGAGACCATCATTAGATCTGATTCGACGACACGAGACCAATGGAATCGACCGTTCGTCAATCGGAGGTCATTTGGTATTTTAAATTCACAAAATTTAAACCCAAACCGAAACCGTATCTCGAATTATTCGGGCATCCAAACCCGATCGAAAATATATCAATATTATGCTCATATTGACCGTCATTTTGAGGCGATCGAAATAATATATATCGCATCAAAATTCGACACTCGGAGTACAAATGCGGTCAACCTTAAGTTTGTTAAGTAAAGAAAGTTTTAAAATAAATATATATATCAATTAGATTAATTATCAATTAGCTTCAGTGTGTACTCGGTTATGGAAAAAAAATTGGGTCTGCTACAGTAACTGTAGACATGCTAAAAACAAAATATGTGAACAGTGCAGAACCACCCACTTGGCCCCTCAATTCTCTTCCATGTGGCACTCAATCCTCTCCACTTGGCTCAAACTTAGACCTCTCCCCTCTCTATATATATCAGCCCTCTTTTCCAATGTAATATCCCTTTCCATCCCTCTTCCATTTCCCACCGCATGTCATATTCCCTTTCTGTCATTGCCCTCAAGTTTCAGCCGAAGGTTGGCTGTGTTCTTCCTTGTTAAGATAGCCAACCTACAGCTCAAAAAGGATTGTTGCTCCATGGAAAGATTAGCCCTGCATGTTCCAATTTGGAGTTCAAATTGTGTCTCAAATCTGGAATTAGGTACTATCCCTTTTCCTCTCCCAATCTCCAGCCCGTGGGATCCAACCCCCACCTTCATCTTCCTTTCTTTAGGTTTCTATTTATTTCTTTTCTCAAAACAATTGATAGGGCTTTATTTTATTTTCTCTTTCTTTCACCTTCCATTCCCAATTCACATCCTCAAAGTCCACGAGAAGGAGACCCATTGTTGCTCAATGTTGTTGCTGGAGCAAGTTTGGATCAGCAGCAGCAGCTCTTCTTCATTGGATAATGTTGCAACCCTCACTGCTGCATACCAATTTTTGACTTCCTAAATTGTAGATATTTAGAAGGTACAATCCTTAGCCCCTTTTTGCTGCCATGCATGGATTTTTCCACAAGTTGTCTTCTTTAAGTTAAAAACAATCTTGTAGTTGTTTGTTGAAACCATGAAAAGGCATGCATGTGATACTAATTAGACATTCTTCTTTGGACAATAATCACTGCAGAGAGTTCTGCCCTAAATTTTCTGACTAGAAATTTATAGTTGTGGATTATGATGGTTGGATTGGCACAATAATTGTAGCTTCTCTCCGTGTCAACATGGATAGTCAATTGAAAGCGAGTGATTGGTTATGATTAAGTTGATCTAAGTCTCTCATTATCTACATTTTGGATTAATCCTCCGTGATTAATATTTTACCTTTCTAATATTTTCTGTACTGCACTCTGGCTTCACTTTATATGATTGTGACCAAACTACGATTAAGTCTGGGATATGATCTCCTTATCAATTTTTTTTAAAAAAATGGGGGCCCTGTATATTTTCTTAACCATGTAAATATGAGGTGCTTTAACATCAGCTCTATTGGCGTCTCCTTAACCATTGCATGCTATTCCAATATTTTGCACTAATTATTCTGGAATTTCACATTTCCATATCAAAACTCTCTTATCTATATATTATTCAGTAAAGAAAAGGGGATTATTTTAACAAATAAAAGAATGTGAGGTTCATATCTGTTGGAATTAACAAAAATATCACCAAACTCTTATTAAAACACTTCTTTATGCTTTTTTCTGATTTTCTACAACTGCAGTAGGATTAGTGTCTAACAAAGATGCACATTATCCACACTGTTAAATATATATATGAGCGCACTATTCTAAAAGTTTCATAATAGTCTCTGTTACTATGACTGTGAATGGGTACTGGGTCTTATTTTGTTAGAGAAATATTTAGATATTCCTCTACTATTCTCCAATTAAATTTTGATACAAAAGGATTCAAATTCACTGCTCTTAATTTTAACTAAAAGTTTAGATCCTTGATTTTAAAGTTGAAACATTAGAGAGTTAGTTTGTGATGTGCTTAAAACCATATCAATATCTAGTTTCTCATAACCTTAATGAAGGGTTTCGAAATACAAAATATTAAGATATTAATACCATTCTCTTCTCTTAGTAAACCATCCAAAAATTTTGAAATCATTTTGTCAAGTAATCATCATCAATTATTTTTATATATATTATTAAAAAAACTAGACTTGTTTAAGCCAGCCATAAAAAGGATATCACTAAGATCGTTAACTAATAGATCTAGTCCTGTACGATTAATCACAGGAAGAGTTGAGAAAAAGTTAAGTGGGTAGGCAAGTGAAGATGATAGTGAATCAGTAATATTAGTTAATTATGCCGGTCATGGTGAACCTTATACCTGACTATGCGAGGGCGCGGTGACCCTCAACTGGGCGGAAGAATAGGAAGCCCAGTTAGGGCAGCGGCCGCTTAATGCGCGGGTCTAGGATCCCAGTCCCTTTTCGGTTTTTACGCGAGCTCGCAGTGTTTTACGCCTCGTTGGGATCCTGACTTTAGACCAGTTCCGCTGACCCTGTCTTTTAGGATACCCAGGCGGGGGATACTTGGTTTTCAGTTTTACGTACGAGCTCGTTCGCCCGTACTAGTCGGGCAGGTTTCTAGAGCGACTTTTCTAGAGAGTCCCTCTCACCCGTCTTAGTGGCGTAGTTTTGGAGTAGACATATCCCTCTATTGGACCGCGCTTCCAATTAGACGGCGAGACGGAAGAGCCATTTGCAGGCTTCCTCACCGCTTGAGTTTACTTCGCCAACAGACTTGGCGATTCTACATCCAGATTATCTATATCTATATCATCTAGAGTTACATTGAGGATGTTGCACAGAGGATTGAAGGGATCGATTTTACATCCAGATCATCCATTTCTATATCTACATCATCTAGAGTTACATCTGAGACAGTTGTACTTGAGGTTTTAAGGGATTACAATTAAAGTTGAGTAAATGGAAAAGACTATAATCTGATTCGAAATCTCATTAAGCTAGTGGACGTGTTGGGAACTTAGTTAGGATGCATTATACAACACCGCATGCTTACGGAGGCACCCCAACCCTAAGA
Organism: Ottelia alismoides; assembly: GCA_037367405.1. Lineage (NCBI taxonomy): Eukaryota > Viridiplantae > Streptophyta > Magnoliopsida > Alismatales > Hydrocharitaceae > Ottelia > Ottelia alismoides. Next base: position 691,758 of record JAZKJV010010578.1, on the reverse strand, counting down.
CATTCCTCAAGTCTTAGAGTCATAGTGTGAGGTTTCACAAGAACCAAGACCACAGACTATCCACTAGACTTAAGAATTAAATAAATCGTTATATCTTCTCATCTTATCTTTCCCATCATCAAAATCCAAAAATATGATCTCTGAGTAATATGAGAATAAAATATACATACTTATGATCAGTTAGTCACCATAGAAATATACTTATGTGGGAAATGTTGGGATAATGGTTGATCATGAGAGGTGATTGCTAGAAATTTGGAAACCTTTTTCAATTGCAAGTAGAATTAAATTTTAATTTGAGTTGCTCATGCCTCTCTACTTGCTTTCTTTTGATCACAATAAATGCTTGTTATTTTTATAAATTTTTGGGAGGTACCAGCGCCTGCTGACGCCTCTTCTTTCCTAACATGTTTGGCAAGCAAACAGTCTGCTATTTAGTAGCTATACATGGTTCCAGGAGACAAGGTATATACCAGACGGTATGTGGTCTTTGTTACAGTTTTTAGTTCAATTGATATTGTAAAATGCTTCTTCTCTTCAGTCAAATTTTTGGGATGTTGTATGTACTGTCAGACATTGTACATGTTGTAAAAATATATGGAAATTAATGAAAAGAAATTTTGGTGCCATTTGTCTCTTTTACTTGTGGTTATGTGTTGGAAATGAATGTCATAATTGCGCGAAAAATTTTCCCTGTTTTTCTGCGACTTGTGTGATCTCATGTGAATAGAATATTGCGAATTATGTCGTAAACGGGTACCCGGATCCTGAGGGGTTCACACCTGATAAGGAATTATTCTCACTAACTCCTCGTGTCTTTGGTGTTGTGGCATTTGTTCATCTTCTGACTCCTGGACTTGACAAACTCTCTCCTAGAGCTGTCAAGTGTGTCTTTATCGGTTATTCTCGGACTCAGAAGGGTTATCGGTGTTATGATCCCATAAACAAGAAATACTTTGTCAGTGCCGATGTCACGTTCTTTGAGTCTATTATGTATTTTTCCCCTGCAGGTGACAGACTGGTACCATCCACTACCAACGATGATGTCTATGTCCCTCCACCACCTAGTTGGAGTCCACCTGAGTCCACTCCTGTTCCTGACTCTACGTCATCTTCACCACCAGCTCCACCTCCACCACCTCCACTGCCTCCTATTCTACCTTTACCAAAATTCTATACACGTCGGTCAGGTCCTGCTCAGGCTACACGTCAGACATCCATCATGCTTCAGGTATGTTCAGATGGCATTACTACTGACGGGTCAGATATGGTACATGTGCAGGATTCTTCATTGCAGGAGGAGACTACACCATCCAGTACAGCGGAAGATGATCTTGATCTTCCTATTACTATCCGGAAGCAGAAGCGGACGTGTACATCTTATCCCTTTGCTTCACATGTGTCCTTTCATCGCCTCACAGGCGACTTTCAGAGATTTGTTGCAGCTTTATCTTCCGTGGACATACCACGGACCTACCAGAATGCTATGGAGATTGATTGCTGGAGAAAGGCTATGGAAGATGAGATGCTTGCACTACAGTCTCGTGGCACATGGACCTTGGTTGTTCCTCCTTCTGATGCATCTATTGTGAGTTGTAAGTGGGTATTCACAGTTAAATACCACGCTGATGGCAGTCTAGATCGGTACAAAGAACGGCTGGTCGCGCGAGGTTTTACACAAACCTATGGCGTGGACTATATGGATACATTTTCTCCAGTGGCTCGTCATTCCACTCTTCGCATTCTCTTATCAGTTGCTGTGGTACGTGACTGGAGTATATCTCAACTGGATGTCAAGAATGCCTTCTTGTATGGTGATCTGCAGGAGGAAGTCTACATGCAGCAGCCACCAGGGTTTACTGCTGAGGGGGAGAAGCATATGGTTTGTAGACTTCACAAGGCAATTTATGGCCTCAAACAGAGTCCAAGAGCATGGTTCAAGAAGCCTTCCAATCTGATAGAACGACAGGGATTCAAGAGGTCGAATGCAGACCACTCGTTGTTTGTTCAGAAGTCATCGGCAGGTGTGGTTGTTATCATGGTCTATGTTGATGATATTCTGGTTACAGGTGATGATATTCAGGGCATAGAAACGGCGAAGGCATTCCTAGGCTGTCAGTTCGTCACGAAGGATCTTGGAACCCTAAGATACTTTCTGGGATTGGAATTTGCCAGGAATGCACAGGGTCTAGTAATGACCCAAAGGAAGTACATCACAGATTTCTTGACTGAAACAGGCATGGCTGGATGCAAACCATCAAGTATTCCCATGGATCCAAGCATGAAGCTGTATGATGATGACAATGCTGAAGTAGACAAGAGGAGATATAGAGAAATGGTGGGTAAGCTCCTTTATATTACCATAACTCGTCTCGATGTTGCCTTTGCAGTAAGCAGGGTGAGTCAATTTATGGAGCAGCCAAGACAAGTTCATATGGATGCCATATACATGATACTGAGGTATCTGAAGTCTTCTCCAGGTTCAGGGTTGCTGTTTCGAAAGGGCACAGATTTGTCTATCTCAGCATGTGCAGATGCCGATTATGCAGGATGCCCTAAGGATCGAAAATCAACCTTAGGATTTGCAGTTTTTGTTGGGAGCTCTCTGGTTTCTTGGAAAAGCAAGAAACAAACTGTTGTGGCAAGGTCCGGTGCTGAATCCGAATATAGGGCCATGGCGCAAGCAAGCACGGAGATGATGTGGGTTCGATCTGTACTGGAAGATCTACATGTAGTCGTACCTCTACCCATGCAGCTTCAGTGTGATAATCAGGCAGCCTTATTTATTGCCAACAATCCAGCTTTTCATGAAAGAACAAAGCACATTGAAGTTGACCGCCACTACACTAGAGACTTGATCCAGAGAGGATTGTTATCTACAGCTCACGTGAGCTCAGGGGATCAGACTGCTGACGTACTCACCAAGCCGTTGCTCAGAGGACCTTTCCAGAGATGTTCTTCCAAGCTGAGCATGATAGACGTCTATGCTCCACCTTGAGGGGGAGTGTAGAGATAGATATTATTATATGCTATGTACCCTTTCGTCATTTATATTTTTCTCTAGACTACTTTGTATTTTACCCTTGAGGTCTCTCCCTATATAAGAGAGCCTAGGGTTCCCTTGAATAATAGATTACTCTTTTCTCACAACAATACCATATCTATAAATTAAAGACCCTAGCCTAAACATGAGTTATTATCGAGGAATTTGGACTTTATAACTTGTTAGGTATTGGCCCAAATGGATCTATCTGCAACTGCCTAAAATACTCAAGACTAATTCGTTAAGTAGTAGACCTCCACTTATATAATCACACAACATTTCCCGAGCACCAGCTGTGACACTATCTTGTCATGGACTCGCGAGCCGCTCGAATGAATCAGTAGGCAAGCCTAAGCCAAGAAATCAGGTACAAATTATTTACATGCTTGGTTGTGTTACTACCATGCGAGATGTTAGTCACGAGAAATCATTACACTAGAAATAACTTTAGATAATATGTTAGTTGGTAGGCACAATGGATTTATGGAAATCTTAGATGCGCACTTGGCAAAGTGTAGAGACAAGCTCATCTATTTTGTCAAGGTCTTAGTATTTAATTGTGTCATAACACATACAGATTATCAGTATAATTCAAGAAACATGTAGAAAAAGTGACGAACATGCAGAAGTGGCAGCGATATGTTTAGGTTCTTTGATATCTGATAAGAAGGAACATCCAAATAGGCAAAGATATAGTACTGCAAACCAATTTACCATCTAGTTAATAACTTCAAATGTAGATAGAAAAAAGAAACCTGCAACTCGAAACGAGGCTAGAAGAGCCACCTGCAGCAAATTCTTTACAAGATAAAGAAAAGCTCATATCAGGTAGACCTTTACTTCATCTATGGCTGTTCGCAGTCTGAGTGGCATGGCACAGCAAATAAACACTAATCAGCAGTTCAGATGCAAATACAAAATTTAAATTCTTTGCCCAAATTACTGTTCTGGAAGAGTAACTATTGACAAAAGGCAGCACTTGCGTGTTATCTTTAGTAACACCATCATTACGCCATATCTGAGCAAGAGTAGCGACTGAAATGGCACATTTCAATGCTTCTACCTAGGCAGGCATCATATAAGAACTTAATCAGTCAAAATTCCTACGTGCAAAGAATTCTGGAGTAGAACGTCAAATGGAGAAAGTGACAGCCATGTATACCGAGAAATTCGTGGTGATCACACTGTATTCATACTTCCCAGCTCTCTTTGGCCACATAATAAAAATTGCCGTGAACTTGTGAGAATCGTCAAGGCCACTGTCACGATAGTCCTAACAACCACATTAACAATTAACAAGATCGAAAGCGAATTGGAAATGCTCAGAAGAATTTCACATAATCCTACTTCAATTTCCACGTAGATAGCTCATTGGCATTGGACATCACATTATCCGACAAACTTTTGCAGCCTCCTGGTGGCAACTACAAGTTGGAGAGAGAAAATGAAATCTTAGACCACAAGGTTCAGGAAGTTGAACCCCTTTAATGGTCGGGTGGTAGAAGCAGTGGCTCCCACTTTAAAGGATCAGAGTTCGAATCCTACTAGTAGAAAAAAGGTTCGAATCCACAAATGCTTGATTTAAAATGCTTCTACCAAAATAATATTTATGTTTTACATGATGCAAAGGTTAGTGTTAGGCAGCATATGGTGTCCTTACAACCTAATTCACGATAAATAAGTATAGTTATATTTGTATAAATAAATAGGGATTTTTACACCGCGAACCTTCTCCGTCCTATAAATATTGTAATTATCATCTGAACCCCGCAAACATACTCCGTCTAATACTAGTATACTACAAATCATTCCATCAATTTTAATTTTACTTGAGTCAATACCTCAACTAAATATTGAGTTAAGCCAGCCATAAGAAAATCCTCCCATCACCCTTCTTCTTCTCCAACTTCTCCAAGTGGTTATCCTGTGGCACACGTTGACGGTTCTTGCTGGGAACGCGGGGTGGTGCGACATTGGGGAAGGGTACAACGCAGGGAGAAGGGGCGAAGGTCTGTGTAGTGTTGGGGAGGGGCAGCGGAGGTGAGGCAGCGCGAGAGGGGGGCAGAGGTTTGGGTGGTGCGGGGAGAGGGGGTCGGAGGTTGGGCGGCGCAGGGGAGGGCAGCAGAGGTGGGGCGGCACGGGAGAGGAGGGACGGAGGTCGGGCGGCGCGTGGGGAGGGGGCCGGAGGTCGGGCGGTGCGTGGATGGAGGCTGGTGTTGGGTGCTGACGACGGTGGAGGAGAAGGAGATGCGAGGAGAAGGGCGAGAGGGGAAGGAACGGTAAATTTGATGAAAAAAGGTTACCAAGTTTTTTTCAAACGATTCATTTTAATGGTCAGATGATGTGATTGACAGAAGAGTTTGTTGCCGGTAAGAGTTAGCAAGTTTACGGATTTCATACGATAATTATAATGTTTACATGATTGAAATGCAGTTGATAAAGTTTTTACGGTTCGTGATATAAAAATCTCAAAAGATGATTAGTCGAATCCTAAAAAATGAATTTTTTTTTCTTGATTGCAGCATGAGGAGTGGAATGTGGAGCCAAAGTTGAAATAATAATGGACGAGGAAATGCAAAAAAGACAAAATTAAGTTGAAAAGCAGCTGCAATGGTAATTACTCAGAAGAAGGGGAATCAAGAGACATAGGAGTCGTTATAATACGAGAGAAGAGGAGGGAGTGAAGAGTTGAGAGAGGAGGTGGAGGCAACTCACGCTGCTCAAGGGCTAATGTCAAGAACTGGGAAGAGGGTGTGAGGGGAACGACAGACCGGATCCGTTCTACTGCAAAGAAGAGCCATGGGGAAGAACATATGTAAAATAATGTAAGGGGGAAATAAAGATTAAAAAAGTTCAAGCAATCACAAGATGTTTACCCATACTTTCATACTTTTTTCCATCACACGGTTTGACAAACATTTTTTTTGTTACTTTCATATTGAACCATCAACTTATGAAAAATTAATCGACCAAAAATAAGCTTCATTTACTTTCATTCCATCATATCTTCGATAATAAATAGATACAATGAATATTATCCATCATAAAGTTACATTTTACTCATGTAATTTGCAATGAATATTATTCATCACAAAGTTACATTTTACTCATGTAATTTGCAATGAATTCATGTTCATTGCTAATGTTTCGTATAACGATGATTATTTGTCTTTTTTCATTAAAAAATTATACTAACTCTTACTAATTTAGTAACTGTTAGGAAAAATCAATAGATAATCATTGTTATGTGCTTCATTACTGGCAATATAGCAAGAAGGACGATATCCACTTTTCGTGGGTCGAAGCACTAAAAGAAAAGGACCGGGAAAGGCGGCGGCATAGGAACCACGGGACCCAGGAGGGAGAAAGCACTTAGTACGGGATATGGGATCCTCGTAGTAGGCTGGACCAACATCCAGCCGAGAGAGGGCAGCCTTTAGAAGCTGAAACCAAGACCTTTGATTCTTCCCGTAGGAGTAGCACAAAAAGAGGTCTCCGCCTACACTCCATGAGAAAGCAAGCACTAACACCTTCCTCATTGGGGTGGGGCTCCGCGCACCGGGAAAAGGCTTCCGCGACGGCGAGATCGCGGCCACGCTTGACGAAGTGAACATCAGATAAGGGGTAGTCAGGTGCGAAGCAATTGCCCCTGGGGGAGGGAAGAAGAAAATGGCTTGTTCCGTTCGCCACGCACCCATTCACTTGCAACTCGTAGAGTCTGTAAGTACACACCCACCCCCGGTTGAAACACGACCTTTCTTTCCAGTGGGCTACTTTTTTCGGAACGCAGTCTGATTAAGAGAAAGATGGAAGGACTACTTTCAGTCTTTTATTGCATTTCGAAATGCCCGCAATTGCCGGGAGGGGGGGGGGGGGGGGGGGGTCGACTAGTAGAAAGTGATGTTTGCGGGCAGGGTGCTCTTTCTTGTCCTTTGACGGGAGGGGCGAAGCGCTTTCGCTACTGAGAAAGCTTGATTATATATATTTGACGCGAAGGTTCGACGACTTAGCCGAGCGTGGGGAAAGCACAAATGATAAGACGGCTCGAGGGAGAAAATAATCAAGCAATGAATAATATTCGTTATTATACATTTAAATACTGAAAATATGACGATGAATATTAGATTGTGTGCTGCCATAAATCAAATTTGTTGTAGTATTTTTTAAGTTGGCATACATATATTATCCTCGTAATCAAAAATAGGCACAAAGTTTTAAATAATAATAAAATCTATGCAAAAGAAGCAAAACTATCTTTTTGATATTGACTAACACTATTTAAAATGTAATCATGTAGTATCCATACATCGGGATACGTGTACAATGGTGAAATAAATATTGCGATCAAGAACTAAGAATTACAAAAAAAATGAGAAATGTAATTCAGATTAGATAGGTAATGAACGACAATTATTAATCAAACATGATAGGCACAATGGGGCAGAGTATGCAAGAGTAAATACATAGATAAATATGGGGAGAAAGCATAGAAAATATTATATGTGAAAATGAGAGAAGTTACTTTTTTCCGAAAAATCTATGATTTTACCCATATCATATATTAAATGGATATTTGTACCCATAACCTTGAATAGCTTCGTATTTGCGTGCATAACCCCTGATAATCACGAATTACACGAGAAACTCCAAATAGTCTGTCCGTCTCGCATCCATAACCCCATGTTAGTTTAGTCCATTAACTCAGCTACACCATTGAGTAAATCTAACCTATGCTCTATCCCATGACTATTAAATAAAACTCGGAAAAAAAAAAACCAACCCCCACTTCCTCCTATATCATCATCTTCTTCCTCCTCCTCCCCCTCCAGTTGTTGCGACCACCTCCCCCTCCAACCCTTCCTCCGTCCGCTCCCCTCTCCCCTCAACTATCCCTCTGCCCCTTCTTCCTCCCACACTGCCTCCCCTCCCAATCCCTGCGACCACCTCCCCCATCCGCCCCTTCCTCTGCTCGCTACCCCCTCCCCTACAGCCCTTGCGACCACTTTCCTCCTACAACCCTTCCTTCGCCCGCTGCCCCTCTACTCCATGCTCCAACCACCTCTACCCTCCCCTCTAAGTGTTCCTCGATGAAGAGATTCTGTTGTGAATGGAAGAGGTTCTGCAGACGGGATTTAGATGGGGTCGACAGTGAATGGTATTATGCTTCATTAGTTGTGAACGTTATCGAACTTGTCAATTTAGGCGGTGAAGGACTAGGATCTATAGTTTGATGTGGCTTTCTGTTCTAGAGGGGAAGACGTTCTGCAACACGAAGCCGTTGAAGACTCTCGCACGAATCTGGAGATCAACGTGTGACCCCATATGGTTAAAGAACAGTATTCATGTGTTCAAAGAAGATGACAACGCATCTGGTGTTCTTGCACAGAAGGTCTGTTTCTCAATGGTGATGTTGTTCACGCTCCATATTAAAGGTTCTTTGATGCTTATGCGATGGTTGTCAAGGTTACGCATGGTGGTTTTGATTGTCGGCAAAGCCCACGATGTTGCTCCAAAATTCCTTGCATATTTTTCTACTTGGTTTGGATTGAAGATGAAATGGCCTATAGGAACTTAATTGTGTGCCTCCATTTCATGGAAGCAAGGGCATGCACGAGGAGCTAGATGGTGTTCCTCTGCCCCTTCCCCTCGCGGCAGAGCAACACCGAGGTGGGAGTGAACAAGGGACCGTGAAGTGGCCTTCAGGTTGGATAGAGGAGCATCATTCGATGTGGATTTTCTTGAAAGAGAGGAAAGAGGAAGGGAAGGAAGGAGGAGTTGCATCCTTTGTAATTTTCATAAACCTAAAGGATGAAAATTATCAGCATTTGATAGATTCTGTCAGAGTTAACGGAAAATTGATGGATGTTAACACAAGGTTATGTAATGTAAGAGTTAAGCATTATTTGAGGTGTGGGTGTAATTTATGATTATCAGATGTTATGTACGTAAATGTGAAACTATTCAAATTTATGAGTGCAAATATGCCTATATTAAAAGTAGCTTAAATCTCGCCTAGATATCTAGAGGATAGTCTATTTACCTATTAACTTGCCAGTATAGTTGCTTGGGTCATTACTAACTTTACATCTAAATATTAAACTTAGTATTTTATTCAATGCTTACCAGATATGATATGTAAACTAACATAATTTCTAGTTATGCCGTGTTATTTGTCATATCAATTGCATAAGCGTCTAATATGCTCTCTACTATTTGGATATGTCTTACTAAATTTAGCTTATTTTTATAAATTGATTTATATATAAAAGAATATTTCTTTTTTCTTAAACCTTGCCTATATAATCATTTTAAGGTGTTTTATTTTTAATATTATTTTCTAAGATATTTTAAAGTGTTTTTTATATTATTTTTCTAACATATTTATGGCACCTTCTCGACCTAAAATCATGAGTGTATATTAATGTCTATGACTCTCCGCTCGCAAACCATCTTGGAAGAGTTAAAGATTTGGTATTTGGATGGATAGAAATAATATCTTAATCCTTTCTATGGAGGGGTATCTTTCTCATATAGTATGGTCTATTGATTTAAACTAGGAAAGACCTTGTTCGGCCTACTTTTGGAAGTTGATATAGAAATCCTATGATCATAGGTAACATTGAGAATATTGATGGAGAATATTGTAAGGATTCGTGAAGTGATCAAGCAACACACGTGCATTCAATAATGTAATTTGCTAAGTTATGTTGATGGTCATAGTCTTTGGGATCTCTAAGGATGCTAGCAGAAAAGATCAAAATTTTATTTTGGCATTTTAGTGGCCTTCAAGTGGACCCCAGACTCCATGGATTTGGGTCGACCAAGTAAAGTGAACTACAAAATATAGTGCCTTGTGGAATGACATACGGGGATTGTCAAAAAGTGACTGTCTCCTTTGATGTAGAGGGGATGACCGTTGATCGACCATCTCCAATGCATAGCGCAAGAGACATTCAATCTATGAAGAACTGTAGGGATGGACGTGGAATGAATTGTCCCTCTACTAACATTAGAGGACAGTTGTTGCAACCATCTCCTATTACATGGACGAGACAATCATGGACAGTTGCGTTGACCATCCCCGCTTACACCATGCCTCATTATTTGGAGTGTGTTGAGGGAATAATTACCATATTTGGGATGGTCTTAAGCATCCCCTGAAGATTTATGTGCATGTCTCTTCATACCAAGTGGCTCATCCAGAATGGTTTCCAAATCGTCTCTTCTACCCCAATTCCTCTAATAGAGTAGATGGTCGTGACTGTCCTATTTTCTCTTCTAAGTGGGGATGGTCATTTTGATCATCCCATCCGATTCAGTTGGCGCTAAATAAGCAAAACATTGTGCTCAAAGGGGACGGCTTACTAACAATTGTCCCTAATTATCTACATAGGGGGTGATTGCACTACCATCCTCGATGGTAGTGGTATGATTAGTCAAAGATTTGTGCTTATTTATAAGGGTATATTTGATATGGTCCCATTACCATGTTATTCTCTTTATCAGCCATTCTCTTGTGGAAAAATAGAATGCAGAAGTGATAATCAGATAAAGAACGATAACAAAGAGTTTATGTGGAACCCTACTGATGAATCTCTTCTTTCATTTTGACCTTAAATTGCTGGATAAATGTATGATAAAATAATAAAAGAAAAGAAAAGAAAAAAAGAATGAAGTATCATATATACAGAATGACCCTGAACCCTAAGACCAAGTCAATATTGACTTGGTCGACCGGGAATATAGTAGGGGGAGATAGGGAGCTCAATTGTACAGAAAACACAGTCAACCCCCCAATTTAATCATCAATAAATAGCCATTTTATCCTATTTTATTTTCTAATTTATATATCTTAAATAAATAAATCCTCAACATGAAACTTGTACATAAAAATACACAAAAGAATGTAAAAATAATTGCACATAAAAATAATGCGTTATGCACCAAGGACACACAGAGGAAAAAGCTGCAGACAAAACTTCACAGACCTCTATCTCCTCCATATGACCTCAAAATTTACCAAACTCGTATTTATTGTGTATAAAATTTAATTATCTATCTAATGAAGGTGGTTTCATTAAAAATAAAATGAAGGTGCAACTTTCCAGAGGCTAGCCTTAGCCCTCGCTCGACAAGTCAATTTTCGAGTCCCTATTGTCCCATATACATGCATATTTAATTCATTTTATTTATTCCTTATATTTTTATCTTTCTTATATTTTTAAATACTTGTAAATATTATTTGAAATATACTGAAAACATTAATACAAAATAAAAGTATGAAAAAGATACACTAAAATAGATAACGTATTAAAATATATAGGTATATTATACCTATATATGTACCCCTATGTATTTAAGTATATAAATAAAATTAGATAAAATAAATAAAAATATGTAAATATATATTTAGATATACTATAAATATATAAAATATGTGTATACAATAATAACTTTTAAAATACAAAAAATAAAATACTTGAAATATAAGTAAATATACCTATGTATATACATGTAAATATTAGCATTTAATATATAATAGGGTATAACAAATAAAAATACCCATTAAATAGTACATAAAAGAGAAATATTTTTATGTCTTGATTTTTTTAATAATACCTAACTATTTTATCTCTGTTTATTTTTATTTTTCTTCTCTATTTTGTCTCCTAACGGTCCTACCTGGACCAATAGGCATGCAACGTTTGTTGACCGCTTGGTCAACTGTATGTCCTCCTCCACAACCCCTCCATGGCTTCTATCAGAATGCTACCTACCCGCTTGCTCTAATTTTTATGGCTTTCATCCACATCGATCCAACCCTTGAGCCCTTCAACAAATTTCTTCCCCATATTATGATCCATCACGACATGCTCTCTGACGATCCAAATCCTTGGCCAGTTGATGGAGATCATGCGATCTCTTGGGCTCTTTCATTCTGTGTATAAATAAGACCTAGCCTCTTCTTTTGCTTTTTTGATCTTGTTTACCTCTCGTAACCACAATAGGAAACCTTTGAGTTGAGTTTCTGGTGGCAGCGGATAAGGATAGTGAATTGGAGATCCAAGCTCACTAGAGACCTTGTTCTGGAGGAGTTATCTGCTCCATGTTCCCTACAGGTATGAGATGCTTTCCTTAGTATTTTGAGCATAATTTCGATTCATCTTCTTAGTTTAGGCTTTACTTCCTGTACATAGTAGTTAGTTTAGAGTAATTTCCAAAAAAATGTTCATTGGAGCTTCAGCTCCGCCCTAAAATAATTGTGAATCACTTGTACTCGACCTGCTAAATCACTTCATCCTCCATCCCCATCATATTCTCCACTAGAACTCCATCTTCCCCCCTTGATTATGCAATAATCATGGTCCGTCTGAGCTCTAATTCCACCATCGCCTAGAGCTCACTTCGCCCATTCATTTCCCTGAGCATGTCAGTTTCAAACGGGTCGAGAGAGTTTCCCTCGAGCCCTAGATCCTTTTTGTGCAGGTACAGGTCTTGGGCAGTGATGAACTATAAATAAGCTTAAATAACATACAATCGTTGTAGCACGAGCCAATCAACAATCAACACAATCGAGAGAATATCCTTGCGAAGAGTTCTCGGCTTAAATTTATACATGGGAAAGTCCGGGATCGAACACAAAGATGTGAATAATTATTTAATTTAATTAGGGAGTTAATTATCTACTTAGGTGATTTATATGCTTTCTAGGTCAAGCCAAATGCAAGGACACTATGCATGCAATTTTTTTCTACATTTTTATGTATTTAATTTATATGATAAATAATGATGCATTGTAATCACAGAGTAGATACACACTTCACAAATAAGATCCTAGTTAAATTAATTAATTACTTGCTAAAATAATTATTAAATTAATGAGCAATCAATGTCAAAAAGAAAGCAATTCAACCTCAATAAAATTCAATTTTGAATTAATAAAAGGGATGAACAGACAAAATAACCACTCTGAAAATTATTGCATGAACTATAAGTCAAACCAGTAATTAAATATAATTAAATTAAAGAGCAAGAAAATAGATTTCAAACGACACCAATTTCATTAAATTCGGATATGAGGTTCACAAGATATCAAGGAAACAATGCAGGGGCATATATGCAATAAAACATAAATTATTTAATTACAAATAAGTCCAAATTGGACTAGCATGTAATTACAAAAATCTGCTTGGGTATAAATTTAAATTTTCCACACGTGATCTAAGTTGCTTCGATAGTCACAAGCTCAGGCCACGTCTCATGTTCCGATGCTTCGACAGTTGATATAGACGTCCGAACCACATGCTTGAAGCGTTGCCTCAGAGCAAGGGTTGCTGATGATCTTAGCCTTCGGATAGGAACTATCTAATCCTATCATGTAGGTGTTGTACCTTATGTTATTCCCCTTCTGCCTTAGGAGGCAGTGCCCTGACGGAGCTCCGGTAAGCACCCCCCCCCCCCCTCCGTATTGTTCGACACTATCTAAAGATCCAGTGATCTTCATGATGATTTACGAAGAAATTGGAGCTCAAGAGGAGTGATGCAGATATTTAGAACGTCTCCTTGATCAAGGCTCATTGGAGGCTACAACCTGCAAGTCAACTACGATAAGATTTTGACTATTGACCTCCTGTAAGGTTAGTTCCCCAAATAGCTGAAGTGGGGGATCTTGTTTAGGTTAAAATGGGGCGTAATGGAGGCTTAGGCGAGGCGATAAGAAGAGAGCCCTAAGTGGGTTCTTCTCTCTTGCAGAAAGAAGAAATGATTGAGGTGAAATCGAGCGTGGAGAAATGGAGAGGAATCGGAAGATGAACGCGAATATGAGGAACGTGAGATGATGGTGTTCGTGTAATCAAGATCAGAGTAGGTGTGCTTGTGTGCAGCAAATAAAATGGGAGAACAAACAAAGAGGAACAAATGGCTTACCTGAAGAAGGGAGATTGAAGTCGAAGATGGAATCAAGAGGGGAGGAGGAGCATGTGGATGAGGTCTAGAAGGCCCCTGGTCGTCGCTCGACACGGCGACAGAACATGGAGCTCAAGCAGCTCTGAAATAGGGCTGTGATTTACACGAAATTCACGGGGTCTAAATTAGTGTCTCACACAAGGCGGAGACAACCGTCGCTGTGGCGACCCTCAAATGAATCTCGTATAAAATCAACAATTAACTCACACTCAAACAATCAAGCAATGACAAGCAGATGTGAAGTTAAAATTTATTTTTAACTCTACATAAATGGTGTAGAACAAGGCAGGGTAGATTTACAAATGTGTATGTGAGTGAATGTGTTGTCTACACTATGCAATGCAAATTTTTGTGGGTTTTTTATTTTTTAATAATTTTTTTATGAGTTATTATTTTTTTTAATTTTTAATTTTGTATTTTGATTTTTAATTTTCTGATTTTTATAATTTTCATATTTTTTATATTTTTTCCTTTTTTTAATATTGGAATATATAAACTATAAAATAAAAGAGGTGCTAGAATATTTGTAAAAATATGCAAAAATGCTCAAAAATTCAAAAATAAAATATTTTTGGTCTTTTTATGATTTTTTACTGTTTTTATGATTTTTGGGTATTTTTTAGAATATTTTTGGAATTTTTAAATGGCAAAATAAAGGAAAACATGGAATAAGCTACTGATTGAAGGTAAAATAAGAGTGAAAAATATCAAACAGAGACAACATTTTTCCAAACTAATTTTAAAATAAAAAGAATAAAAAGGGAAACCTACAGGAGTTGAGTTTGCAATTTTTGGAGTTTTCTATAATTTTTTAGATTTTTTTTGAAGTTTTTAGGTATTTTTGAATTTTAAGGTTTTTCTTTTGAGATTTTTAGTGGTTTTTGGACTGACACTAAAATTGGATAAAATAGACAGTAGGTAATTTTTTTTGGAATTTTTCTATGTGTTTTAATAATTTTTTGGTATTTTCTAAGCTAGATAGTAGCTAAAATGCTTGTTTTTTATTTTTAATAAATACTAAAAAGCAACAAAAATGAAAACTAAAAATATGGCGTGAAAGTGCAAGTGGACAAGAGCCTATGTTAAATTTTTGGGAATTTTTCAAATTAAAATGATGCCTTAAATAAATGGAGCAATCACACAAAAATGCACAGCCAGGCAGGGGTATAACTGCAAATATCAAAACATCCAGGGGGCATACATGCAATTTTCCACAAAATATAACTCTGAATATTTAATTTTATGGACCAATCCCAAATACCCCAACTCGGGAGGGCACAGGCGCAAAATGTCCCCCAGGGCGCGACTTGCACGCGCCTGGGAAGGACTAATTCATAATATCCAAAATACCCGGGGGCCAACTTGCAAAATCTCCAAAATTTTTACACTACAATCCAAAGATTAGGTACTGAAGCGAAATAAACACAAGGCCAAGGGCCTCTCTGCAAAAAGCCCACACCTCACGTGAACAGGTCACGTGAGGTGACGTGGCAGAGGACCTAAACATAATGTTGGAAAACACAGGGGCCTAGTTATAACATTTACAAAAATTTTAAACTACCAAAGAAAGTTTCAAGACTAAAATTAAATTACAAAAGGCGGGGGGTATACTTGCAATTCCCACGCAAAGGAGATCGAACGGCAGGAGCTCTTCACTTGGACACGTGGTGTGATCTCCTTGCACGATACCGCTTCGTGCTCCAACGGTCGCGATTAGATGATCTGGTCGATGATGGACGACTGTGGTTGCACGGATCGGACGGTGGACGATGGATCTGGGCCTCCCTTGATCGGACGGCTGAAAGGCCTGGAGGAAGAACGTGGAAGAAGGCCGGCTACGGCGAACTCCCGTGACCTCCCCCGCCCTCCTTCGTCGGCGTTCAGAGCTCAAAAGGGGTCAGCACTCTTCCTGCAGGCGATCTCCAGGTGCGGGGAGCTTCAAAATGACTGGAGGGGTGCTGGTTCTCGCCTACGACGGCGGCGGAGCTCGGGACCTCCAGGTACCTCCGACGAGCCCAAAAATACTCCCAGGTGTCGCTCAAGTGCTCGTACCTGCAAGAAAAAGGTGATAGAGTCCAGGGCAAGATGCCTGGACTCCGTGGAAGATGGAAAAGAGGCGCGAATCAATAGGGCGGCGCTCGGCCGGAGGTGCGCTCCGGTGAGGTGAGCAAATTGGGCGAATGGATCGATGATGTTCGAAATTTTTAGAGGGCTTTTAATCCTACGACTAAGGCGAGTGAAATGCACGAAAAATAAAGGCGAAAGATGGCTGCCTCGACGGTCAATGACCGGAGGGAAGTTACCTTGACCGCCGGAGTTGGGGGAGGTGGTGGAGACACCTCCGACCTCCTTTGCCTTGGCTGATGGCACGACGCTGGAGCTGTCACCTCGAGGTATGCGTGGAGCACGAGAGGAACGAGGAGGGGTGGACCGAAGGGACTCAAAATCAAATTGAAAGACAGGGGTGCCATATATGTGGTTTGACCAGATGACCAAGGTGGTCCAAAGACCAAGGAAGAACATGCGACACGATGCCCCAATCCTCGAGCTAATCTCTAGGCGTGAAAGACCAAAGATCGAGGGTCAAAAGCTCTGAAGATTGCGACACGAAAAAAATGCAAGAATCGGCCTGGAAAAATCGACAAAAATGTCGAGAACCGAGGCTCTGACAGAGGCTACAGGGGGCTAGGACACCTAGTTGACCAGGGTCAACTAGGGTTTGCACCTGGTTGGTCTACGTGGACCAACCAGAAAAAACCCTGAAAAATAATTTTATTAATTCGATTAAAAATAGAAAATGGCTGAATTAAATTATGATTATAAAATAAAAATATTTATTATTTTATGTAGTATTTTATTATGATTTTTAATTATTTTTATGAAGTATATTTTTACACGTTGCTTTTTATAGCCTATATAGGTATAATATCTATATAATTTATTCCTTTTATTTTTATTTTATAATTTTATTTATTTATTTTTATTTAGTATTTTATAAAATTATAAATACTTTTATATACTTAATTATATGTTTATTTTATTTTTCTGAATTATTTAAAATACAAGTATGCATTATATAGGTATATTGATAAGTATAATACCGGTGTATTTTATATACAGATATTTTTATTTTGTATTTTATTTAAGTTTTTATTCCTGTTTTAATGTACATAATTACTATAAATAATATTTACAAAATTTTAAAAATATAAAAATATAAAAATAATGAATAAATAATAAAATGAATATTTTAATCTGTACAAGTATACAATATGGGTCGAAAACTCAACTTTCAAACCGTAGCTCCGCCAAATACGAAAACACTGCCATTAAATAGATTATTTTATTCTATATACAATTAAAGGTGAGTTTGCTGCATTTGGAGTTTTCATCTATGAGATACAAGTCTGGGAAGTTGCGATTCTGGATTTTTATTCAGACCAAAACTTTTTATCTGTATATTATTTTTGAATGAAGTCAATTTTGTATTTTTCTTTATTAAATTATCTACAATTTCATGTACAAAGTTTCTTTATTTGATGTATAAAAAGTGGAACCAAAAATAGGTCCTAAAATGAATGAAGAATGAATTAAAAGTATAGGTATTTTGACTGAATTCATACCCTTATCTCCCCCTACTTTATTCCTTGTCGACCTATTCATCAAGATGCCTAGGTCTCGGGGTTTCAGATCATAAAATATTTACAATATTTTATTCTTTTTCTTTTCTTTTATTTATCCTATAATTTTAGCTTTAATTACAGTATTTTATACACTATTTACATGTACATGCATGAATGCTAATATGCTCTATTTAATGCTATTTACAGGCATTTGCTAGGGTTTTTAAGGCCAAAATGATAGAATAAAGATGATGAAATGTGGATTCATCGTCCCCCTAAACTTTACCTTTGCTAGTCCCTAGCAAACACTTATGCAATAAGTGCAAAAGAAAGAGAAAGAAAAGAAAAAGAAGAACTTGGATTTAGTTTAATTATCAAACTTGTCTTCACAAAATCAAAGTTTGGAGCTTAAGTCGGACCTTTGGAATTTTAATGCGGGCGGAACCTTAATGAGAACCGAATTTGAAATCCAACAGTCCTTGAGAATCCCAAAACTCTGTCCAAGTCTCCTCAATAGCCATGTCAGAAATATCTCAATTCATACGCAAACTCTTACGATTATGAATCTGACTCGTACAGTGTAAGTGATGGTGGCTCTCCCCCACTAGAATGGCAAAGAAACTGACTTCTCCAGTATGACAACCCATTGATTCCCCAATCCAATAACTCCATCCTCGAGGAGCGGGGTATTCCCTTCTAAGTTCAAGTGGCAACCAGCTCAAGAGGAGGGGGTGAAGAGAAGAATGGACGGTAGCCAGTGTAGCTACCTATCCTAGGATGCAAGACCAGTGTAGTCAAGTCATCCAGCTGTAGGCTCACATAATATGACTTTGGAACTCAAGCTTGCTTATTGACTTTACAACATATGTACATACTTTGCAGGCATTTTATTTTGTACAAGCCTGTCTTCTTTTTTTTCTCTTTTTTTTGAAATACTATTCACAACAGCATTTACATAGGGAGTTTTTCTGCTTGAGCCAGTAGACTATCCCTCTTTTGAAGCTTTATCGCAACCCACAGCCTCCTGTCTTTAGAATTCCTTATCACTGGACGGGTTGGGGTGCACTTCCCTCCCTAGAGGAGGACAAATGTTTCCACTTGTGTGCATCTCATATCGGCAAATCCAATCCCCTCACCACTCCAATTGAGTTGAGCCATGTGAAAGGTGCAGGTGTCCAAGTTAGGTCATTATCAACAAGAGTCGTGCGTGTGCTCCGAAATACTCTACTTAGACAGTCAAGAATCCATTGAACCAAGTCCCGTGATCCTCAAAGAATTAAGTCAACTAGACTGAAGTACCTCAAACCCAGTTTCTATAAGGTTCCTATTATTAGGTAGATTTTAAGGTCCAATCAAGCTCCAATCTCTGGATTTTACTTAGACTTGTTCAACTATCAAACTCAATCCGAAAAATGCTAATGCTATGCAAATGCGATGCAGAATGCAGAAAATATTTTTGTGATGCAATTTTCAAAGATTTTGAATTTTTTATGGATTTTTGAAAAGATGATGATGCACATGCAGATGCATTTTTTTTCAACAAGATTTTTCAAATGTTTTTGGATTTTAGTTTTGCAAATGTTTTTGGGAATTTTGAAAACAAAAAGTTTTTGGCTAAAAGCTAGGTTAAAATATGTACACGGGAGTGCTTCTTATATTTACAAGAAGTGGATTTTAAGAATTTACAAGGGTAAGTGATCAATTTTATACATATATACATATAGTGGATTTCGGTGTGATGTATGTATTCCTCAAACTTATTTGACACAGGTCTTTCAAAGAATTTTTGAAAACTCTAATCCAAAATAATTTTTACAAACATTTTTTTGCAAACATGTATACACATTTGAAAATCATTTTGCAAAGGTTTTCAAATTAGTATATATAGATTTTTCAAAACATTTTTGCAACCATTTTTCAAACCATTTGCAAATCATTTTTCAAACATTTTATTTCACACAAAGAAAATAAATTTTTACAAACCACGTATTTTTACAAAGGTTGAAAACATGTAACAAAACATTTTCAAAATAGTTTTCAATAGATTTTCACAAAGATTTTCAAACTATTTTTCAAACATTTTGCAAAAAACTTTTTCACATGATTTATTAATCAGTAGATACAAAAAGAATTTGAGGAACAGAACACCTTTTTATTAAGGTTTTTAATGAATTTTAAAGAATTATTAGCCATATTATTAAGAAGATACGAAAGTACGAGTTATGACTAACGTATATCCGCAATATATACGACCCCCCTATACTTAGCTTAAGCTATGTCCTCATAGATCATAGAGAAAAGAGAAGACATAACTCGTACTAAGTATAGGCAAGACTAAAGAATAAATAAATAAACGAATGCATGAGCCAATGAATAAACGAATGAGAAGTTGACCGTCCCCCCTATACTTAGGATCAAATAATCCTAAGTATAGCAGACTGTACACAATGCAGGGAGGGTCAAGGTGGGAATGAACAGATCGTACTCAGATTGTCTCCCCCTATACTTAGGGTAAGATATCCCTAAGTATAGACAAGAAGAGGAGACAATGGAGAGGATCAAAGAAAATGAAAGAACTCGGGGTGCAAACCCCCCTATACTTAGGACAAAGTACGTCCTAAGTACAGAAAACTGACAACAAGAGGAGACACCTTTTTGATAGATAAAGAAAATAGAAAAGGAAAAGAAGAAAAGAAGAAAAGAGATTAACAGATGAAAGCATGATATAGACAGATGATCTGTACAGTGGAAGATGGAAGTGATCACCATGTATGAGATGCAGATGATATGAGTCAAAGAACACATCTCATACCAGAAGAATGGGGGCAACATCAATGGTCGGCGGATCGTGATCTAGATATAGTTTTAGGTGTTGACCATTGACACGGAAGGTAGAGGAAGATGATGGTTCGGATATGGCAACACTACCATTGTCATGTACCTTCCTGACCACATATGGACCTTTCCACTTGCTCTGTAATTTTCCTGGAAATAATTTCATCCTGGAATCAAACAACCATATCTTTGATCTGGCTCAAACTGTTTATGGCTGATATGAGAATCGTGCCATGTCTTCACTTTCTCTTTGTATTGTAGGCTGCTAAAAAAAGTTGTATCTCTCAGTTCCTCCAGGGCTGCCAACTCTGCTCTCCACTGATCTCCTATACTCTCGGGATCCAATAATAGCTCAGTTACTGCCCAAAGTGACTTATGCTTTATCTCCACAGGAAGATGGCACGGCTTTCCATAGACAAGACGAAAGGGAGATGTCCCCAATGGATACTTGAAAGAAGTCTGATATGCCCACAAGACCGAGTCCAAAAGCTGTGACCAATCCTTTCGGTCTGGGCGGACAACCTTCTGCAGGATAGTCTTTATCTCCCGGTTCGATACTTCGGCAAGACCATTTGTTTGAGGGTGATACGGTGTGGCAACCCGATGGTCAATGTCAAACTCGTCTGCAAGGGCCCTAACCTTGTCATTGATGAAATGAGACCCCCCGTCTGAAATCAAGACTCTAGGTACCCCGAACGTTAAATGATATTTTTCCTAAAAAATTTACACACGATTTTTGCATCTGCAGCTCGGGCGGGGATGGCCTCAACCCATCGGCTGACATAATCTACAGCGAGCAAAATATGCTCGAATCCCTGACTCTTAGGAAATGGGCCCATGAAATCAATCCCTCATGCATCAAAAACCTCACAAAAGTGAATGGGTTGCATGGGCATCATGTCTCTCTGTCCGCAGGTTCCCATCTTCTGACAGTCAGTACATCTCTTCACGAACTCATCAGAATCCTTGAAGAGAGCAGGACACCATAGGCCAGATTGAAGCACCTTCTGTGCTGTCCTTTTTCCAGAATGATGTCCTCCTGCCTCAAGCTTGTGGCAGTATGTGAGGACGTTATGCTGCTCTTCTTGAGGAATGCACCTCCTCCAGATATTGTCCCCTCCTTCATGATAAAGGACGGGATCCTCCCAATGGTAAAACTTGGCCTTCGCCAGGAAGGTCTCGAGTTTCTGTCTGGGCCAACCTTGTGGGACCGTCTTGGCAACAAGATAGTTCACAAAGTCGACATACCACGGGAGCGAGGTGATAGCCAAGATCGCCTCATCTGGAAATGTCTCTGTGATAGGTACGTTGGGCTCAGATTCCTCAAGATTCCCCAATTTGGAGAGATGATCCGCCACCACATTCTTGACTCCAGGCTTATCCTTAATCTCAATATCAAATTCCTGGAGCAGAAGGATCCATATGGTAAGGCATGCCTTGGCATCCTTCTTGGCCATTAAGTACCGGATGGCGGTGTGATCTGTGTAGATGGTCACTCTAGATCCGAGAATATAAGATCGATACTTATCCAAAGCAAAGACTACAACCAGCATCTCTTTCTCAGTCACAGTGTAATTCCGCTGAGCGGCATCCAAAGTCTGGCTGGCATAGTGAATGGCAAACGGGAAACCATCCCTCCTCTGTCCAAGCACAGACCCAACAGCAAAATCTGAAGCATCCGTCATGATCTCGAATGGGAGAGACCAATCGGGTGGCTGAAGGACAGGAGCCGAAACAACCATACCTTTGAGAGTCTCAAAAAACGCAAGACACTTATCATCGACAATGAACTCGGTGTCTTTCGTCAGCAGATCAATAAGCGGTCGGGCAATACAACTGAAGTCCTGAATGAACCGTCTGTAGAAACCGACATGCCCCAGAAAAGACCGCAATTGACGCAAATTGGACGGTGGATTGAGTTTTCTAATGATATCCACCTTGGCCAGATCGACCTCCATGCCCCTGTTGGAGACGATATGACCAAGGACCATCCCTTGAGTCACCATGAAGTGACTCTTCTCCCAAGACAATACAAGGTTGACCTCAATGCAGCGCTGAAGCACACGGTCTAGGCAGTCAAGACAAGCATCGAACCCATCGCCATAGACCGAGAAGTCATCCATGAAGACCTCTAAACAGTCACCCACCATGTCCGAGAAGATGGACAACATGCACTTTTGGAATGTCGTCGGAGCGTTACATAGACCAAAGGGCATCCGTCTGAAAGCATACGTCCCAAATGGACAGGTGAATGTCATTTTCTCCTGGTCTTCGGGCGCAATGGCCACTTGATTGTATCCGGAGTACCCGTCAAGAAAGCAGTAATGACTCTTCCCAGCTAGCCGCTCGATAATCTGATCAATGAATGGTAGTAGGAAATGGTCCTTCTTGATGGCATCATTCAATCGTCTGTAGTCCACACAGACCCTCCAAGAAGTGGGCACTCGGGTAGCGATCTCCTCTCCAGACTCATTCACAACTGTAGTGATACCCGTCTTCTTGGGCACCACATGTAATGGACTAACCCATTTAGAGTCGGAGATGGGGTAGATAAAATCGGTGCTCCACCACCTTGATATTTCTTTCATGACCATATCTCGAAGATTCGGGTTCAGCCGTCGCTAGAACTCACGCGACGGCTTAGCATTATCCTCAAGATAGATGTGGTGGGAGCACAGAGACGGACTAATTCCCTGGAGATCAGCTATACTCCAACCTATCGCCTTGCGATTTCTTTTAAGAACCTCCATCAGACGAGATTCTTGTTCTCTAGTCAAACTTGCTGAGATAATGACTGGGTGCATGTCTGGCTCACCCGCAAGGAATTTATACTTCAGCGACTGCGGCAGAGGTTTCAGTTCTGGACAACTGGGAGGTGGTAGATCTGGCTTCTGATATGTCTGTGTGAAGGCGACCGGGTCTGCATGAGAGAATTCTCGCTCTGCATGAATCTCTGACGAAGGGCGGCCTAGTGAATCATCAATACATTGCACTAGCTCGCACTCTGTCACGGTTGTTGGCTCAGAAGGAATCAGACAAGGTAAATAGTCATCAAAATCATCCAAATCAATGTCTGAATCCGAGGGACCCAAAGTAGATGAACAGGATTGAAAGTCATCATCACCACTCGTCCCAACACTGTTAGCC
This sequence comes from Ottelia alismoides, assembly GCA_037367405.1. Taxonomy (NCBI): domain Eukaryota; kingdom Viridiplantae; phylum Streptophyta; class Magnoliopsida; order Alismatales; family Hydrocharitaceae; genus Ottelia; species Ottelia alismoides. The sequence continues at coordinate 668,145 of JAZKJV010010578.1, read as the reverse complement.
TCAGGTGTATCCTCATCCAGGGGTGTGCTCTCCAGGCTCTCGACTGCCATAAGCTTTAGATATAGTGAATCTGTAGGCAAGGCGAGGGTCGGTGCTACAGGATCTGTCCAGTTAGATTCATCATCTGTCATCACAAAATCACACTCCTGGTGGATGTCTAGCTCTTCCTCTGTCATCTGCATGGCTTCGCTAGACTGCTCCGAGCATTCAAGTTCTCTGGCTCTGGTTTCCTCGATCGTCTCTATTTGTATGGTTTCGCCCTCTACGTGAAAACATACCCTCCTGATATCATGATCGGTCATTGCCTTGGTTGTGGCCAAGAATGGACGTCCGAGTATGATAGGGGCATCGGTTACCGATTCAGGGATCTCCATGTCCAACACAACGAAGTCCACGGGGAATTTCAGGCCCTGAATGGTAACGACCACGTCTTTCAATAACCCCTTCAGCCTCTTAGTCGACCTATCAGCAAACTGAAGGACTGTCCTGCTCCTAAGAAGAGGACCAAACTCGAATCGATCGAGTAAGGCTGCCGGAAGAAGGTTAATTGAAGAGCCGTTGTCTAACAGAGTACGATCAAACTGCTGCTCCTGAATCTCGCATCTGACATAGGGAGCTCCTGGGTCTGGTCCTTTGGCTGGCAGTTTGTTCTGAATAGTGCAGCAAGTGTCATGGGTGAGCATATGGATCTAATCTCTGTACCTTTTCTTCCTACGGGCAGTAGTTGTCTCTTTCAAGTTCTTTTTGAAGAAGGGGATATGCTCAATTGCTTCCTGTAGAGTCAGCTGGATATGGAATCTGTCAATCATTTGGTTGCTGAACTCTACCTGCTGGTTCTTTTTTGGATTTTCTTTTTTATTCCCCTTCCCCCGGCAGAGTGCTTCTGGGAAGGGGATGGTAGGGGCCTCCTCAGATGGAGGACTAGGGCTAGGTTCTTGTGCATGTGAAGGAATAGAATCCACACCATGATCATCATTCAACACATATGGATCCACAATGTGAACATAAACCTTTCCTTTATTCATATTTTTGTTTTTCTTGTTACCACAGTCCATAGATACAAAAGGTGGTAACATCACAGAAGGAAGCTCAACAAAAGTAGACGTGATGACCTCAGTACCACCACCGGCACCTGTCTTCGCGGCATCAGCACCGCGCTCTGGCTCTGCATCCAAAATAGTGGTATCAGCACCACCGTCTGCATCTGGTATCTCGACGGCCTCAGTACCGTCGTCTGGAACTCCATCATTGGTGGCATCAGCACCACCGTCTTCAATATCCTCATTAGCAGCATCAGCATCGCTACTCTGCTCCTCTGGCACTTCTGATGCTGCTTGTTGTTGTCGCTCAGAAGAGGCGCCGCCGGCTGGCATCCTACCGCTCCTAGTAGTCACAAAATCAGCATCATACAAAGAAAGAGACATGTCACTCAAATAGTCACTAGGAGAGGTATCCTCTGTAAACTCTACCTGCTCATACTTTCTTTTCAGATTGTTCGGATTCGGTTCAATCTGAGATGGTATGACGGCCTTGCCTTTGATGATCTCCCTCATCTCCTGCCGGAACTCATCCATATCTTGCCGGAAGGATGATCATTGTTCGGAGAGCAAGCAGGCAAGGTCATCGAGAGTTGGGTTCTCAAAAGCGGGGGCCTGAGAACCGGACGGGTTTCCCTGCTGGAAATGAGGTTGTTGCTGCTGCTGGTACTGGGGAGGATGGGGGTAAGACTGATGAGCCTGCTGACGCTGCCTCCACTGTTGTCCCTGATAGGCGGGACGAGGACCCTGCTGGTATTGCTGGTGGGCATACTGGGGCTGCTACTGCTGTTGTGGCTGGCTGTTCTGCTGTCCTTGAGCATGAGGCTGCTGCTGAGATGAGGAGCCACCGTTGCCCCAACGGAATCCGGGGTGATCACGACGAATCCCGGGCTGAGGGAACCAGTCGTACCAAATCCCATTGACTTCCATCAATGGCTCCTGCTCAAAGGATAGTGGAAGAAGAACTGCCCGTGGCTGCTCCGGCTGATAGACCACCATCTGAGTGTCCTGAGATGGCGGCTGCGCTGGGTAGTATTGTAGCAACGGAACCGGCTCTGCCTGGATGTGGTTAACCTGGCGGTATAAGGCAGAGGGTTGGGATGAGTTGCTACTGCTCGGATCAGCATGTGACCTAGGAGGTTGCTGGGAAGAAGTCTGTGCCTCCTAGACGCAAAGGATCTGCGTCTTCAGGTCACTCATCGTCTTGGCAATCTGGTCCATCTAGGCCATGCCTTGCATCTGTTTCTTCTCGAGGATCTCGAGACGGTCCAGTTTCTCACTGATAATTCCCATATCGGTTGCGACTGATTCGGCTTGGGTTGCGGCTACCGATGAAGTGTTAGGACCGGCATCGATGCGGGCGATCCTCTGAAATGATCCTTCTCCTTGCGGGGGCTTTTGTTGTATGTAGACGCAGGCTTGGGCCATGGCGGTTGAATTCTCTGCCATGCCTTCGTAGATGGCCCAAACATCGTCTTCACCCTTGGAACGCAAGAGGCGTTTACAAGCCCCTGCAGCTCCGGTGTCAACCCACAAAAGAAACTCTGCACTAGATTGGGCTTTGATATGTCATGGTGAGGACACCGGTCGATGAGCTCTCTGAATCGATCCCAGGCTTCATGGAATTGTTTGTTCGGGATCATGACGAAGTTGCTGATCATGGCTCTAGCTGCATTAGTCCGGCCGAGAGGGTAATACTTCTTTAAGTATACGGTCCGGAGATCTGCCCAAGTATCGATGAATCGCCCCAAATGTTTGAGCCAGTATGCGGCTCTGTCAATCAAGGAGAAAGGGAAGGCGATCGTCTTCATAATGTCCTCGATCATCAGCCTATCATGGATTGTGCTGCAGATCATTTCAAATTCTTGGAGGTGGAGGTGCGGCTCTTCGGTCGGCAACCCATGGAATTTAGGCAGAAGCTGAATAGTATGGGGCCGAAGCTAGAAATCTCCATGGATCGGAGGAAGTCGGATCCAACGATGAGTGAGGGATGCTGCAGGATTATGCAATTCCCTCATGATAGTCTGTGGTGGTCTCTCAGCGTTGGGATCACCTCCCTGGTTCTCTACAACTGGAATATCTGCTACACCGCCCCCCGCCACCGCCCCCAAGTCGGTTCTCTCGCATCTGCGTGATCTCTCTCATGAGGACACCCATAAAGACTCCCTGGTCTCGGATCTTCCTCTGCATGGTCTCCAGGGATGCTAGATGTGAATTGTTGATGGTGGCTTGATCAATGAAGAATAGCGGGTGCTTGATAACCACGAAATTGAGAGCGGTCGTATTGATTCACAAGGCGAATCAACAGTCGATGTCTTGACCACTACAAAATCCCGTAATTAATCAACAATGAACCCACAATCAAATATCAATCAATGAAAAATAAGTGTGGAGTCAAATTTATTTTTAACTCTACATAAAAGATGTATAGGTGCAAGTATGTAGAGAGTTCGAACACAGGGAACAAGCAGGGTAGTTCAAGCAAAAATGCTCAAGTATGTGTGTGTGATGTGTGTCTACACTAAGCAAGCAAAGAAAGGAAATTTTTGTGGGTTTTTAATTTTTAATTATTTTTTTTAATTTTTAATTTTGTATTTGATTTTTAATTTTCTGATTTTTATATTTTATATTTTATATTTTTTTTATTTCTTTTGCAATATTGGAAAGTAGAGGCAATATAATAAAAGGCAAGCTAAAATATTTATAAAAATGCACAAAAATACTCAAAAATTCAGAAATAAAATGTTTTTGGTATTTTTATAATTTTCTACTGTTTTTGTGATTTTTGGGAATTTTTCAAGGTATTTTTGGTATTTTTAATTACTGAAATAAGGTAAAACAGTGGGAATAAGGTTGGCTGTAAATAAAATGCAAATTAAAAATAGCAACCAGCAACTCAAAATTTTCACACTATTTTTTTAATGAAAAGGACAAAATAAGGGATAAACAGAACCTGAGTTTATAATTTTTGGAGTTTTCTTTGATTTTCTATATTTTTTTGAAGTTTTTGAGTAATTTTAAATTTTTAGTGTTTTTCTTTTGAGATTTTTAGTGATTTTTGGATTGACACTAAAATATGATAAAATAGACACTAGGTGTTTTTTTTGGAATTTTTAGAGGTGTTTTAATATTTTTTTGGTATTTTCTAAGGAAGACAATACACAAAAAGGAAGTTTTTGATTTTTAATAAATATAAAAATAAAGTAAAATCAAAAACTAAATTTGTGGCGTTAAAATACAAGGACACAGGAACTTAAATCTAATTTTATGGAATTTTTGGGCTTAAAATGATATTTTAAACAATTAGAACAAGAATCCCAACATTAAACAGTCCTGGCAAGGGTATAAAAGCAATTTATAAAACATCCAGGGGCATTCACGCAATTTTCCACAAAATATTGCACTGAATATTTAATTTCTAGCACTAAAAAGCAATTACAAAAGCCGCCTGGGCTTCCTAGAAATTTACCCACCAGGGCGCGTGACTTGCACGCGCCTGGGAAGGACCAAAATGTAATATAACAAAAACCTGGGGGCCTACTTGCAAAATATCCAAAAATATTACACGTGCTGCGAAAGTTTCAGGACTACAACGAAATAAACAAACGAACGAGGGTATCCTTGCAAAATGCCCACCCCCTCACGTGTACAGGTCACGTGAGGTGACGTGGCGAAGGACCCAAATGTAAATAAATAAAGCCTGGGGGTCTCTTTGCAAATATTACAAAACTTTTACACTACAGACAAAAGTTCAAATACTAAATATTAAATACAAAAATGGCGAGGGTGTAGATGCAAAATACCCTCGCTCGGGCGTTCTGATGACGACGCGTGGCGCGAATCCAACGGCGGGGCGACAGGGTGCGATCCAGCGGCTGGAAGCGATCCACTTATACACGTGGCGCACGATGAACGGTCGATGACGCTTCGACGATGCACGGTCTGGATTAGATCCTCCTTGGTTGATCGGACGATCAAGGCGAAGGACGATCCAACGGAGGCTGTGCGATCTGGGGGGCGCTCCGGGATCCAACGGCTGGGGAGGCCGGTGGAAGAACACGGAGGAGCTCCGACTGGGCGAAGCTCCTCGAGCTCCTCTGTCCGGCTCCGGTGGCGTCTAGGCTTCAAAATGGCCGTGAAGCATCCCCTGGTCCTTCTCTATCGGCTGGTGGCGGCAAAAAGCCTCGGCGACGGCCGAGGTGCTCAGGCGAAGGTGGCGGAGCTGGGGAGTCCGGCTACGCTCCGGCGAGCGTCAAAACTCGCCTCCAGGCGCCTTCAAGTGGACTTTGACCTGCAAAAATAGTCAAAGGGTCCAGGGCAAACTACCTGGACCCTTAGATGGCCGCGAGGGGGTGCGAATCGACAGGTGGATGCACGGCCGGAGTTGCGCTCCGGCCAAGGTGCTCGATTGGGCGATATGGATGATGGAACTTCGAGATTTTTTTGGGGTTTTTGATCCTTAAGCTAACAGGAACGAAATGGAAGAAGGAAATAAGCGGGGGGGGGGGGTGACCTCGATGGCCGGAGCCAGAGGAAAAAGAGTACCTCGACCGGCGACTTCGCGGGAGGTGGTGGAGACGCCTCCGACCTCGGCGGCCTTGGCTGAAGAGCCCACGTCGGAGCTGTCACCTCCAGGTGGCTCTGGAGCACGGGAGAGGCGCGAGGTGGTGGACCGAAGGTGTTCAAAATCGACTTCAAAGTTGGGGCTCCATTTTATGCAGTTTGACTAAGTGGATGAGGAGCCCCAAAGATCAAGGTGCCCTGATCGCCACAGTGATCCAAAGTCCAAGGTTTCACTTGGACGCGATTCACCGCATAACGAGGACGAAAAGATGTGAAGAAATCACCACGAAAAAATGCAAGGCACGGCTGGAAAATCTCGACAAAAATGGGTGAAAACCCAGGTCTGACAGGCCACAGGCGGGGGAAGGCAGGCAGTTGACCTAGGGTCAATGCTGACTGCCTCCTGGTTGGTCCACGTGGACCAACCAGGAAAAACCCTGCGAAAAAGTTTTATTAATTCTATTTAAAATACTAAATGGCCGAATTAAATAAAAATTATAAAATAAAAAATGTTTAGAATTTTATGTAGTATTTTATTTTGATTTTTAATTATTTTAAGGAGTTATATTTTTACAAGTTACCTTTTTAACCCTATCTAGGTATAATATCTATGTATTTTAGTATTTTATTTTTATTTGTGTATCTTTAATTTATTTATTTTTAATTCTTATTTTATAAAATTGTAAAATACTTTTACATGCGTAAATATATTTTTATTTTATTTTTCTGATGTATTTTGTATATTAAATAAAATATAAAGGTAGTTTATATAGGTATGTATATAGGTAATGTACCTATTTATTGCATGTATACAAGTATTTTTATTTGTATTTTATTTATGTTTTTCTTCTGATTTAACTGCACATAATTATTATAAGTATTATTTACAACATTATAAAATATAAAATTATAAAAATAATAAATAAAGAATAAATTGAATATTTTAATATGTACAAGTATACAATGAGGGTCCAAAAGTCAACTTTCAAACCGTAGCTCCGCCAAATGCGAAACCACCGCCATTGGATAGATTATTTTATTCTATATACAATTAAAGGTGAGTTTGCTACATTTGGAGTTTTTATTTGTGAGATACGGGTCTGGGAAGTTGGGATTCTGGATTTTTATTCAGACCATAACTTTTTATCTGTACATTATTTTTCTGTGAAATCAATTTTGTATTTTTCTTTATTAATTTATCTACAACTTTCATGTACAAAGTTTCTTTATTTGATGTATAAAAAGTGGAACCAAAAATAGGTCCCAAAATGAATAAAGAATAGATAGAATGTATAGGTATTTATACTGTATTTTGGCCCTTATCTCCCCCTACTTTATTCCTTGTCGACCTATTCATCAAAATGCCTAGGTCTCGGGGGTTTTGGGTCATAAAATATTTACAATATTTTATTCTTTTTCTTTTCTTTATTTATTCTATAATTTTGGCCTTAATTACAGTAATTTATACACTGTTTAGATGCACATGCATGAATGCTAAAATGCTTGATTTAAGGCTATTTACAGGTATTTGCCAGGGTTTTTGGTGCCAAAATGATAGAATAAAGATGATGAAATGTGGATTCATCATCCCCCTATACTTTACCTTTGCTAGTCCCTAGCAAACACTTATGCAATAAGTGCAAAAAGAAAAACAAAGAAAAGAAAAAGAAGAACTTGGATTTAATTTGATGATCAAACTTGTCTTCGCAAAATCAAAGTTTGGAGCTTAAGTCGGACCTTTGGAATTTTAGTGCGGGCGGAACCTTAGTGAGAACCGTGTTTGAAGTCCAACAGTCCTTGAGAATCCCAAAACTCTGTCCAAGTCTCCTCAATAGCCAGGTCAGAAATATCTCAACTCATACGCAAACTCTTACGACTATGAATCTGACTCGTACAGTGTAAGTGATGGTGGCTCTCCCCAACTAGAATGATAAAGAAACTGACTTCTCCAGTACGACAACCCAATGATTCCCCAATCCAGCAACTCCATCCTCGAGGAGCGGGGTATTCCCTTCTAAGTTCAAGTGGCAACCAGCTCAAGAGGAGGGGTGAAGAGAAGAATGGACGGTAGCCAGTGTAGCTACCTATCCCGGGATGCAAGACCAGTGTAGTCAAGTCATCCTGCTGCAGGCTCACATATTGGACTTTGGAACTCAAGCTTGCTTATTGACTTTGTACATACTTGCAGGCTTTTTATTTTTGTACATGCCTGAACACACATTTTTTTTTTGAATACTATTCACAGCAGCATTTACATAAGGAGTTTTTCCTCTTGAGCCAGTAGACTATCCCTCTTTTGAAGCTTTATCGCAACCCACAGCCTCCTGTCTTTAGACTTCCTAATCACTGAACGGGTTGGGGTGCATTTCCCTCCCTAGAGGAGGACAAATGTTTCCACTTGTGTGCGTCTCATACCGGCAAATCCAATCCCCTCACCACTCCAACTGAGTTGAGCCATGTGAAAGGTGCAGGTGTCCAAGTTAGGTCATTATCAACAAGAGTCGTGCGTGTGCTCTGAAATACTCTACTTAGGCAGTCAAGAATCCATTGAACCAAGTCCCGTGATCCTCAAAGAATTAAGTCAACTAGACCTGAAGTACCTCAAACCCAGTTCCTATAAGGTTCCTGTTATTAGGTAGATTTTAAGGTCCAATCAAGCTCCAATCTTCGGATTTTACTTAGACTTGTTCAACTATCAAACTCAATCCGAAAAATGCGAATGTCATGCACATGCAATGCAGAAAATATTTTTGTGATGTAATTTTCAAGATTTTGAACTTTTTATGGATTTTTGAAAAGATGATGATGGTGCATATGCATTTTTTTGTATTTTTCAAAAAGATTTTTCAGATGTTTTTGGATTTTAGTTTTTGCAAATGTTTTTGGGCTTTTTGAAAACAAAAAGGTTTTGGCTGAAAAATAGGTTAAAATATGTACACGGGAGTGCTTCTTATATATACAAGAAGTGGATTTTAAAAATTTACAGGGTAAGTAGTCAATTTTATACATATATACATATATAGTGGATTTTGGTGTGATGTGTATATTCCTCAAACTTATTTGAAAACAAGCTTTTCACACAATTTTGAAAACTATAGTCCAAAATAATTTTTACAAACATTTTACACACATTTGAAAATCATTTTGCAAAAGGCTTTCAAACAGTATATATAGGTTTTTCAAATCATTTTTGCAACCATTTTTCAAACCATTTGCAAATCATTTTCCAAACATTTTTATTTCACACAAAGAAAAGAAATTTTACAAACCACACAATTTTTACACAGGTTGAAAACACGAAACAAAATATTTTCAAAATAGTTTTCAATAGATGTTCACAAAGATTTTCAAACTATTTTTCAAACATTTTGCAAAAAACATTTTCACCTGATTTATTAATCAGTAAATACAAAAAGAATTTGAGGAATAATCACATCTTTTTATTAAGGATTTTTAACGAATTTTTAGCCATATTTTTAGGAAAATACGAAAGTACGAGTTATGGCTAAAGTATATACGTAGTATATACGACCCCCCTATACTTAGCTTGAGCTATGTCCTCATAGATCGGAGAGAAAAGAGAAGACATAACTCGTACTAAGTATAGACAAGCCTAAAGAATAAAGGAATAATGAATGAATCAAACGAATGAGAAGTTGACCGTAATATACGAAGGACATAAATACAAAGATATATAAATATACATATGTAGTATACAAAATGACCCAAAAACCCAAGTTCCTCATACAAGCTCCAATTTCAATGAAATTAGTCTCATTTTGAAGGTCTTTTAATAAGTAGTATTCTAAGAGTGAGTCGACCTAAGTAGGAGTTTGTATGCGGGCTTTATGTGTGTTTTAATGTACAAGGGTTCTCAGGATATTTGGGCTATTTTACAAGGGTGATTTTAGGCATTCTTCCCTATGGTATTAAGGAGTATATACATATATATTATAGAGAAGAGGTTATTTGATGAAGATGTATTTTACAAGGGATTTTTGGCATTCTTATTTAAATGCAGATGAGCTGCTAAAATGCATGAATTATGGATGCATGCATGAGTGTTATTTATGCAAGATAAAAGGAAATATGCTTCTATTTTCTCGGGAACAAGGCTCTATTTTTGACTTTTGATGTGATGAATCACAGATTCATCAACCCCCTATACTTAAACTTTGCTCGTCCCCGAGCAACTAAATGAAATGCAAGAGTGAAATGATTTTGGGTTCCATACCAAGGTCATGAACAAAAGTTGAAAATGGAGCCTGACTCGTCCTTTGGATTAGTTGTGTGGCGGAACCTTATTGGGACCTGAACTTAAGACCTAACAGACTTCAAGTTCCACAAGTCTTCTATTCAAGACGCCTTAATAGTCAGGTCAGAACAAATCCTCAAACGCAAATTTCTGATGACTATGATTCTTACTTGTACTGTGTAAGTGAGATATAGCTCTCCATATCAGAAATGACTCGGAACCAGCCTCCTCTAACAAGGTAACTCAATAACCTGGTCCAGTAACTCTTTCCTCGAGGAGCGGGGTATTCCCTTCTAAGTTCAAGTGCGACCAACCCAAGAGGAGGGGGGTAGAGAAAAGAATGGACGGTGGCCAGTGTAGCCACCTATCCCGGGATGCCTGACCAGTGTAGCCAAGTCATCCAGCTGCATTTTCCCTTCTAATATACATACTCCGACAGGTATTATTCTTTTTCTTGGACCTGTCTGATTTTTTTGGAGTTCTTTCTTGCATTTTTTTTTTGACACAATATTCAAGGTGCAGCATATACATCAGGAGTTTTTCCTCTTGAGCCAGTAGACTATCCCTCTTTTGAAGCATTATTGCAACCCACAGCATCCCGTCCTTAGCCTTCATCACCACTAGACCAAGTTGAGACGCACTTCCTTCACTATAAGAAGAAGAGAGGTTCCGCCTAGAAGTACTACCCTCATATGCTACCCCAAGCCAAAGGAAACTACTTCCTCAACACCTCATCAATGAAGAGCTACGTGCATCGTGTTTGTCCAAGTTAGGTCATTATCTAAAAGAATCCTGCGTATGCACGAGATATTCTACTTAGACTAGTCAAGATGACATGTGAACATAGACTTGTGGACTCAAAGAATTAAGTCTCTTGACCTGAGAAATCTTAACTCCAGTTCCTATAAGGTTCCTCTGAAATTAGGTGGATTAAGGTCAAATCAAGTCCATCCTCAATATCTACTCATAACTTGGTTCAGAACCCACTAGCTTTTCACTTTGCATATGCAGAAATATGCAGATGAGATGAGATGTCATGCTATGAAAATGCAGGACTCTTTTTATTATTTTTTTATGCAGGGATGATATGCAAGAGTAAATAAGAAGCCTTTATTTTTGTTTTATTTTTCTGGTATACAACAATTATTTACAAAAGTATGTTTTACAAGAATTTTACAACTTTTTATACAAGTATTATACATATAGTACATATTATACAAGTATACCAAAAAAATTTTTTTTTTTTTGTTTTTCGATTTTTACCCACCCGTAATTATTGTAAATATACAAAAATACGCGATACGCGAAAGTACGAGCTATGGGTAAGGTATATATGTAATATATACACGCCCCCCTATACTTAGCGTGTGCTATGTCCTCAGAGCAGAAAGAGCGAGGAAAAGACATAGCTCGTGCTAAGCGTAGGAGAGCCAAAAAGAAATAGTAAGTATAGAAGTCGTCTCGCCCCCCTATACTTAGGCTTTGGCAGCCTAAGTGTAGAAGAAGATCAGAAATGGGGCGGACGAGGAAAAGAGGGGAAATAAATGAATATATATACACGGTGGGCATCGGTCCCCCCTATACTTAGGCTCTGGTCAGCCTAAGTATAGGACAGGAGTGAGTAAGAGGACCAATGTGATCTGGAGAATGTACAATGAATCGACTCGGGTGACCCCTTCCCCCTATACTTAGGATCTGGTCATCCTAAGTACAGTCCGAGATAATGATTCGATGATGTGGGGACGGGTTACTAGAATCGTGGAGGTAAGGATATACAGGAAGAATGATATATATACAGCTGAGTCGGTCTGAATCTTTTGAAGATGCTGCTGATGGCTGGAGTTCATTGCTGCAAGGTTTCATACGCGGCTTGAGATGTATCTGCTGTATCTGTCTCGCATATGAATACAATCTCCTCCACATGGACTAACTGTTCATTGGATTCGACGAAGTGCTTCAACAGCTGCCCATTTACTAGGAATGTCGGTGCGTCATCTGCGAGATCTGAGATCTCGACACATCCACTATCATGCACCGTTCGGACAACGAATGGTCCCGTCCACTTAGACTTTAGTTTGCCTTGGAAAGTCTTCAGCCTGGCATTGAACAACCATACCTTCTGTCCAGGAACAAAGGTCTTTCGTCTGATATATCTATCGTGCCAACGCTTTACCTTGTCCTTGTACACCACACTGTTGTCGTATGCTCGGTTTCTGACTTCCACAAGCTCATTCAGATCCATGTCTCTTTGTTTCTGGCCTCGGTGTGTGTTCCAGTTGACCTTCTTTATTGCCCATTCTGATTTGTGCACTAACTCTGCGGGCAAATGGCACGGCTTTCCGAATACCATTCGGAATGGGGAGGTGCCTAACGGAGTCTTGTAAGCCGTCCTATATGCCCAGAGGACTTGATCCAAGATCTGAGACCAGTCCTTCCTGTCTGGGCGGACGAGCTTTTGCAATATGGTTTTCACCTCCCTATTTGACACCTCAGCCATACCATTGGTTTGTGGGTGGTAAGGACTAGCGACACGGTGTTCGATGCCGTAGTCCTTCAGGAGTTTCTTCACCTCCCGATTCACAAAGTGGCTACCCCCATCTGATATCATCATTTTGGGGATCCCGAACCTAGAGATTATGTGCTCTCTGATAAATTTACAGACAGTCCTGCTGTCTGCGGCTCGGGTCGGGATAGCCTCCACCCATCTGGACAGATAGTCAACCGCAAGGAGGATGTATTCAAACCCGTGGCTGACAGGGAATGGGCCCATGAAATCGATGCCCCAGGCGTCAAAGACATCACAAATGATGACCGGCTGCATTGGCATCTCATCCTTGGAACCAACGGTTCCCCCCATCCTCTGGCAAACTGGGCACGACTTCGCGAAGGCGGTGGCATCGCGAAACAGAGTCGGCCAGTAAAAGCCACATTGAAGTACCTTCCATGCGGTCCTCTTCCCGGAGTGGTGTCCTCCTGCCTCTAAGCTATGGCATAAAGAAAGGACACTCTGGTATTCCTCCTGAGGAATACAACGTCTCCAGACACAATCCGGTCCTTCAAAGAAAAGGATCGGATCCTCCCAATGGTAGTGTCTAGCGTCCGACTTTAATCGGTCAATTTGGCTCTTGGGCCAATCCTCGGGAACTTTCTTGGAGACAAGATAGTTCACGATATTGGCATACCATGGGAGTGAGTCGATAACAAAAATCGACTCGTCAGGGAAGGAGTCTCGAATTGGGGAAACCTCGGAAGTATTAAGATCTTCGAGACGAGAGAGATGATCGGCTACTACGTTCTTCTTTCCAGGTTTATCACGGATGTCCAAATCAAACTCCTGGAGAAGTAAAATCCAACGAAGAAGACGCGCCTTCGCGTCCTTCTTCTCCATTAAATATCGTAGTGCCGTGTGGTCTGTGAACACAGTTACCTTGGATCCAATTAAATGAGATCTGAATTTGTCCAAGGCAAACACTACCGCAAGCATTTCCTTTTCGGTAACTGTATAGTTACGCTGAGCAGAATCAAGCACTTTGCTTGCGTAGTGAATTGCAAACGGTACGCCATCTCTTCTTTGTCCCAATACAGCCCCAACAGCATAATCTGAGGCGTCCGTCATGATCTCAAAAGGGAGAGACCAATCTGGGGCTTGTAAGATGGGTGCGTCCATGATCATTCCTTGTAACCGCTTAAAGGCCTCAAGACACTTGTGATCGACAATAAACTCCGCGTCTTTGCCTAAAAGCTCAGTTAGCGGTCGGGCAATCTTAGAAAAATCCTTTATAAATCTCCGATAAAATCCGACATGCCCGAGGAACGACCGCAACTGCCGTACGTTGGTTGGTGGCTGGAGTCGTCTGATCACGTCCACCTTGGCAGGGTCAACCTCCATTCCTCTCTTGGAGATGACATGCCCCAACACTATGCCCTCCGTCACCATAAAGTGACTTTTCTCCCAGGAGAGCACCAGATTGACCTCACAACATCTTTTGAGGACTCGGTCCAGATTCCTAAGGCAGGAATCAAAAGAATCGCCGTGGACCGAGAAGTCATCCATGAAGACTTCCAGGAATTCGCCGACCATTTCGGCGAATACAGCAATCATACACCTTTGAAAAGTACCTGGGGCATTGCATAGCCCAAAAGGCATGCGCCTGAAAGCATAGGTACCAAAGGGGCATGTGAACGTGGTTTTTTCCTGGTCCTCCGGAGCTATGGCTACTTGATTGTAGCCTGAGAACCCATCAAGAAAACAAAAGAATTCTTTCCCCGCTAGTCTTTCTAAAATCTGATCAATAAATGGTAGGGGGAAATGATCCTTTTTCGTCGCGGCATTCAGGCGTCTGTAATCCACACAGACGCGCCACGACGTGGGTACTCTTGTCACGATCTCCTCTCCGTCCTCGTTGGTGGTCGTCTGAATTCCCGACTTTTTCGGGACAACATGGATTGGAGCCACCCACTTAGAATCGGAGATTGGGTAAATAAAACCCGCGTCACACCATTTTTCTATCTCTTTCTTCACAACCTCTCGTAGATTTGGATTCAACCGACGTTGGAATTCACGAGAGGGTTTGGCTTCATTCTCCAAATATATATGGTGCGAACACAGAGCGGGATTTATCCCGTGGAGATTGGAAATGCTCCAGCCTATTGCCTTGCGGTTCTTCTCCAGGATCTCTAGCAAGCGAGATTCCTGCTCCTCGGTCAATTGCGAACTGATAATGACCGGAAATTTCTTGTCTTGTCCCGCAAGGAAGGCATATTTCAGGGTTGTGGGTAAGGGTTTGAGCTCAGGGATGGTATGATCGTCTAAGAAGTCTGGCTCAATCTGATCTGGTTCGGTGTTGGAAGTGGCTGGATCCTGTTCTGCAGCGGCTGCCACCAAGCTCGGCTCTGGAGTCGGATCGTCAAAGGTCTCCATGCAATCGGCAAACGCCTCGTCCGACTCGTCATCCTCATTTTCCGATTGTCCTAAAGATGTAAGGACTGACAGGCCCACTTGGGCCTCTGTGTCATCGAAGATGTAGGGCGATGCATGCTCCGAGCTGTACTCGTTCCTGAGGATCTCGCAGACTGACTCATGCACTGGATCATCTTCAAAGGAGATGGACACATCGGTGCTGGCTGGGTTCTGTCTCCATGGCCCAACTAAGTCTACATGTTCACGGTCTGTTTCGAGAGAAGAGTACTCGGTGCTGGATTCGGAGTCTGGTCTCTGCCATCTCGTCTGCTTCATCTCTAATTCCTCATCTCCGCCTGGAGTTTGGAACTGAATTTTCCCATTCTTATAATCGAATAAGGCCCCTGCTGTTCTGAGGAAGGGCCTACCTAAAATGATCTGGGAATCTCTCCAATTACGAGGGGTTTCCATATCGAGGACAGTAAAGTCCACCATGTATTCTTGCCCCTCGACTTTGATCACAATGTTCCTTAACTCTCCTTGGGACTTCTTAGTGGATTTGTCCGCGAACTGAAGAATAGCTCTAGATTTCCTAAGAGGTCCGAGATTGAGCCGCTCATAGAGGGCTGTGGGCATCAAGTTGATCGAGGAACCATTGTCCAGGAGAGTGTGTGCAAACGCGATGTCATCAACATGACTCACTACATAGTGTGCACCCACGTCTCTTCGTTTCCGAGGAAACGAGTTCTTTATTGCACAAGTCGTGGCTACTGATAGAACGTGTTTCTCAACACGGCTTTTGGTCCTCCTGCTAACCCTAGTAGGTGTGCATCTCACCTTAAGGTATTTTTGGAATGCAGGGGTCATTTCCACGAACTTGTCAAAGGGGATTGTGACCTTGATATGTTTGTTGCAAAACTCAGCCATCTCAGGGTCATCTTTTTGGATTTTTTTGTTTTTCTTCTTCCCACCCTTGAGAGCTTGGGGGAAAGGGATTATTAACTCAGGTTCTGGAACTGAAATATCTTCATTAGCTGCTGAAACTGAGTTCTGAACAAGACTCTGACTCGGACTTTTATACAGACTCTGACTCTGACTCTGACGAAAGGGAAAATGCTTGGGCGAAACCGGTGATGCTTCTTCCGCTTCTTCTGGCTGGTCCTCCTCAGATGGAGGTGCGGGCTCATCGGTGTCGTCGGACTCGGGATGACTACGGGGCTGGTGCTTCGAGGACTCAGATGTCCTCTTCTTCCGCTGGTGGTGACGGTGGTGCTCCTCCTCTTCCTCCTCCGAATTCTCCTCAGGTCGAATTTCAGAGGTTCCTTCCTGTTGTGCCCGTGCCCGATCAGGTATGGTCACGGTCCTTCCGCTCCTGAGGGACATATGGTTAACATTATCATACGAAAGGATCTCATGTTCAGATAAATAATTATCTGAATAGTATACCTGATCTCGGGGTCGGTTCTGGCCTTGATGTACGCTGTTTGGGTTGGCCTGAACCTGTGCGGGAATTGGAGTCCTTGGCGCCATTTGTTGGTCCTGAGCACGAGAGACCCGATTGATGTCGGTTCTCATGTCCAGGTAGTCGTTTTGCATCTGCTGGACCCTATCAGACAGGGTCTGGATCGCCAAGGTGAGGGACTCCAATTCGGTGGGCTGGGCTGGCTGCTGAGTGGATGCGGTCCTGAACTGGCCCTGCTGGCCGTACCGATACTGCTGCTGATGGGGCAGTGCTGGCCCCTGCTGGTAGGTGCGCTGCTGCGGCTGGTACCCTTGTTCTGGCCTGGACTGATATCGCGGGATTGTGACGGGCCTGGTCTCTTGGTAGACTGGGGTTGGGCGGTGTGCCTGGTCCTTCCCCATCTCGATTTGCCGGACTAGTGGGTCGCGGCTATACCAGAGCCCGTTGATTTCGTAAACGGGCGGAGGCTCCTCGTACTCTGTCTCCACTGGTGGGGGTGCATGATGGTTCTGCTGGGTGTAAGTCTGATCCCAGCTGCTCTGAGACCCCGGTGCCTGTTCCTGTACAAGATGGACTCGATGTACAGGTACAGGTGGTGCAGAAGGGGTGGGTAGCTTAATCTTGGCTACCTTTTCAGAGAGTTCCTCCACCTTCTTGGGAAGGCTCGAAAGAGACTCCATCTCCGCGACTCGCTTGTGGATCTGCTCGACCATAGTAAGCTTGTCTGCAATCATCCCCATGCTGGGGATGAGGTCCTCTGTCAGATCTGCAACAGTCCTTCTAGTTGTCTCATTGGATAGAATAGAGGGAGACAACTGATAGGCCCTTGTGGCCTGTGACCTGCCGGTTTCTGCCATCTGCTCTAGGATTTTCCACACGGCGTGCTCGTTCTTGTTCAGATAGCTTCCTCCGCAGGCGGCGCTGACTAACCCCTGCATCTCTGGGGTTAGGCCGCAGAACAAGGTCTGGACTAAGATTGCCTTAGAAATGCCGTGGCATGGGCATTTCTGTACTAAGTCATTGAACCTGTCCCAAGCCTCGTGGAACGGTTCGCAGGGTCCTTGAGCGAAGCTGGCAATCTTCGTTCGCATCTGATTGGTTCTACTGAGTGGGTAGAACTTCTTCAAGAAGAGGTCCTTGAACTGCATCCAGTTAGTACATACCACCCCTAGGTTTTTCAGCCAATGTGCAGCCTTATCTCCTAAGGCAAACGGGGTGGCTTTCAGTCGGATATAATCTTGGCCAACATTGGGATGGCTCAGATTATTGCAGACTAGTTCGAAGTCATGGAGGAAAGTGTACGGCTCTTCGCTTAGGTTTCCGTTGAACTTCGGCAGCAGGCTAAGGAAGTGGGGCTTCAGCTCGAATGCCTGGTTGGGAACTGCAGGTGCTAGCCAATTCTGGATTTCGTTCTCCGCCGGGTTATAGGTATCGACCATTGGTCGGTCGATCCCCTCAGCTACTATTATCCGCCCCATTCGTGCAGTGAGATCAGCATTTTTCTGTTCAGCTTCAGCAAGGCGTCTTAGAATCTGTCTCATCTGGTCCTCATCAGGCGGCATCTTTGGTGGCATTTCTTCCTCTACTTCTGGGGATTGGAAAATAAGGTCGGTGTTAGAGGTTGAATCAAGGATGGGATTACCGAGGCAATGATCTTCCTTGGTAATCTCAGAGGAGATAGAAGGGTAGGTTTGAGAGTAACCACCCTGAGCAGGAGGGAACCAGGACTCAAGAGGGTCATGAGTCCTGGGTGGTCCAAGGTGCGCTCGGACCGGAAAAGACGAGTTACGTGGGGGACTCATAGAGAGATTGGTGAACGGTGCGTCGAGATCTCCCCGGTTACTCATCTTGTGAAGCAAGAAGAAGATAGGATTTTACTCCTACCTGAAGCAAGCACAAGATCAATCCAAGACCCTGGATTCACACTCAACACAGTGAAGGACTCAAAGTTGAGTCCAATTTATCTTGTAGTTTTTAAGTGTGATTTTCAAGCAAATCTAGCAAGGATTACGCGGCCTAGAGGGAAGTCGGCTCAGAGCCGGATGCGTCTTCCCTGTCTATCCTGTCGTCTAAGATACCGCCGCTCCTTCCTTTCTTCGCTCCTATCCCAAGCCGATGGACTCAGTGACCATGCCCCTATCTACCTGCAAGCAGGCGGAGGCTGACAAGGCCGGAACTTCGCCCCGGAGGGTTACTGGCAGCTTGTCGCGAAGTACCGCAATTTCACCCCTATCTACCTGAGACAGGCGGAGGCTACTTGGTACTAGTCAAAGAATCTGAAAATATTCGGCTCGTGATATTTGCTAGGATCAGTTAGAACGTGATATGGAAGACGGGGATTTGGGCTCTACCTTAGGGTGTTCACACACACTCAGGTACCCTCACTCAGCCTGAAAACAAGGTCGAGGATTAGTCTCCCGCAAACAATTTTCAGCTTTTATTCCCTTTTTATGGTCAATACTGTTAGCAGTCCCAGTTTTAGAGTTAGGTTATCACTGTAATTAATCACCACAAAGCACGCCTATCGTACAGTCCCAATTTCCTTTTTAAATTAAGTGAGAAAATCAGAGGGGAGGAAATCGAGAAAAGCCGATGCAAGTTGAAATCAATGATGCGTATGCTAAGTAAAGAGTACTTACAGTGATCCCTTCGCTTGTTGATGCAGGATGCTATACAGAATTGAAAACTTTATTCTACATGCAAATGCAAGCGATGAAAGCCGCTCCTAGACAGGCAGTTCTATTAGCGTGAAGAACAGTTTATTTTGAACTAAGTCCTGCGGTCTAGGTGCGTCTTTTAAGTGTGTTGTGTGGTCCTATTGATTACGAGCACAAACAAGTCCTAGAGTGGCTCGAGGAGCCGCTAGTGCAAGCTAAATTACCAATCACCCACACAGCACACGGGACACGGTTTTCCACTATATTTACACGCGCGAGATCCCAAACGGGAACCGCTGGAAATAATGCAAAAGAAAAATAAAATAAAAAGTACAATGCCTCTCTTTCTCTCAACACACTTTAAATGCTAAGTCCTTGAAGCGTCGCCGACTCCTCGCGGTCCTCGCACAAAAATGAAATAGAGGTCAGAGAGTGACACAAAAATAAAGCAAAAAGAAAACAAATAAGAGAAATAATTACAAGAAAAACCGGGGGTCAGACTACCCGGGGATTTGAAATCAAACACTTCAAAAATATGCTACAAATTAACCTAAGCCGTGCCTCCCCGGCAACGGCGCCATTTTGTTGAACGCTCCCGTACCCTTAGTTAATTCGGTCAAATTGATGGTCCAAATTAATTTGAAGTGTTCGTTGCAGTCGGATACGAGAGGTTGATCAAAAACCACTTAAGTCAGATTCTGGTCAATTTTAAGCGGTGATATTTTTTTACTTGGTGGAGTCCAAGGTCGATCTCAGGGAGGCAACTGTCTCCTTAGGTTGATTACAACAATTTACAAGTGTTTGATATTCGGGGAACGATTTTTTTGGTATTTTTTATTTCTTATGCAGACATATGCAGACAAGTCTTAGCCAATTTAAAGTCAAATTTAATTAATGTGTCAAACGAAGTCCAAAAATAATGAAAATTGGCCAGATGATTATTTATGATGAAAATGACCTACACTAATTTTTTTGGAATTTTTCGACTCAAAATAAATTTTCTGTGAATTAAACAAACAGACAGAGTGATTTTCAGTGTTTAATTTTTAATAAATATCAAACCACAATTTCTCCAAGAACTAAAATTATCCTAGGAAGGTCTAATGATCAGGGACCTAGGAAAATTGACAGAACTTAAATTTCTTGCGAATTGAATTAATTAAAATTAATTAAAGAAAATCACTAAACTATTTATTGAGGCCTCGTTATGCGTGCAAATGACATGAAATTTTTATGGAGTGTTGAAAATGGTGTCCTTAAGCTACTGTGAATTTTTGGTGATTTTTGAAGGCACTGATATTTAATTAAAAATCAAAAGGCATCACTGGGCAAAATATGACACAAATGAACCAATTAATTCCTTGATAATTCAATTAAGCCAACAAAAATTAGACACGTGTACCAACTGATAGAGGACAAAATTCTCAACAACTTGCAATTTTTAGAATTTCAAAATGATGAAAAATGCATGTTATGGACACGTGCAAACACAAGGGTGTAAATGCAATACTGGAAAATAAAATTTCAATAAGTAAACGTGCTGACAGGGACTAAAATGCAATTACCAATAGTATGCAGGACTTCTATGCAATTTCTCCACGAGACACGTGCTCCTCACGTGATGTCTGCTTCACAGGGGCCTTTTTGCAATTTCTGAAAGCTCCAGGGGCGTCGATGCAAATAACCCAGGTCGCACGTGCTCCTCACGTGAGGCGGCCTAGGTTCGGAGGGCGTCGCAAGCTCAGAGTGAGGCTCGGGTTCTCTGGAGGCTCGGAATAGCCTCGGAGCAGCTTCGGGTTACCCGAGCCTAGGCTTGGAGGCCGAGGCTCGGATAGGGCGACGTGGCGGCCTGAAGGCCCTTGGATCAAGATGGATCCAAGGGGAGTCGGTGAAGACGCGTGGCGAGGCGAGGATCGTCCGATCTGAGGTGTGATCGACGGTCGAGGACGAGGGCGGCGAAGGGACGCGTGGCGAGGCGAGGACCGTTTGATCAGATGATCGAACGGCGACTGCTTCTTCTCCTTCAACAGGCCTCCGCCGCCTGCGGAGGAGATGGCTGCGCTCCGGTGAAGGCTGCTGAGCTCCGCCTCGGCTGCCAAGCTCAGGTGATGAGCTCCGTCAGCTCCCACCGAGCTCGGAAGACTCGGAAGTGAAAGGCGAAGCCTCCGGTGGTCTCTGGATGACTGGAGGAGGGCTGGAGCTCTGAGTCGATGAAGCTCGAGGAAAGCTCCGACGAGGCTCCGGCCAATGATCAAAGGCGTACCTGCAAGTGTTAGACGTATAGCCGAGGCTCGTGCGTGCGTCTGTGGAAGTGATTGGAGTGATCGGAGAGGCCTGCGGCGAAGGGAGGTGGTCAGGTGTCGGAGCTCCGGCCAGGTGGTGGAGCTGCAGGTCGATGGCTGGTGAAATAGGGTATCTGAAGGTGTAAAGATGCCAGCGAAGATCAGAGCTTCATCGCGAAGCTCATCGGAGTGTCGAGGAGGCGCGGAGATGACCGTGGACGGCGAATAAAAGCGAAGAAAATAGAGGAAAAAGAAGAACAAGATCGGAGAAGAAATGGAGGGAGTTTCACCTGGGGATGGGGCCTCCTGCTTGAGGTCCAGGTCGTCGCTCGAGGGCCGGTGATCGCCCGAGCTCGTGCAGCGTCACGGAAGGCAGCTGCGACACGGCGGAGATGCCGTGGATCTCGCCGGAGAAGACGCCTGTCTTCGCTCGAAGAGACGGCCAATTGCTGTCACCAATTGAGAGCTCTGAGCTCGGGGGTTTCTCCTGGAGTGGCGGATGCGGATGAAGGTGGCCGGAGGGGGGGTATTTAAAGGGTGAAGGTGACGGCTGGAGTGGGTGAGTGGCGAAGTTGGTGGCTGTCGTGGGGCGAGTGTGGCAGAGATGGTGGTGTTTGAGGGAGCTGGCGAGGGAGAGGGACGAGTGGCGATGAACGTGGAGGTGATGGTGGTCGAAGAAGGTGGCTAGAGTGCGGCTAAGAATAGGAAGGGGCAGCCCCTCCCGCAAGGCGGAGATCGTGGGAGAGAGGGTTGCCAGAGGTAGGAGACGAGGTCCTGGCCGTTGGATCTCGTGATCCAACGGCCAGATCGAAGTGCAAAGGGACGTCTGGGATTAGATCAAGGATGCCCAGATGAAGGGTTCTGACGGGGGCCACGTGGCGCGTTGTAGAGTGGTGCGAGCGGATGGTTCAGATAAAAAGGGGGGAAGTCGATCTGATGGTCGAGACTCGCTGGAAGGTGAGCGGCTGTGATGAGAGGATCGGGGGCGCGATCGAGCGGCGTAGATGACGCCACGTGGAGGGCTGAGAGTGCGGCGCTAACGGATGGTGGTGATGAGGAGTAGGAGATGATCGGACGACTGAGGGAGTGAGCGCACGTGGTCACAGAGGGGCCGTTGGATCTGAGGCGCGATCCAACGGTGGGGGGCGAAGGCGGATCAGACAAAGGGCAGCGGGCCGCGTGGCGCAATCAGAGGGCGCCACGTGGCCTGCTGTGAATGGCTGGAAGGGAAAACACGTGTAGAGAGAAGAGGAGGCCGAATTTGGAAAAACTCAAAACATGAAAGTTGTAGATCTTGATGAGATCTACAAGTTTCATGTTGACCAAAGACGGAGATGAGGTCAAATATGGTACATAAATACAAAGATATATAAATATACATATGTAGTATACAAAATGACCCAAAAACCCAAGTTCCTCATACAAGCTCCAATTTCAATGAAATTAGTCTCATTTTGAAGGTCTTTTAATAAGTAGTATTCTAAGAGTGAGTCGACCTAAGTAGGAGTTTGTATGCGGGCTTTATGTGTGTTTTAATGTACAAGGGTTCTCAGGATATTTGGGCTATTTTACAAGGGTGATTTTAGGCATTCTTCCCTATGGTATTAAGGAGTATATACATATATATTATAGAGAAGAGGTTATTTGATGAAGATGTATTTTACAAGGGATTTTTGGCATTCTTATTTAAATGCAGATGAGCTGCTAAAATGCATGAATTATGGATGCATGCATGAGTGTTATTTATGCAAGATAAAAGGAAATATGCTTCTATTTTCTCGGGAACAAGGCTCTATTTTTTACTTTTGATGTGATGAATCACAGATTCATCACCCCCCTATACTTAGGATCAAATAATCCTAAGTATAGCAGACTGTACACAAAGCAGGGAGGGTCAAGGGTGGGAATGAACAGATCGTACTTGGGTTGTCTCCCCCTATACTTAGGGTAAGATATCCCTAAGTATAGACAAGAAGAGGAGACAATGGAGAGGATCGAAAAGAATAGAAAAACTCGGGGTGCCAACCCCCCTATACTTAGGACAAAGTACGTCCTAAGTATGGAAAGCTGTCTACAAGGACGGCACCTTTTTGATAGATACAGAAAATAGAAAAGGAAAAGAAGAAAAGAAGAAAATAAGAAAATAAATCAACAGACAACAGAGTGATATGAACAAATGGATGTGTACAGCGGAAGATGGAATTGATCACCATGTATGAGATGTAGATGATGAGAGTCAAAGGACACATCTCATACCAGAAGAATGGGGGCAACGTCAATGGTCGGCGGATCATGATCAAGATATAGTTTCAGGCGTTGACCATTGACGCGGAAGGTAGAGGAAGATGACGGTTCGGATATGTTGATGCTGCCATTGTCATGTACCTTCCTGACCACATACGGTCCTTTCCACTTGCTCTGCAATTTCCCTGGGAATAATTTCAGCCTGGAATCAAACAACCATACTCTCTGATCGGGCTCAAACTGTTTATGGCTGATATGCGAATCATGCCATGTCTTCACTTTTTCCTTGTACTGTAGGCTGTTGGAGAAGGCTGTGTCTCTCAATTCTTCCAGGGCTGCCAATTCTGCTCTTCTCTGGTCTCCTATACTCTCGGGATCTAAAAGCAACTCAGTAACTGCCCAAAAAGATTTATGCTTGATCTCCACTGGCAAATGGCACGGCTTGCCATAGACGAGACGAAAGGGAGATGTTCCCAATGGATTCTTGAAAGAAGTCCGATAAGCCCACAAGACCGAGTCCAAAAGCTGTGACCAATCCTTTCGGTCTGGGCGGACAACTTTTTGCAAGATAGTCTTTATCTCCCTATTCGATACTTCGGCAAGACCATTAGTCTGAGGGTGATAAGGAGTGGCAACCCGATGGTCAATGCCGAACACGTCTGCAAGGGCCCTGACTTTGTCATTGATGAAGTGAGACCCCCCATCTGAAATCAAGACTCTAGGTACTCCGAACCGTGAAATGATATTTTTCCTCAAAAATTTGCAAACGGTTTTAGCGTCTGCGGCTCGGGCGGGGATAGCCTCAACCCATCGGCTGACATAATCTACAGCGAGCAAAATATGCTCGAATCCCTGACTCTTAGGAAATGGGCCCATGAAATCAATCCCCCATGCATCAAAAACCTCACAGAAGTGAATGGGTTGCATGGGCATCATGTCTCTCTGTCCGCAGGTTCCCATTTTCTGATAGTCAGTACATCTCTTCACGAACTCATCAGAATCCTTGAAGAGAGTAGGCCACCATAGGCCGGATTGAAGCACCTTCTGTGCTGTCCTTTTTCCAGAATGATGTCCTCCTGCCTCAAGCTTGTGGCAGTATGTGAGGACGCTATGCTGCTCTTCTTGAGGAATGCACCTCCTCCAGATACTATCCCCTCCTTCATGATAAAGGACGGGATCCTCCCAATGGTAAAACTTGGCCTTAGCTAGGAAGGTCTCAAGTTTCTGCCTGGGCCAACCCTGAGGGACTGTCTTGGCAACAAGATAGTTTACAAAGTCAGCATACCACGGGAGTGAGGTGACAGCCAAGATCGCCTCGTCTGGAAATGTCTCAGTGATAGGTGCGCTGGGCTCAGATTCCTCAAGATTCTCCAATCTGGAGAGATGATCCGCCACCACATTCTTGACTCCAGGCTTATCCTTAATTTCAATATCAAATTCCTGGAGTAGAAGGATCCATCTGGTGAGACGTGCTTTGGCATCCTTCTTAGCCATTAAGTACCGGATGGCGGTATGATCAGTATAAATGGTCACTCTAGATCCGAGAATATATGATCGATACTTATCAAGAGCGAAGACTACAGCCAGCATCTCTTTCTCAGTTACAGTGTAATTCCGTTGCGCGGCATCCAAAGTCCGGCTGGCGTAGTGAATGGCAAACGGTAAACCATCCCTCCTCTATCCAAGCACAGCCCCAACGGCAAAATCTGAAGCATCCGTCATGATCTCGAATGGAAGAGACCAATCGGGTGGCTGAAGGACAGGAGCCGAGACAACCATATTCTTGAGAGTCTCAAATGATTCAAGACACTTATCATTAACAATAAACTCGGTGTCTTTGGTGAGCAAGTTAGTGAGCGGTCGGGCAATTCGACTGAAGTCCTGAATGAACCGTCGGTAGAAACCGACATGCCCCAGAAAAGACCGTAACTGACGCAAATTGGACGGCGGATTGAGTTTTCTGATGATATCCACCTTAGCCGGATCGACCTCCATGCCCCTGTTGGAGACGATATGACCAAGGACCGTCCCCTGAGTCATCATGAAATGACTCTTCTCCCAGGATAAGACAAGGTTGACCTCAATGCAGCGCTTCAGCACACGGTCTAGGCAGTCAAGACAAGCGTCGAACCCGTCGCCATAGACCGAGAAGTCATCCATGAAGACCTCTAAACAGTCACCCACCATGTCCGAGAAGATGGACAACATGCACCTTTGGAATGTCGCCGGAGCGTTACATAGACCAAAGGGCATCCGTCTGAAAGCATAAGTCCCAAACGGACAGGTGAATGTCGTTTTCTCCTGGTCTTCGGGCGCAATGGCCACTTGATTATATCTAGAGTACCCAACAAGAAAGCAGTAATGACTCTTCCCGGCTAACCGCTCGATAATCTGATCAATGAAGGGAAGCGGGAAGTGATCCTTCTTGGTGGCCTCATTCAATCGTCTGTAGTCCACACAGACCCTCCAAGAAGTTGGTACTCTGGTAGCGATCTCCTCTCCAGACTCATTAACAACTGTAGTGATACCCGTCTTCTTGGGTACCACATGTAGCGGACTTACCCATTTGGAGTCGGAGATGGGATAGATAAAATCGGCGCTCCACCACTTGGAAATTTCTTTCATGACTACGTCTCGAAGATTCGGGTTCAGCCGTCGTTGGAATTCACGCGACGGCTTAGCGTTATCCTCAAGATAAATGTGGTGAGAGCAAAGATTTGGGCTCAGCCCCTGGAGATCAGCTATACTCCAACCGATTGCCTTGCGGTTTCTTTCAAGAACCTCCATCAGACGAGATTCTTGTTCTCCAGTCAAATCTGCTGAGATAATGACTGGGTGCATTTCTGGCTCTCCAGCAAGGAATCTGTACTTCATTAACTGCGGTAGAGGTTTTCGTTCTGGACAACTGGGAGGTGGCAGATCTGGCTTCTGATATGTCTGTGTGAATGCTACCAGGTCTGCATGTGAGAACTCTCGCCCTGCATGAATTTCTGACGAAGGGCGGCCTGATGGATCATCAATAAACTGCACTGGCTCGCACTCTATCATGGCTGCTGGCTCAGAAGGAATCAGACAAGGCAAATAATCATTAAAGTCGTCCCAGTCTATGTCTGAATCCGAGGGATCAGAAGACGATGAGCAAGATTGAAATTCCTCAGCACCACTCATCACAACACTGTCAGCCTCAGAGATATCCTCATCCAGGGATGTGCTCTCCCGGCTCTCGACCGCCATGAGCTTGAGATACAGTGAATCTGTAGGCAAGGCGAGGGTCGGTGCTACGGGATCTTTCCAGTTGGATTCATCATCAGTCATCTCGAAATCACAAACCTGGTGGATGTCTAGCTCCTCCTCTGTCATCTGCTCGGCTTCGCTGGACTGCTCTGAGCATTCTGCCTCTCTGGCTCTGATCTCTTCGATCGTCTCTATTTGTATAGTTTCGCCCTCTACGCGAAAGCATACCTTCCCACTATCATGGTCGGTCACCGCCTTGGCTGTGGCCAAGAATGGACGTCCGTGAATGATGGGGGCATCAGTTACCGCCTCAGGGATCTCCATGTCCAACACAACGAAGTCCACGGGGAATTTCAGGCCCTGAATGGTAACGACTACGTCTTTCAATAACCCCTTCGGCCTCTTAATCGACCTATCAGCAAACTGAAGGACGGTTCTGCTTCGAAGAAGAGGGCCAAACTCGAACTGCTTGAGTAAGGCTGCCGGAAGGAGGTTAATTGAAGAGCCGCTGTCTAATAGAGTACGATCAAACTGCTGCTCCTGAATCTCGCATCTGACATAGGGAGCTCCTGCGTCTGGTCGCTTGGCTGGCAATGTTTTCTGAATGGCGCAGCAAGTGTCATGAGTGAGCATATGGATTTGATCTCTGTGCCTCTTCTTCCTTCTGACAGTAGTTGTTTCTTTCAAATTCTTCTTGAAGAAGGGGATATGCTCAAATGCTTCTCGTAGAGTCAGCTGAATATGAAATCTGTCAATCATTTCGTTGCCGAACTCTACCTGCTGATTCTTTTTTGGATTTTCTTTTTTATTCCCCTTCGCTCGGCGGAGTGCCTCAGGGAAGGGGATGGTAGGGGCCTCCTCAGATGGAGGACTAGGAATCGGTCTCTGTGCCTGTGAAGACGGAGAATCCATACAATAATCATCATTCACCACATATGGATCCGTAATTTGAACAGAAACCTTTCCTTTATTCATATTTTTGTTTTTGTTTTTGTTCCCACAGTCTCTAGATACAAAATGTGGTAACATCACAGTTGGCTCAACAAAAGTGGATGTGGTGGCCTCAGTAACACCACTAGCACCGGACTTCGCGGCATCAGCACCGCGCTCTGGTTCAGCATCCAAAATGGTGGCATCAGCACCACCGTCTGCATCTGGTATCACAACGGCATCAGCACCGTTGTCCTGGACTCCATCATTGGTGGCATCAGCACCACCGTCTTCAACATCATCATGTGCGGTATCAGCACCGCTCCTCTGCTCCTCTGGCGCTCCTGATCCTGCATCTGGCTGTCGCTCAGAAGAGGCACCGCCGGCTGGCATCCTACCGCTCCTAGTAGTCACAAAATCAGCATCATTCACAGAATAAGACATATCATTCAAATCGTCACTATGAGAGGTATCCTCTGTGAACTCTACCTGTTTAGATTTTCTTTTTAAGTTATTAGGATTAGGTTCGATCTGAGCGGGTATGGCGGCCTTGCCTTTGATGATTTCCCGCATCTCCTGTCGGAACTCATCCATTTCTTGCCTGAAAGATGCTCGCTGTTCAGATAGCAAGCGGGCAAGATCATCAAGGGCTGGGTTCTCATAGGCTGGACCCTGAGAACCGGATGGCTGTCCTTGCTGGAAATGGGGCTGCTGCTGCTGGTGTTGCTGCTGATACTGGGGGGGAGGCTGGGCATAAGAATGCTGAGGCGGCTGTCGCTGCCTCCACTGCTGTCCCTGATAGGCGGGACGAGGACCACTCTGATACTGTTGTGGCTGGGCATACTGGGGCTGCTGGTGTTGTGTCGACTGGATGTTCTGCTGTCCTTGGGCAGGAGGATGCTGCTGGGACGAGGATCCACCATTCCCCCAACGGAATCCGGGGTGATCCCTACGAATTGCGGGCTGAGGGTATCGGTCATACCAAATCCCGTTGACTTCCATCAACGGTTCCTGCTCGAAGGAAGGTGGAGGAAGAACTGCCAGTGGCTGCTCCGGCTGGTACACCACCATCTGCGTCTCCTGAGATGGCGGTTGCTCTGTATGGTACTGCAACAATGGAACCGGCTCCGCCTGGATATGGTTCACCTGGCGGTATGAGGTGGAGGCCTGGTTGGGATTGCTGCTGCTGGAAGCAACCTGTGACCTGGGAGGCTGTTGGGAATGGGCTTGTGCCTCCTGAATACATAGAATTTGAGTCTTCAGGTCACTCATTGTTTTGGTGAGAAGGTCCATCTGGGCTAGACCTTGGTTCTGCTTCTTTTCCAGGATCTCCATGCGGTCCAACTTTTCACTGATAATGCCCATGTCGGCTGCTGCTGATTCGGTTGGGCTGCGGCGACCGACGTTGTGCTGGGACCGGCATCGATGCGGGCGATCCTCTGAAATGATCCTGCTCCTTGCGGGGCTTCTGCTGAGTGTAGACTCTGGCCTGGGTCATCACTGTTGAGTTCTCTGCCATGCCTTCATAGATGGCCCAGACGTCGTCTTCTCCCTTGGAGAAATAGGACCCACCGCAAGAGGCGTTCACAAGCCCCTGCAGCTCCGGTGTCAGCCCACATAAGAAACTCTGCACCAGGTTGGGCTTGGATATATCGTGATGTGGACACCGGTCAATGAGCTCTCTGAATCGATCCCATGCTTCGTGGAACTGTTCATTTGGGATCATGACAAAATTACTGATCATGGCTCGAGCTGCGTTGGTCCGGCCGAGAGGATAGTATTTCTTCAAATATGCTGACCGGAGATCTGCCCAAGTGTCGACAAATCGCCCTAGATGCTTGAGCCAGTAAGCGGCTCTGTCAACCAATGAGAATGGAAAGGCGATCATCCTGATTGTATCCTCGGTCAACAACCGATCGTGGATGGTGCTGCATATCATTTCGAATTCTTGGAGATGGAGGTGCGGCTCTTCGGTCGGCAACCCATGAAACTTGGGTAGCAACTGAATCGTGTGGTGCCGAAGCTCGAAGTCTCCGTGGATTGGCGGGAGTCTGATCCACCGGTGAGTGAGGGATGAAGCTGGGTTGTGCAGTTCCCTCATGATAGTCTGTGGCGGTCGCTCACCGTCTGGGTCGCCTCCTCCTGCATCGGGTCCTCCTCCTCCTCCACCGCCACCGCCCCCAGGTCGGTTTTCTCTCAGCTGCGCTATCTCTCTCATCAGATCACCCATGAATGTTCCCTGGTCACGGATCTGTCTCTGCATATTTTCCAGGGACGCTAGTAATGAATTGTTGATGGTCGCCTGATCGATTATGAATGGAGGGTGATCGTGGTCATCTGGGTGCTCGCCTCTGTCTGCCATTGCTTGATTCTCTGAAAATGCAAAAGAGGCCATTTCAGGTGCTGTAGAATGCGCTGAGCTCTGCGATGCACTGAATTCTGACATAATTGGACTGAGGGAAGGAGAATGGGAAGGGTGGTCGAGGGGGAACAGGGTGGATGTGAACTCAGGCTCGGAGAGCGGGCTCTCCGAGGCATTCCTAGATGAGTAGGGAGGAGTGCTGGATAGCGGTGCCGACAAGGTCGGCCTAAGAGATCTCCGTCCCATCATCTTGATTATTTGGAAAGAACAGGGAAAATGCAAGAGAAGAGGGAGAAGATGAGATGCAACAAAATTGTGCACAATTGTGCGGTGTTTTTGATCTTGACCTTAATAAATCTAACAATCAAACACAAAGCAAGGGTAAGTTCACCAACTCAACTCGTGAAGCCGTGAAGGATCGGCTTTTATCTTGTCAGTTTTAGCTTGTTTTCAGGTATTTATCTTTTCACGAGTCCTTAGAGCGCTACGCCTATAGGAGCGAGAGTACTGCCAGGAAAGTGTCCCCGTACTTGTCCTCCTCCTGTGTAACCTGTAACTTGCGCTTTTTGAGGTCCTTGTAACCCTTCCTGGATCCCTACTCAGCCAAAGAAATAGAGGGAGGAAGCCGATAGGCGAAACCGATACTTCGGACCTCGCTCGCAACGGAATCACCCGTGAGCGTACAAGGTCCTACTCGGACGCAGCCGGTGAGACAGACACACCCGTGAAGGCGTGGCCTAAGCTCGGTACTTCGGACAAGGTCGGTGCTCTCACAATAGAGAGTCACCAATGGCGACCAAGTCCTACTCGACTACGTACGATAGTAGCGCCAATACTTCGGAAATCCAGGAGATACACAAGGCAGCCACAAGTTGGGTTTTGGGCTCTAATCCTTACGAAGCGCTCACCTCACTTGGAAGGAGACCTTCCCATGCAACCTGAAAACAAGTGAGGGTGTTACTCTCCCCAAGTAATGAATCCAATTACCGATTTTATTTTTGGTCAAGTTTTCTTTAGCAGTCCCTTTTTTAATTTTTTTGGTGTTATCGCTTCTTTTGAGTCAATTCAAACAAGCGCCTAACGGTTTTTGTATTTTTCCTTTATCCTACTTTGTTCCAAAAACAGAGGGAGAATAGAGTCGGAAAAGCCGTGCAAGTCGACACCAAGGTGGAAATCTCACCTTTGTGCCTAGATGATGCGTGCAAAGTAAGAGGACTTACAGCGAATCCCAGCTCTCTCCATGCGGGATGCAAAGCAGAATTTTTAAACCTAAGCTATATGGCGATATGCAAGCGGAAATCGTCCTAGAACAGGCAACTGCTAGCGTGAAGAACCACAAGCTAGCTAGCAACTCCTAATCCGAGTGTCCGGTCTAGGCTCACCCCTCCTCTGCCCAACACATTTGGGGTAGGAGAAAGCGCTTGTTCGGGTGTGAGCTCGCGGCGCGTGGATTTGGAAGCTACTAACTAACTGTTTAATTAGTCTAAGTCCAAATACGTATCTATAGGAGCATGCAAATATAATTAAGTGTTTGGACCTATTCTAATCGAGTCAAGCAGACCTAGAACTAAGAGCTCAATCCACAAAAGAAAGTGAAAAATGAAAACAAAACCGGAAAATGACTGCGATGAAAACGCGATAAAATCCGCGGTGAGCCCCCGGGTGAACAAACACCCGGAAGTTAGGCCCGAATGTTCAAGTGTCCAAGTCCAAGTGTACCTGTATTATTACAAATTAAATGAATCACTCTCTCACAAAATAAATGAAAACTAATCTAATCACTCTCTCTCTCACTCCTTGCTCTCTCCTGCCGGCTTGGCTAAGAACATCCGGCTCCGCTTCCCAAGGATGCGTCGGGTCACCTAGGCGATCCGCCTCACTCCGCGGTCCCTCGCAAGAAGACAAAGAAGAGTGGTCAGATAGCTCAACAAGATATATATCAAAATGTAAGAGAAGGAAAATGCTATGGTAAACAATCACACAATCAAACAAAAAATGTGAACTACTCGCTGTTGCTCCCTGGCAACGGCGCCATTTGATAACCACGAAATTGAGAGCGGTCGTATTGATTCACAAGGCGAATCAACAGTCGATGTCTTGACCACTACAAAATCCCGTAATTAATCAACAATGAACCCACAATCAAATATCAATCAATGAAAAATAAGTGTGGAGTGAAATTTATTTTTAACTCTACATAAAAGATGTATAGGTGCAAGTATGTAGAGAGTTCGAACACAGGGAACAAGCAGGGTAGTTCAAGCAAAAATGCTCAAGTATGTGTGTGTGATGTGTGTCTACACTAAGCAAGCAAAGAAAGGAAATTTTTGTGGGTTTTTAATTTTTAATTAATTTTTTTAATTTTTAATTTTGTATTTGATTTTTAATTTTCTGATTTTTATATTTTATATTTTATATTTTTTTTATTTCTTTTGCAATATTGGAAAGTAGAGGCAATATAATAAAAGGCAAGCTAAAATATTTATAAAAATGCACAAAAATACTCAAAAATTCAGAAATAAAATGTTTTTGGTATTTTTATAATTTTCTACTGTTTTTGTGATTTTTGGGAATTTTTCAAGGTATTTTTGGTATTTTTAATTACTGAAATAAGGTAAAACAGTGGGAATAAGGCTGGCTGTAAATAAAATGCAAATTAAAAATAGCAACCAGCAACTCAAAATTTTCACACTATTTTTCTAATGAAAAGGACAAAATAAGGGATAAACAGAACCTGAGTTTATAATTTTTGGAGTTTTCTTTGATTTTCTATATTTTTTTGAAGTTTTTGAGTAATTTTAAATTTTTAGTGTTTTTCTTTTGAGATTTTTAGTGATTTTTGGACTGACACTAAAATATGATAAAATAGACACTAGGTGATTTTTTTGGAATTTTTAGAGGTGTTTTAATATTTTTTTGGTATTTTCTAAGGTAGACAGTACACAAAAAGGAAGTTTTTGATTTTTAATAAATATAAAAATAAAGTAAAATCAAAAACTAAATTTGTGGCGTTAAAATACAAGGACACAGGAACTTAAATCTAATTTTGTGGAATTTTTGGGCTTAAAATGATATTTTAAACAATTAGAACAAGAATCCCAACATTAAACAGTCCTGGCAAGGGTATAAAAGCAATTTATAAAACATCCAGGGGCATTCACGCAATTTTCCACAAAATATTGCACTGAATATTTAATTTCTAGCACTAAAAAGCAATTACAAAAGCCGCCTGGGCTTCCTAGAAATTTACCCACCAGGGCGCGTGACTTGCACGCGCCTGGGAAGGACCAAAATGTAATATAACAAAAACCTGGGGGCCTACTTGCAAAATATCCAAAAATATTACACGTGCTGCGAAAGTTTCAGGACTACAACGAAATAAACAAACGAACGAGGGTATCCTTGCAAAATGCCCACCCCCTCACGTGTACAGGTCACGTGAGGTGACGTGGCGAAGGACCCAAATGTAAATAAATAAAGCTTGGGGGTCTCTTTGCAAATATTACAAAACTTTTACACTACAGACAAAAGTTCAAATACTAAATATTAAATACAAAAATGGCGAGGGTGTAGATGCAAAATACCCTCGCTCGGGCGTTCTGATGACGACGCGTGGCGCGAATCCAACGGCGGGGCGACAGGGTGCGATCCAGCGGCTGGAAGCGATCCACTTATACACGTGGCGCACGATGAACGATCGATGACGCTTCGACGATGCATGGTCTGGATTAGATCCTCCTTGGTTGATCGGACGGTCAAGGCGAAGGACGATCCAACGGAGGCTGTGCGATCTGGGGGGCGCTCCGGGATCCAACGGCTGGGGAGGCCGGTGGAAGAACACGGAGGAGCTCCGACTGGGCGAAGCTCCTCGAGCTCCTCTGTCCGGCTCCGGTGGCGTCTAGGCTTCAAAATGGCCGTGAAGCGTCCCCTGGTCCTTCTCTATCGGCTGGTGGCGGCAAAAAGCCTCGGCGGCGGCCGAGATGCTCAGGCGAAGGTGGCGGAGCTGGGGAGTCCGGCTACGCTCCGGCGAGCGTCAAAACTCGCCTCCAGGCGCCTTCAAGTGGACTTTGACCTGCAAAAATAGTCAAAGGGTCCAGGGCAAACTACCTGGACCCTTAGATGGTCGCGAGGGGGTGCGAATCGACAGGTGGATGCACGGCCGGAGTTGCGCTCCGGCCAAGGTGCTCGATTCGGCAATATGGATGATGGAACTTCGAGATTTTTTTGGGGTTTTTGATCCTTAAGCTAACAGGAACGAAATGGAAGAAGGAAATAAGCGGGGGGGGGGGGGGTGACCTCGATGGCCGGAGCCAGAGGAAAAAGAGTACCTCGACCGGCGACTTCGCGGAAGGTGGTGGAGACGCCTCCGACCTCGGCGGCCTTGGCTGAAGAGCCCACGTCGGAGCTGTCACCTCCAGGTGGCTCTGGAGCACGGGAGAGGCGCGAGGTGGTGGACCGAAGGTGTTCAAAATCGACTTCAAAGTTGGGGCTCCATTTTATGCAGTTTGACTAAGTGGATGAGGAGCCCCAAAGATCAAGGTGCCCTGATCGCCACAGTGATCCAAAGTCCAAGGTTTCACTTGGACGCGATTCACCGCATAACGAGGACGAAAAGATGTGAAGAAATCACCACGAAAAAATGCAAGGCACGGCTGGAAAATCTCGACAAAAATGGGTGAAAACCCAGGTCTGACAGGCCACAGGCGGGGGAAGGCAGGCAGTTGACCTAGGGTCAATGCTGACTGCCTCCTGGTTGGTCCACGTGGACCAACCAGGAAAAACCCTGCGAAAAAGTTTTATTAATTCTATTTAAAATACTAAATGGCCGAATTAAATAAAAATTATAAAATAAAAAATGTTTAGAATTTTATGTAGTATTTTATTTTGATTTTTAATTATTTTAAGGAGTTATATTTTTACAAGTTACCTTTTTAACCCTATATAGGTATAATATCTATGTATTTTAGTATTTTATTTTTATTTGTGTATCTTTAATTTATTTATTTTTAATTCTTATTTTATAAAATTGTAAAATACTTTTATATGCGTAAATATATTTTTATTTTATTTTTCTAATGTATTTTGTATATTAAATAAAATATAAAGGTAGTTTATATAGGTATGTATATAGGTAATGTACCTATGTATTGCATGTATACAAGTATTTTTATTTGTATTTTATTTATGTTTTTCTTCTGATTTAACTGCACATAATTATTATAAGTATTATTTACAACATTATAAAATATAAAATTATAAAAATAATAAATAAAGAATAAATTGAATATTTTAATATGTACAAGTATACAATGAGGGTCCAAAAGTCAACTTTCAAACCGTAGCTCCGCCAAATGCGAAACCACCGCCATTGGATAGATTATTTTATTCTATATACAATTAAAGGTGAGTTTGCTACATTTGGAGTTTTTATTTGTGAGATACGGGTCTGGGAAGTTGGGATTCTGGATTTTTATTCAGACCATAACTTTTTATCTGTACATTATTTTTCTGTGAAATCAATTTTGTATTTTTCTTTATTAATTTATCTACAACTTTCATGTACAAAGTTTCTTTATTTGATGTATAAAAAGTGGAACCAAAAATAGATCCCAAAATGAATAAAGAATAGATAGAATGTATAGGTATTTATACTGTATTTTGGCCCTTATCTCCCCCTACTTTATTCCTTGTCGACCTATTCATCAAAATGCCTAGGTCTCGGGGGTTTTGGGTCATAAAATATTTACAATATTTTATTCTTTTTCTTTTCTTTATTTATTCTATAATTTTGGCCTTAATTACAGTAATTTATACACTGTTTAGATGCACATGCATGAATGCTAAAATGCTTGATTTAAGGCTATTTACAGGTATTTGCCAGGGTTTTTGGTGCCAAAATGATAGAATAAAGATGATGAAATGTGGATTCATCAGTGCTCATGATCATTTGGGTGCTTTCCTCTATCAACCATGTCTGGGTTCTCTGAAAAAGCAAAAGAACCCATCTCAGGTGCCGTGAAATGTTCTGAACTCTGCGATGCACTAAATTCTGAGACTCTTGGACTGATGGAAGGGGAATGAGAAGGGTGGTCGAGGGGGAACAGGGTGGATGTGAACTCAGGCTCGGAGAGCGGGTCTGGACTCTCCGAGGTTGTCCTAGATGAATGAGGAGGAGTGCTGGATAGCGGTGCCGACAGAGTCGGCCTAAGATACCTCCGTCCCATCATCTTGATTATTGAGAAGAGCAAGGTGAATGCAGAAGAAGAAGGAAGGCAAAATTGTGCACAAACGTGCAGTGTTTTTGATCTTGATCTAAAATAAACTAGCAATCAGACACAAAACAGGGTTAGTTCACCAACTCAACACATGAAGCCGTGAAGGTTCAGCTCTTATCTTGTTAATTTTAGCTTGAATTCAGGAATTTATCTTATCACGAGTCCTTAGAGCGCTACACCTAAAAGAGAGAGAGTACTGCCAGAAAAGTATTCCCGTACTTGTCCTCCTCCTGTGTAACCTGTAGCTTGCGCTTTTTGAGGTCCTTGTAACCCTTCCTGGATCCCTACTCAGCCAAAGAAGATGAGGGAGGAAGCCGATAGACGAAACCGATACTTCGGATCTCGCTCGCAACGGAATCGCCCGTGAGCATGCAAGATCCTACTCGGACGCAGATGGTGAGACAGACACACCCATGAAGGTGTGGCCTATGCTCGGTACTTCGTACAAGGTCGATGCTCACACAATAGTGAGTTACCAATGGCGACCAAGCTATACTCGCCTACATACGATAGTAGCGCCAATACTTCAGAAATCCATGCGATACACAAGGCAGCCACAAGCTGGGTTTTTGGCTCTAATCCTTACGAAGAACTCAACTCACTTGGAAGGAGACCTTCCCATGCTACCTGAAAACAAGTGAGGGTGTTACTCTCCCCAATCAATGAGTCCAATTACCAATTTTATTTAGGTCAAAGTTTTCTTAGCAGTCCCTTTTTTAATTTTTTTGGTGTTATTGCTTCTTTTGAGTAGATTCAAACAAGCGCCTAACGTTTTTGTTTTTTTCTTGATTCCTACTTTGTCCAAAAATAGAGGGAGAAAAGAATCGGGAAAAGCCAATGCAAGTCGGCACCAAGATGGAAATCTCACCTTTGTACCTAAATGATGGATGCAAAAATAGAGGACTTACAGTGAATCCCAGCTCTCTCCATGCGGGATGCAAAGCAGAAATTTATAAACCTAAACTACATGCCAGTATGCAAGCGGAAATCATCCTAAGCAGGCAATTGCTAGCGTTAAGAACCACAAGTCAACCACCAATCTCCAATCCTAAGGTCCGGTCTAGGCTCACCCCTCCTCCTCTCGACACATCGAGTTCAGGAGAAGCGCTTGGCGGAATGAGCCCGCGGCACGACGGATTGAAGACTAATGACTAACTGTTTAATTAGACTAAGTACAAATACAATCTATAGGAACATGCAAAGGTTATTAGTGTGTTTGGACCTAATCTAATCGATCAAGCGAAGGCCTAGAACTAAGGGCTCAATCCACAAAAGAAATGGAAAATGAAAACAAAACCGGAAAATGACTGCGGAAAACACGACAAAATCCGCGGTTAGCCCCCGGGTGAACAAACACCCGGAAATTGGGCCCGAAGTGTCTAAGAGTCCAAGTACTGTATTATTACAAATTAATATGAATCTCTCTCTCACCAAATAAAATAAAAACTAATCTAATCACTCTCTCTCAAGTCTCTCGCTCTGTCCTGCCGGCTTGGCTTAAGAAAAGCCGGCTCTGCTTTCCAAGGTTGCTCCGGACCCCCTAGGCGATCCGCCTCGCTCCACGGTCCCTCGCAAGAAGATTGCAAAAAGAGATGGTCAGAAAAGCTCAACAATATCTATCAAAAATAAGAGAGATAAAACAAGCAATGGTAGAAAACTAATCACAATCAATCAAAAATGATCTACTCGCTGTTGCTCCCCGGCAACGGTGCTATTTGATTTACACGAAATTCACGAGGTCTAAATTAGTGTCTCACACAAGGCAGAGACAACCGTCGCTGTGGCGACCCTCAAATGAATCTCGTATAAAATCAACAATTAACCCACACTCAAACAATCAAGCAATGACAAGCAGATGTGAAGTTAAAATTTATTTTTAACTCTACATAAATGATGTATAGAAAGCAAGTACGTAGAGAGTTCGAACACACGGAACAAGGCAGGGTAGATTTACAAATGTGTATGTGAGTGAATGTGAATGTGTTGTCTACACATTGCAATGCAAATTTTTGTGGGTTTTTAATTTTTTTAATAATTTTTTTATGATTTATTATTTTTTTAATTTTTAATTTTGTATTTTGATTTTTAATTTCTGATTTTTATAATTTTTATATTTTATATTTTTTTCTTTTTTAATATTGGAATATATAAACTATATAATAAAAGAGGTGCTAGAATATTTGTAAAAATATGTAAAAATGCTCAAAAATTCAGAAATAAAATATTTTTGGTCTTTTTATGATTTTTTACTATTTTTATGATTTTTGGGTATTTTTTAGAATATTTTTGGAATTTTTAAATGGCAAAATAAAGGAAAACAGGGAATAAGCTGCCAGCTGAAGGTAAAATAAGAGTGAAAAATATCAAACAGCCACAAAATTTTTCCAAACTAATTTTAAAATAAAAAGAATAAAAAGGGAAACCTAGGAGTTGAGTTTGTAATTTTTGGAGTTTTCTATAATTTTTTAGATTTTTTTGAAGTTTTTAGGTATTTTTGAATTTTTAAGGTTTTTCTTTTGAGATTTTTAGTGGTTTTTGGACTGACACTAAAATAGGATAAAATAGACAGTAAGTAATTTTTTGGAATTTTTCTAGGTGTTTTAATATTTTTTTGGTATTTTTTAAGCTACACAGTAGCTAAAATGCTTGTTTTTGATTTTTAATAAATACTAAAAAGCAACAAAAATGAAAACTAAAAATATGGCATAAAAGTGCAAGTGGACAGGAGCCTATGTTAAATTTTTGGGAATTTTTCGAATTAAAATGATGTCTTAAATAAATGGAGCAATCACACAAAAATGCATAGCCAGGCATGGGTATAACTGAAAATATCAAAACATCCAGGGGCATACATGAAATTTTCCATAAAATATAACTCTGAATATTTAGTTTTATGGACCGATCCCAGATACCCGAACCCGGGAGGGCACATGCACAAAATGTCCCCCAGGGCGCGTGACTTGCACGCGCCTGGGAAGGACTAATTCGTAATATCCAAAATACCCGGGGACAACTTGCAAAATCTCCAAAATTTTTACACTATAATCCAAAGTTTAGGTACTGAAGCGAAATAAACACAAGGCCAAGGGCCACTTTGCAAAAAGCCCATACCTCACGTGAACATGTCACGTGAGGTGACGTGGCAGAGGACCTAAATGTAATGTTGGAAAACACAGGGGCCTAGTTATAACATTTACAAAAATTTTAAACTACCAAAGAAAGTTTCAGGACTAAAATTAAATTACAAAAGACGGGAGGTATACTTGCAAAATTCCCACGCAAAGGAGATCGAACGGCGGGAGCTCTTTACTTGGACACATGGCGTGATCTCCTTGCATGATACCGCTTCATGCTCCAACGGCCGCGATTAGATGATCTGGTCGATGATGGACGGCTGTGGTTGCACAGATCGGACGGTGGACGATGGATCTGGGCCTCCCTTGATCGGATGGCTGAAAGGCCTGGAGGAAGAACGCGGAAGAAGGCCGGCGACGGTGAACTCCCGCGACCTCCCCCGCCCTCCTTCGTCGTCGTTCAGAGCTCAAAAGGGGCCAGGACTCTTCCTGCAGGCGATCTCCAGGTGCGGGGAGCTTCAAAATGGCTGGAGGGGTGATGGTTCTCGCCTACGACGACGACGGAGCTCAGGACCTCCAGGTACCTCCGGCGAGCCCAAAAAATACTCCCAGGTGTCGCTCAAGTGCTCGTACCTGCAAGAAAAAGGTGATAGAGTCCAGGGCAAGATGCCTGGACTCCGTGGAAGATGGAAAAGAGGCACGAATCGATAGGGCGACGCTCGGCCGGAGGTGCGCTCCGCAAGGTGAGCAAATTGGGCG
Source organism: Ottelia alismoides (assembly GCA_037367405.1). Taxonomy (NCBI): domain Eukaryota; kingdom Viridiplantae; phylum Streptophyta; class Magnoliopsida; order Alismatales; family Hydrocharitaceae; genus Ottelia; species Ottelia alismoides. The sequence goes on along the minus strand of JAZKJV010010578.1, from coordinate 628,111 downwards.
AATGGTTAGATGATGTTCGAAATTTTTAGAGGGCTTTTAATCCTACGACTAAGGCGAGTGAAATGCACGAAAAATAAAGGCGAAAGATGGATGCCTCGACGGTCAATGACCGGAGGGAAGTTACCTCGACCGCCGGAGTTGGGGGAGGTGGTGGAGACGCCTCCGACCTCCTTTGCCTTGGCTGATGGCACGACGCTGGAGCTGTCACCTCCAGGTATGCGTGGAGCACGAGAGGAACGAGGAGGGGTGTACTGAAGGGACTCAAAATCAAATCGAAAGGCAGGGGTGCCATATATGTGGTTTGACCAGATGACCAAGGTGGTCCAAAGACCAAGGAAGAACGGGCGACACGATGCCCCAATCCTCGAGCTAATCTCTGGGCGTGAAAGACCAAAGATCGAGGGTCAAAAGCTCTGAAGATTGCGACACGAAAAAATGCAAGAATCGGCCTGGAAAAATCGACAAAAATGTCGAGAACCGAGGCTCTGACAGAGGCTACAAGGAGCTAGGACTCCTAGTTGACCAGGGTCAACTAGGGTTTGCACCTAGTTGGTCCACGTGGACCAACCAGGAAAAACCCTGAAAAATAATTTTATTAATTCGATTAAAAATAGAAAATGGCCTAATTAAATTATGATTATAAAATAAAAAATATTTATTATTTTATGTAGTATTTTATTATGATTTTTAATTATTTGTTATGAAGTATATTTTTACTGTTGCTTTTTATAGCCTATATAGGTATAATATCTATATATTTTATTCCTTTTATTTTTATTTTATAATTTTAATTGATTTACTTTTATTTAGTATTTTATAAGATTATAAAATACTTTTATATACTTAATTATATTTTTATTTTATTTTTCTGAATTATTTAAAATACAAGTATGCATTATATAAGTATATTGATAGGTATAATACCTGTGTATTTTATATACAGGTATTTTTATTTTGTATTTTATTTAAGTTTTTATTCTTATTTTAATGTACATAATTATTATAAATAATATTTACAAAATTATAAAAATATAAAAATATAAAAATAATGAATAAATAATAAAATGAATATTTTAATCTGTACAAGTATACAATATGGGTCCAAAACTCAACTTTCACCGTCATTAAATAACTTATTTTATTCTATATACAATTAAATGTGAGTTTGCTGCATTTGGATTTTCGTCTGTGAGATACAGGTCTGGGAAGTTGGGATTCTGGATTTTTATTCAGACAATAACTTTTTATCTGTATATTATTTTTGAATGAAGTCAATTTTGTATTTTTCTTTATTAAATTATCTACAACTTTCATGTAAAAAGTTTCTTTATTTGATGTAAAAAAGGTGAAACCAAAAATAGGTCCCAAAATGAATAAAGAATGAATTAAAAAGTATAGGTATTTTGACTGAATTCAGACCCTTATCTCCCCCTACTTTATTCCTCGTCGACCTATTCATCAAGATGCCTAGGTCTCGGTGTTTCGGGTCATAAAATAATTACAATATTTTATTCTTTTCTTTTATTTATTCTATAATTTTGGCTTTAATTACAGTATTTTTTATACTATTTACATGTACATGCATGAATGCTAATATGCTCTATTTAATGCTATTTACAGGCATTTGCTAGTCTTTTTAAGGCCAAAATGATGGAATAAAGATGATGAAATGTGGATTCATCAGGCTGCAACACAACAAATTTTTGATATGGATCATATCGGAGATGACCTTTGTCATCAATCTCGAATCATGCACCTGATTGTCACTCGGGAGGAGCTAGGGCTTGGATGTGTCTCATAAGAATGACTGATGCAGTTGTCGGAGGCGGCCAGAGGGGTTTTGAATGAGGGGGGTTGGTCACTGTCAGGTGGTTGACAAGGTGGTTTCAACCACCTCTAATCGGCGAGAGAGTTAGGATTAGATAGGGATGAAGTGTTGGTGTGGAAGAGGGTGGTTGGAGGAAGAAGATGGTTGAGGAAGTTGTTGGAAGGTGTAACTAGAGGTTGAAGGAGATCGGGTAGCCGTTGGATCTTTTAATCCAATGACCAAAAATTTGGCATGGGTGAAGGGTTTAGATCTCATCTGATCGAAGATCAAATAACCCTAGAGCAAACGGGGATAGAGGATTACCGGCCTTCTGATCAAGGCAATCAGACGACCTAGAATTAAGGCAGATTGAATAAAAGAGCCAGCTACATGGTGCAATCTGAAGGTGCTACGTGGATTAATCAGAAGTAAGAGAATTAGGGAAAACATTGTAAAATAAAGTATACATAATTAGATTACAAATTAGAAAAAGTGATGAGCATGAAAGTTGTAGATCTTGATGAGATCTATAACTTTCATGTAGAACTCAAAGAGAAATAAAGTCAATTATATACATAAAATATTTTTGCAAGTAATTTAAGTATTAAAATACTTATGTTCATTTCTTTTTCTATTTTTCTATTTTTATATTATAAATTGTGTTAAACAAATTATGTACAATATTTATCTAATCTTTGTGGGATTTTTGATAAATAATAAACACAGAAAATGTAGGTACAATAATAGTATAATTAATCTACAATAATTATGGCTAATTATTTACAATAGGGTGTTAGTTAATTAATGTTAATTGTTAAGGATTTTTATTGGCTTTCTTAAGCTAAAGGTATAATATAAAAAAAATATTGTATATGAGTCTGGGATTCATCCAACAACAACTTGGGAGGCGACTCAATTGAAGATCAAGTGCTCCAGGTTGCGTAGAACAACTAGCGCCCCAGGTCCCGTTCGAGGGACTCAAAATTATTCAAGGCCTCCCTACAGGTGTTGCTGGATTCCAAGAACCTTTTGAGATCATCGGCAAAGAGAACGAAGCCCGAAGGAAGGAGATATCGTGGATCGAAGCAGCACAAGAATGTTGTTTTTGCGTGTTCTTGGAGACTCCTCTTGAGTCGTTGGATGACGAACCACCCTGATCTAATCATGGGTGTTGATCAGAGCCGAAGCGGTACACGACCACCCGTCATTGGATCACTTTAAGTGGTGACACGTAGAGAGCCACCAACCATTGGATAACATGCTTGAGTGGATATATTTCAACTACTGATGAATCTCCATTTCCTTACCTTTATTCTTTCATTTTAGCCTTAAATCCCCAGTTAAATGCATGTAAATAGAATTATTTTGAATAAAATAATAATCATTATTTAACTTATAAATACTATATAAATACATGTATTTAATTATAAAATAAAGTAACAAAGGAAAAGAAATGAAAAAGAAATGAAATGTCAAAGACACCGAATGACCCAAGACCCCAAGACCAAGTCAATATTAACTTGTTCGACCAGTAATAAATTAGGGGGAGATAGGGCCAATAAATCACAAAAACTACACTCAGAACCTAATTTCATTCTTCAATAAATAGCAATTTATAGCCTTTTTATTTATCATTTATGCACCTCAAATTAATAAATGTTCAACATGAAACTTATACATAAAAATACATAGAAAAATACAAAAATAATTTCACAAAAAATAACACACAATGTGACCAAGACACACAAAGGAATAGGTCGCAAACAAAACTTCACAAACATGTATCTCCTCTATTTAACTCAAAATTCACTAAACTCGCATTTATTTTTCATAAAATCAAATGATCTATTTTCATTTAAAATGGAGCTAAGATGCAAAAGTCGACTTTTTGATCCCCATTGTCCCATATACAAGATTATTTTATTCAATTTATTTATTTTTTACATTTTAGGTTTCTTATATTTGTATATACTTGTAAAAATTATTTGAAATATATCAAAAATAAAAGGATAAAATAAAAGCAATAAGAATACATTAAACTAAATAAGGTAACAAAATATATAGGCATTTTATACATGTAAAGAGTATACACTTATTTATTTCAATATATAAAAAAATAAAAAAATGTAATTATGTATCTAAATATATTATAAATATATAAAATAAGTGTATATAATAATAAAATGCAGAATACAAAGCAAATATAAAGTACCTAGAATATATGTAAATATACCTATGAATTTACATGTAAATATTAGCACCTATTAAATAGTGTTTATAAAAATAAATAAAAAAATACCCTAAAATAGTAAATAAAATAATAACCATTTTTAATTTTGATTTTAATTTGTTTAATTCATTTAATATTTTTTTTCTAATTATTTATTCTTTTAATTTTATTTTGTCTTTTAGTGCCTGGCGTGGGCCAGTAGGAGCCCAGGGACCGTTGACCTTCGGTCAACAGTCCCACCTCTAACTCTATAGTCTATCAGAGTGCCCAATCCCCTCTTTTCGCTGAATTTTCTTCCTTGATACATGGCTCGATGCACTGTGGTTTCTTAATGAAAGATCTTGTCATTGCATCCTTCTTCCATGCCATATTCATACCTCGGTTCGATTCACCTCGATCTAATCACAAACCTTATGTCTAACCTCGCTTCTATATAACCTCTCCATCCATCCCATTTTTTATTTTGATCCTTCTTCATCATTGGAACCATCAAATCCTTTCACACATGTGCGGAGCTTGGTGACAGTGAGAGTCCATCAATTTTGCAACATGCGAGGTGTCGTTGAAGCGATCCACCCTCGGTCTTATGGCCGAGTCGAAGCCTTTTCCTTGCATTTCTAAGTAATTTTCTTGATCGTCTTTCAATTCTACCTTTATTCATTGCATTTCCTCTACATTTGTAGCTTAGATTCATATATATAAAGTACGTTGGAACTAGTGCTCCAGCCTTCGTTTCCCCTGTTCTCACCAGTGTTCCGGCCACCATTTCACAACCACCTTCTTTCCCTTTTCTTTTGCATTATCCAAAGCCCTTCCGTACACCCAGATCGAGCTCCAATCAGGAGTTCAGGTATATATCTCCGATGCCTCGTCGTACATCTCCGCCACACCCCATCTTTGCCCGATTCCACCCAGACTCAATTTAGACCCATCGAATTTACATCGTTGAGCTAACGATGCAGGTGTTGGGGTTGATAGACCCATTTAGGTCGATTTTATAGCAACCGAGGGAGTCCATGTGCGTGACCTTCTTCCAACCTCCAGGTCCCCACCAATGGGACCCAGACCATTTTGAGCTAGCATAGAGCCGCGGAGGAGCTTAAGCTCCATTTTGGCCCATCTAAGAGCTCTCCCGGTGGTCAGAGACCGGAGATCCAACCGGTTGAAGCTCGCCCAGGAGAATCTTAAACCTTGTTCTTCCAAGCTGTCGCACGACTGTTAGATCAGGAGCCTCTCCCATATTGTACAGTAACCATTGGATCTTAGCCACCATCAACCGTCAGATATGTTTAGGATCTAACCTTTGTCGTCGATCTGTAAAGGGGCATTAGCAGCTGTGGACCATGCATTAAATTTAAGTGAACCATGTGGCATGCTACCTGTCATCCATCGATGCCCTTTTAAGGGGTAAATTTCACAGTAGCCCCGACTTTTTTTTGTAATTTATTATTTAGTCCTCTTAATATACTTGGTAGTTTAAATATTTCTATGAACTTTGCAAAAGGAACACTAGGTTTCTTTGTAATTACACTTTGGTCCCTAGCCTGGTCACCTCACATGTCCGTACGTGTAAGGGCCTGACCATTTTGCATCAGGGCCCCTCCAGGTTTCTTTATTTACTTTTAGCCCAACATTTTGTATAATAGTACTAGACTTTGGGAAATATTGCATGCAAGTACCTACTAATTTACTTTATTGTAAATATACCTCTGCTAGTTTATGTTTTCATTTATTGTCTCTTATTTTTATTAGATATTTCAGTGCTCTAAAAATGGTAGGAAAAATACCTTGGATGCATGTTACATAGCTGATCCACGCCCATATTTTTAGTTGGCATTTATTAGTATTTTCCTTTTTTAAAAATAAAAAAGAGCATTGTATTTCATGTTTTCTTATAAAATCCAAAAAATTATAAAAACACTTTTTAAAAATTCCAAAAAATAGTATAATAATATTATTATAATATTCTACCTTCATATCAAAAATCATAAAAAAATGTAAAAAGAAAAATTTTAAAAATTACAAAACCTTAAAAAGACAATAAAAAGAAAAAAATTGCATTAAAAATCTAAAAAAACAATTTTCTATTTCTTATTTTTCTATATTATATATAGTTTATTTTAAAATTAGTTTTGGGAATTGAATTTATTATCTATTTTTAATACCCAAAATAATTCGGTCTAATTATTTCATCACTATTTTGCACTTTTTATTTAATTAAAAATACATAAAAATGCAAAATTCCCTCAAAATTGCCAAAATAGAGAAAATATTAAAATCACATAAACATTTTATTTATTGTATTTTAGTATATTTATATAAATGTAAAATATAAAACCCTATATTTATTATATACTCTATATTACTTATAATAACTATATTATCATTATTATTATATGTAAATATATATCATATATTAAAAATGAAAAAGAAACTAAAAATTCAAAAAATTAAAAGGAAATAATTTTTTAAACATTCAAGAATATAAAAATATAAAATAAATAAAAATCCATAAAAATTCAAATAAAATAAAAATCCATAACAACTATAAAAACATATAAAGTATAAAAATATTATTATTAGTTAATAATAATTATGCATATCCATCGTTTTCTCTCAGTGATGCAACCCCTACACTTGTTGATTGTAGACACATTTTGTAGGATATAATAAATTTTGCCCTGCATTTTATTTTTTATATAATCATATATCGTGGGTTGATTGTTGGTTATCTGATCGGTTCACGTGGCGAGAGCCGAGAGCTGAGAGAGGGTCGATACAACGTTGCCAGATCCGATTTGTCAGATACCGCAGGATCCTCCAAGATCGGACTTTAGGCACACCTCTTCTGATTGAAATATCAAATGTTACCATTGCCGGGGAGCAACACATAGGGTAGTGTATACATTATCTGCTCTAATAATATCTTTTGTTGACTTTTCTACGAGGGCTCGATACACAAGGATAGTCTTCTAAGAGGCTAAGGCAGCCAAGCAGAGCTGAGATCGACACTTTCTTCACGAGCCGATAGGAGAGAGCAGAAAAGAAGATCGAGGAGCCGAGCATCATTATAGCTTTAGTGTAGATTTTTGTTTTCTTTTGTGAGAGAGAGACTTTAATTTTTATATTATAATTTGTAATAATACGAGGATACTTGGACATTCAGATGCTTACATGCCTACTTCACCAGATGTTTGTTCACTTGAGGGCATGTGCGGTGTTTATCGTGGTTTTCTTGCTTCTACTTTTTATTCTCCCTATTTTCCTCTTTATTTTATTTTGTTTCCCGTGTATTGAGTTTTTCGCTTTCTTTTCTTTGTTTTGTGTGCTTGCAGTACCTAGTTCTAGTTTTTTATTTGGTTGAACCATGTAGACTTAGGTCCACACACTTAATAGAATTATGTACCTATAGATCGTTGGACTTAGTCAAAATAATAAATCCGTGCTTCCTGAGTAGATGTATTTTCTAGGACGGTTTTCACTTACACACATATAGGTTAGATTTATTTTTATGCATGGATCATCTTGCATGTAGACTATTGGGGTCATGTATGCATCCCTATCTCTAGCATTTGCATTCAATGTTTTTTTCTGCATGGGGTTTTCCGATTTCCTTATCCATGTTTCTTGGACTAAGGCAATAGAAGGAATTGGAAAATTCGTTAGACATTTTTTTTTCAAAAAGACCCAAAAAGTGATAACTAATAAAATTGAGAGTGCTAACTAAACTCGACCACAAAACCAAACGTAAGGACAAATATCATTGTTTTGGGGAGAGTAACCCCCTCGTTGTCATAGGTACACTCCTGATAAAGTGAGGAACACACACTTAGGAATAGAGCCCCCATCCTTGGACTTGTTTCCTAAGCGCTTGGGCCAGCTCTTGGACCCTATTATCGCTGCAAGCACTTGCCTCCGACCTTATATGAAGTGGTCTGATGTTCCTGTAGGTGTGATATGCCGACTAAGTGATGACACAGATCTTGTGAGGGTCTAAAGTAGTATACACAAGGCGAGAACTACAGTGTCGCTGATGCAATCAACAATTAAAGGTCAATCAACAATTAACCCACAATAATAATCTAGTAATGAAAATAACGTGTGGGGTTAAAATTTATTTTAACTCTACAACAAGGATGTGTATAGGTGCAAGTATGTGTAGAGATCGAACACAGGGAGTAGAAAATGACAAATTGGGCAATTAATTGCATAAAACTGATTGTGTGTTTCTTTGTCTATTTTTTAAGGACTCTAATCATCTCGTCAAGGTCATAGTCCTCGTGGTTGGCTAAAATAGGTGAAGTCACATCAGATGCAGGTCTCTGGTCGACAGTAGGTGCAGTGATGACCACAACCCTCACGTCATCAGGACGGAAGCGAATCTCTCCTAATCCATAATCAATGGTGACTCTCGCAGAGGCGAGAAATGGTCGTTCCAGGATGATTGGAGAGTGCTCCCTAGTGGAGGTCTCCATACACAATATGATAAAATTGACGGTATAGCTCATGCCCTGAATCCAAATGACAACATTTTCTAGAATACTCTTCGGCCTCTTTATTGATCCATTAACAAACTGAATGATCATCCCAGTTTTCTTGAGAGGCCCTAAGTGAAGAGACTGTACTAGTGAGAAGCGTATTATGCTAATTGAAGCACCACCATCAAGGAGAGTGTGATCACATGAAAAGTCAGAAATGGTGCATCTAATGAATGGTATAGCAGTGTTCCCTCTCCAGACAGTGAAAGCGTGGGCAGTGGCCATGGTCAAGATATGAAGCTCAGATCCGCTCCTCCACTTTATCTTCTTGGGTTGAGGAGCAGATAAATGGGACATGGCATGACGAAGTGGGGTATCAATGATCTCATGAATAGCAGCCACTACTTCGGGTTCAATCAAAATCTTTTTGAATTTTTGGACCTCCTCTATACAAGGGGGAGATCGAATCATCATCTACACGAGGACGACTAAGCGTAGTCTATACAGTGTCATCATCGGGGTCAAAGGTGGGACAAGGTGTGAATGTGTGTGTGGTCAAAGGGTCTGGCATGTGGTCCCTCTCCTCACGGTCTAAATCAACATTGTGTCTCCCAAAATCTTTTTGTATTTTTGAATTTTCCTTATTTTTTAATATTTTGGACAATTGCAAGCTCTCACAAGAATCCTCGAGCGAACCCATATCATCATCAAATGGTGGAGTATCATGGTGGCTCTTATTTATACTAGTGAGATCCTCAATCCTCTATCTCATATGCTCCATCATCTAGGTCAAATACTCAAGGGTGGACTCTATGAAAGGTGACTCCAACATATCAGTCTCGGGTAGGTGTGATGGAGGGTAGTGTGAGGGTGGTGGTGGATAAAAATCCGAGTCCTGATACTATCGCTGAAGTGGATATGTACAAAAGTCAGGAGCAAAATCCTACTCGAAAAAGGGAGGTGGACCGGTTGGAGGGTACGAGGGGTCCACAAAGTCCGGATAAAAAGTGTCCCAGTCGGTCATCTAGAAATAAAAGGAACATGATTGGGAGAGCACGATAGTCAAATCAGGAGATGAGAAGAAGTTGCAAATGCATAGAAGGATCGATTATACATACAAACAATCACAATCAAACTCACACAAAATAAACCCCTCAATTCAACTACTCAACTCCGTGAAGATGATAACGCTCCCGCACCCTATGTTAAGTCGGTCAAATTAATGTCCAAATTAATGTTAATAATTCGTTGCAGTCGGATACGAGATGTTGATCAAAAACCACTTATCGAACAATTTGAAGTTAATTTTAAGTGGCAATAATTTTTTTTTACTTGGTGTAAGTCCAAGGTCGATCTCAGGGAGGCAACTGTCTCCTTAGGTGAATTACAGCAATTTTTCAAGTGTTGATGTTCGAGGATCAATTTTTTTGGTCTTTTTAATTTTTATGCAGACATATGCAGACAAGGCGAGCCAATTTAACGTTTAATTTAATTGATGTATCAAATCAAGTCCAAAAATCATGAAAATTGGCCAGATGGTTAATCAAGATGAAAATGACCTACACTAATTTTTTTGGAATTTTTCGACTCAAAATAAATTTTCTGTGAATTAAACAAACAGACAGAGTGATTTTCAGTTTTTAATTTTTAATAAATATCAAATCACAATTTTTTCAAGAACTAAAATTATCCTAGGTGGCTCTAATGATAAGGGACCTAGGAAAATTAACAGGACTTAATTTTACTGTGAAATGAATTAACTAAAATTAATTTAAGAAAATCACTAAACTATTTATTTAGCCTCGATATGCGTGCAAATGCTATGAAATTTTTATGGTGCGTTAAAAATGATGTCCTTAAGCTACTGTGAATTTTTGATAATTTTTGAAGGCACAGATAATTAATTAAAAATCAAGAGGCATCACTGGGCAAAATATGTCAACAATGCACCAATTAATTCATTAATAATTCAAACAAGCCTATAAAAATTCGACACGTGTACTAATAGACAGAGGACAAAATTTCCAACAACATGCAATTTTTAGAATCTCAAAATAATGAAAAATGCACTCTAGGGACACGTGCAAACACAGGGGTGTAAATGCGATACTGGAAATTAAAATTACAAAAAGCAAATATGCTGACAGGGACTAAAATGCAATTACCGATAATATGGTGGACTCTTGTGCAATTTCTCCACGGAACACGTGCTCCTCACGTGGGGTCTGCTTCACAGGGACCTCTTTGTAATTTCGGAAAGCTTCAGGGGCTTCTGTGCAATTAACCCAGGCCGCACGTGCTCCTCACGTGGGCGGCCTAGGTTCGGAGGTCGTCGGTGGCTCGGAGCGAGGCTTGGGCGCTCTGGAGGTCTGGAGTTAGGTTCGAGAGAGCCTCGGGTTGCCCGAGCCTAGGCTTGGAGGCCGAGGCTCGGACTCGTATACGTGGCGGCCTGAAGGCCCTCGGATCAAAATGGATCCAAGGGTTGTCGATGAAGACGCGTGGCAACTGGAGAGCCGTCAGATCTGAGGCGCGATTAACGGTCGAGGACGGGCGCGGTGATGGAACACGTGGCGGGACGAGGACCGTTCGATCAGTTGATCGAACGGTTGCTGCTGCTTCGTCTCGAACGGTCCTCCGCCACCTGCGGAGGAGAAGGCGGAGCTCCGGTGAGGCTGGCCTTGCTCCGCCTCGGTCGCTAGGCGTCGATGAAGAGCGTCGTCGGCTCCCGAGTACCTCGGAAGATGCGGGGGCGTACGGCGAAGCTTCCGGTGGCCTCAGGAGCTGTGACGAGGGGCTGAGGCGTGATGGCGATGAAGCTCGAAGGGAGCTCCGGTGAAGCTCCAGCCAATGAAGAAATGAGGACCTGCAAGGGGTTAGGTGTATAGCCGAGGCGTGCAAGTGTTCGTGGGGAAGTGTGGCGTGATCGGCGAGGCCTGACGTGGAGTGTGGTTGTCCGGCAAGCAAACTCCGGCCAAACGGCGGAGCTGTTCGTCGGAGTAGCGTGAAACGCATCGATGAAGTGTGAAAATGGGTCAGCGAGGACGGGAGCTTCGACGCGAAGCTCGTCGAGGTGATTTGGAGGCGCGAGGGTGGCCAATGGAGATGAATAAAATCGGAGAAAAAGCAAGAAAATAAAGAAGAAGATCGGAGGACGAATGGAGGGGGTTACCTGGGGAATGGGGCTCAGATTTGAGCTCCAGGTCTTCGCTTAAGGGATCGGTAGGGTCCCGAGCTCGGGCAGCTGCTCGAGGGAGGCTGCAGCACGGCGGTGGCGGCCGTGGATCTCGCCGGAGTTGGATCCCTGTCTTCGCTCGACAACTCACCAAATTGCTGTCACCAATGGGTAGCTTGGAGCTCGAGGAACCTCCCTGGAGTGGCGGATGGGGGTGAACGGCGCCGGTGGTGGCGTATTTATAAGGCGAAGGAGGTGGGTTGGCTAGTGGATTGGCAAGGTTGGTGGTCGTCGTGGGGCGAGTATGGTGGAGGTGGTGGAGCTTGAGGGAGCTGGCGAGGGAGAGGGATGAGTGGGTGACGTCGTGGGGGGGGGGGGTCAGCGGCTGGAGGAGATGGCTGACGTGTGTCCAAAAAAGGAAAGGGGGCGCCCCTCCCGCAAGGCAAGGGACGTGGGGGAGAGGGGCGCCTGGAGGTAGGAGACGAGGTCTCCACCGTTGGATCTTGAGATCCAACGGTGGGGATCAAGGGGGATTTGGTCGGGTAGGATTAGATCTGGGGTACGTAGATGATGGGTTATGATGGCGCCACGTGGCGCGTTGTGGCAACACGCGAGCGAGCGGTTTAGATGAGAGGGTGGAGTTGATCAGAAGGTCGAGATTCGCTAGCAGAGGGGCGGCGTGGGCAGCGCTGGGCCGTTGGATATAGAGCGAGGTCCAACGGCTAAAGGCGCGGGCGGATGAGGCGATGGGAGGCAGGCCGCGTGGCGCAACCAGAGGGCGCCACGTGGCCTGCTGTGAGTGGCTGGAGTAAGAGACACGTGTAGAGAGAAGAGAGAGACGAATTTGGAAAAACTCAAAACATGAAAGTTGTAGATCTCGATGAGATCTACAAGTTTCATGTTGACCAAAGACGGAGATGAGGTCAAATATGATACATAAATACAAGGGTACATAAATATACATATGTAGTATACAAAGTGACCCAAAAACCCAAGTTTCTCATATGAGCTCCAAATTCCATGAAATTAGTCTCATTTTGAAGGTCTTTTAATATGTAGTATTCTAAGAGTGAGTAGACCTAATTCGGGGTTTGTATGAGGGCTTTATGTGTTTTTAATGTACAAGGGTTCTCAGGCTATTTTGGCTATTTTACAAGGGTGATTTTTGGCATTCTTCCCTATATTATTAAGAGATATATATATATATATATTATAGAGAAGAAGTTATTTTGGTGAAGAAGTATTTTACAAGGGATTTTTGGCTTCTTATTTAGATGCAAATGAGCTCCTAAACTACATGAGTTATGAATACATGCATGAATGCTATTTATGCAATATAAGGGGAAATATGCCTCTATTTTCTCGGGAACAAGGCTCTATTTTTGACTTTTGAAGTGATGAAACACAGATTCATCAACCCCCTATACTTAAACCTTGCTCGACCCCGAGCAACTAAATGAAATGCAAGAGTGAAATGATTTTGGGTTCCAAACCAAGGTCATGAACAAAAGTTGAAAAATGGAGCCTGACTCGACCTTTGGATTAATTGTGTGGCGGAACCTTATTGGGACCTGGACTTAAGACTTAACAGACTTTAAGTTCCACAAGTCTTCCATTCAAGACGCCTCAATAGTCAGGTCAGAACAAATCCTCAAACGCAAATTTCTGATGACTATGATTCTTACTTGTACTGTGTAAGTGATTTGTAACTCTCCACATCAGAAATGGCTCGGAACCAGCCTCCTCTAACAAGGTAACTCAATAACCCGGTCTAGTAACTCTTTCCTCGAGGGGCGGGGTATTCCCTTCTAAGTTCAAGTGCGACCAACTCAAGAGGAGGGGGTAGAGAAAAGAATGGATGGTAGCCAGTGTAGCTACCTATCCCGGGATGCCTGACCAGTGTAGCCAAGTCATCCAGCTGCATTTCTTTACTAGTTTACATACTCCGACAGGTATTATTTTTTTCTTGGACCTGTCTGATTTTTTTTTGGAGTTCTTTCTTGCAATATATTTTTTTTTCACAAAAGAGCAGCATGTACATCAGGAGTTTTTCCTCTTGAGTCAGTAGACTATCCCTCTTTTGAAGCATTATTGCAACCCACAGCATCCTGTCCTTAGGTGTCAACACCACTAGACTAGGTTGAGACGCACTTCCCTCCCTAGAGGAGGACGGATGTTTCCACCCGTGTGCTACTCCAAGCTAAAGGATTCTACCTCCTCACCACCTCATCAATGAAGAGCTACGTGCATTGTGCTTGTCCAAGTTAGGTCACTGTCTATAAGAATCATGCGTGTGCACGAGATATTCTACTTAGACTAATCAAGATGACATGTGAACATAGACTTGCGGACTCAAAGAATTAAGTCACTTGACCCGAGAAATCTTAACTCCAGTTCCTGTAAGGTTCCTCTGAAATTAGGTGGATTAAGGTCAAATCAAGTCCATCCTCAATATCCATTCATAACTTGGTCCAGAACCCACTAGCTTTTCACTTTGCATATGCAAAGATATGCAGATGAGATGAGATGTCATGCTATGAAAATGCAAGACTCTTTTTATTTTTCTATGCAGAGATGATATGCAAGAGTAAATAAGAAGCCTATTTTTATAGTTTTCATCATTTTTTTTAATTTTTACCCACCCGTTAGTATTGTAAAATATACAAAAATACGCGCAAGTACGAGCTTTGGGTAAAGTATATACGTAATATATACACGCCCCCTATACTTAGCGTGTGCTATGTCCTCAGAGCACGAAGAGCGAGGAAAAAGACATAGCTCGTGCTAAGCGTAGGAGAGCCAAAAGGAACAGAAAAATATAGAAGTCGTCTCGCCCCCCTATACTTAGGCTATGACAGCCTAAGTGTAGACGAAGATCAGGAATGGGGCGGACGAGGGAAATATGAGAAATGATTGAGTATACAATGCGGGCATCGGTCCCCCTATACTTAGGCTCTAGTCAGCCTAAGTATAGGACAGGAATGAGTGTGAGAACCGATGTGATTTGGAGAATGTACAGTGAATCGACTCGGGTCACCCCTCCCCCCTATACTTAGGATCTGGTCATCCTAAGTATAGTCCAAGATAATGGTTCGGTGATGTGGGGATGGGTTACTAGAATCGTGGAGGTAAAGGATAGGATATACAGGAAGAATGATATATATACAGATGAGTCGGTTTGAATCTTTTGAAGATGCTGCTGATGGCTGGAGTTCATTGCTGCAAGGTCTCATACGCGGCTTGAGATGCATCTGCTGTATCTGTCTCGCGCATGAATACAATCTCCTCCACATGGACTAACTGTTCATTGGATTCGACGAAGTGCTTCAACAGCTGCCCATTTACTAGGAATGTCGGTGCGTCATCTGCGAGATCTGAGATCTCGACACATCCACTATCATGCACCGTACGGACGACAAATGGTCCCGTCCACTTAGACTTCAACTTGCCTTGGAAAATCTTCAGCCTAGCATTGAACAACCATACCTTCTGTCCAGGAACAAAGGTCTTTCGTCTGATATATCTATCATGCCAACGCTTCACCTTGTCCTTGTACACCAAACTGTTGTCGTATGCTCGGTTTCTGACTTCCACTAGCTCATTCAGATCCATGTCTCTCTATCTCTGACCCAGGTGTGTGTTCCAGTTGACCTTCTTAATTGCCCATTCTGATTTGTGCACTAACTCTGCGGGCAAATGGCACGGCTTTCCGAATACCATTCGGAATGGGGAGGTGCCTAACGGTGTCTTGTAAGCCGTCCTATACGCCCAGAGGACTTGATCCAAGATCTGAGACCAGTCCTTCCTGTCCGGGCGGACAAGCTTTTGCAATATGGTTTTCACCTCCCTATTGGACACCTCAGCCATACCATTAGTTTGTGGGTGGTAAGGACTCGCGACACGGTGTTCGATGCCGTAGTCCTTCAGGAGTTTCTTCACCTCCCGATTCACAAAGTGGCTACCCCCGTCTGATATCATCATTTTGGGGATTCCGAACCTAGAGATTATGTGCTCTCTGATAAATTTACAGACAGTCCTGCTGTCTGCGGCTCTGGTTGGGATAGCCTCCACCCATCTGGACAGATAGTCTACCGCAAGAAGGATGTATTCAAACCCGTGGCTGACAGGGAATGGGCCCATGAAATCGATGCCCCAGGCGTCAAAGACATCACAAATGATGACCGGCTGCATTGGCATCTCATCCTTGGAACCAACGGTTCCTCCCATTCTCTGGCAAACTGGGCACGACTTCGCGAAGGCGGTGGCATCGCGAAACAGAGTCGGCCAGTAAAAGCCACACTGAAGTACCTTCCATGCGGTCCTCTTCCCGGAGTGGTGTCCTTCTGCCTCTAAGCTATGGCATAAAGAAAGGACAATCTGGTATTCCTCCTGAGGAATACAACGTCTCCAGACACAATCCGGTCCTTCAAAGAAAAGGATCGGATCCTCCCAATGGTAGTGTCTAGCATCCGACTTTAGTCGGTCGATTTGGCTCTTGGGCCAATCCTCGGGAACTTTCTTGGAGACAAGATAGTTCACGATATTTGCGTACCATGGGAGTGAGTCGATAAAAAAATCGACTCGTCAGGGAAGGAGTCTCGAATCGGGGAAACCTCGGAAGTATTAAGATCTTCGAGACGAGAAAGATGATCGGCTACTACGTTCTTCTTTCCAGGTTTATCACGGATGTCCAAATCAAATTCCTGGATAAGTAAAATCCAACGAAGAAGACGCGCCTTTGCGTCCTTCTTTGCCATTAAATATCGTAGTGCCGTGTGGTCTGTGAACACAGTTACCTTGGATCCGATTAGGTGAGATCTGAATTTGTCCAAGGCAAACACTACTGCAAGCATTTCCTTTTCTGTAACTGTATAGTTACGCTGAGCAGAATCAAGCACTTTTCTTGCGTAGTGAATTGCAAACGGGACGCCATCTCTTCTTTGTCCCAATACAGCCCCAACAGCATAATCTGAGGCGTCCGTCATGATCTCAAAAGGTAGAGACCAATCTGGGGCTTGTAAGATGGGTGCGTCCATGATTATTCCTTGTAGAAGCTTAAAGGCCTCAAGACATTTGTGATCTACAATAAACTCCGTGTCTTTGCCTAAAAGCTCAGTTAGCGGTCGGGCAATTTTAGAAAAATCCTTGATAAATCTTCGATAAAATCCGACATGCCCGAGGAACGACCGCAACTGCCTCACGTTGGTTGGTGGCTGGAGTCGTCTGATCACATCCACCTTGGCAGGGTCAACCTCCATTCCTCTCTTGGAGATGACATGCCCCAACACTATGCCCTCCGTCACCATGAAGTGACTTTTTTCCCAGGAGAGCACCAGATTGACCTCACAACATCTTTTGAGGACTCGGTCCAGATTCTGAAGACAGGAATCAAAAGAATCGCCGTGGACCGAGAAGTCATCCATGAATACTTCCAAGAATTCGCCGACCATTTCGGCGAATACAGCAATCATGCACCTTTGAAAAGTACCTGGAGCATTGCATAGCCCAAAAGGCATGCGCCTGAAAGCATAGGTACCAAAGGGGCATGTGAACGTGGTCTTTTCCTGGTCCTCCGGAGCTATGGCTACTTGATTGTAGCCCGAGAACCCATCAAGGAAGCAGAAGAATTCTTTCCCCGCTAATCTTTCTAGGATCTGATCAATGAACGGTAGGGGGAAATGATCCTTCTTCGTCGCGGCATTCAGGCGTCTGTAATCCACACAGACGCGCCACGACGTGGGTACTCTCGTTACGATCTCCTCTCCGTCCTCGTTGGTGGTCGTCTGAATTCCCGACTTTTTCGGGACAACATGGATTGGGGCCACCCACTTAGAGTCGGAGATTGGATAAATAAAACCCGCGTCGCACCATTTTTCTATCTCTTTCTTCACTACCTCTCGTAAATTTGGATTCAACCGGCGTTGGAATTCACGAGAGGGTTTGGCTTCGTTCTCCAAGTAAATATGGTGCGAACACAGAGCGAGATTTATTCCGTGGAGATCGGAAATGCTCCAGCCTATTGCCTTGCGGTTCTTCTCCAGGATCTCTAGCAAGCGAGATTCCTGCTCCTCGGTCAATTGCGAACTGATAATGACCGGAAATTTCTTGTCTTGGCCCGCAAGGAAGGCATACTTCAGGGTTGTGGGTAAAGGTTTGAGCTCAGGAATAGTGTGATCATCTAGAAAGTCTGGCTCAATCTGATCTGGTTCGGTGTTGGAAGTGGCTGGATCATGTTCTGTAGTAGCTGCCACCAAACTCGGCTCTGGAGTCGGATCGTCAAAGGTCTCCATGCAATCGGCAAACGCCTCGTCCGACTCGTCATCCTCATCTTCCGATTGTCCTAAAGATGTAAGGACTGACAGGCCCAACTGGGCCTCTACGTCATCGAAGATGTAGGGCGATGCAGGCTCAGAGCTGTACTCGTTCCTGAGGATCTCGCAGACTGACTCATGCGCTGGATCATCTTCAAAGGAGATGGACACATCGGTGCTGGCTGGGTTCTGTCTCCATGGCCCAACTACGTCTACATGCTCACAGTCTGTTCCGATAGAAGAGTACTCGGTGCTGGATTCGGAGTCCGGTCTCTGCCATCTTGTCTGCTTCATTTCAAGTTCCTCATCTCCGCCAGGAGTTTGGAACTGAATCTTCCCATTCTTGTAATCGAATAAGGCCCCTGCTGTTCTGAGGAAGGGCCTACCTAAGATGATTTGGGAATCTCTCCAATTACGAGGGGTTTCCATATCCAGGACAGTGAAGTCCACCATGTATTCTTGCCCCTCGACTTTGATGACAATGTTCCTTAACTCTCCTTGGGACCTCTTAGTAGATTTGTCAGCAAACTGCAAAATAGCTCTAGATTTCCTAAGAGGTCCGAGATCAAGCCGCTCATAGAGGGCTGTGGGCATCAAGTTGATCGAGGAACCATTGTCCAGGAGAGTGCGTGCAAACGCGATGTCATCAACATGACTCACCACATAGTGTGCACCCATGTCTCTTCGTTTCCGAGGAAACGAGTTCTTTATTGCACAAGTCGTGGCTACTGATAGAACGTGTTTCTCAACACGGCTTTTGGTCTTCCTGCTAACCCT
Source organism: Ottelia alismoides (assembly GCA_037367405.1). Taxonomy (NCBI): domain Eukaryota; kingdom Viridiplantae; phylum Streptophyta; class Magnoliopsida; order Alismatales; family Hydrocharitaceae; genus Ottelia; species Ottelia alismoides. The sequence goes on along the minus strand of JAZKJV010010578.1, from coordinate 609,336 downwards.
AGTAGGTGTGCATCTCACCTTAAGGTATTTTTGGAATGCAGGGGTCATTTCCACGAACTTGTCAAAAGGGATTGTGACCTTGATGTGTTTATTGCAAAATTCAGCCATCTCAGGGTCATCTTTTTGGATTTTTTTGATTTTCTTCTTTCCACCCTTGAGAGCTTGGGGGAAAGGGATTATTAACTCAGGTTCTGGAACTGGAATATTTTCATTAATTTCTGGAACTGAGTTCTGAACACGACTCTGACTCGGACTCTGATACAGACTCGGACTTAGACTCTGACCGAAAAGAAAATGCTGGGGCGAGACCGGTGATGCTTCTTCCGCTTCTTCTGGACGATCCTCCTCAGATGGAGGTGCGGGCTCATCGGCGTCGTCTGACTCTGGATGGATGCGAGATTGCTGCTTCGAGGACTCAGATGTCCTCTTCTTCTGCTGGCGGTGGCGGTGGTGATGCTCCTCCTCTTCTTCCTCCGAGTTCTCCTCAGGTAGAGTTTCAGAGGTTCCTTCTTTTTGTGCCCGCGCCCGATCAGGTATGGTCACGGTCCTTCCGCTCCTGAGGGACATATGGTTAACATTATCGTACGAAAGGATCTCATGTTCAGATGAATGATTATCTGAATAGTATACCTGATCTCGGGGTCGGTTCTGGCCCTGCTGTACGCTGTTTGGGTTGGCCTGAACCTGTGCGGGAATTGGAGTCCTTGGCGCCATTTGTTGGTCCTGAGCACGAGAGACCCGATTGATGTCGGTTCTCATGTCCAGGTAGTCGTTTTGCATCTGCTGGACCCTATCAGACAGGGTCTGGATCGCCAAGGTGAGGGACTCCAATTCGGTGGGCTGGGCTGGCTGCTGAGTGGATGCGGTCCTGTACTGGCCCTGCTGGCCGTGCCGATACTGCTGCTGATGGGACGGTGCTGGCCCTTGCTGGTAGGTGCGCTGCTGCGGCTGGTACCCCTGTTCTGGCCTAGACTGGTATCGCGGGACTGTGACGGGCCTGGTCTCTTGGTAGACTGGGGTTGGGCGGTGTGCCTGATCCTTCCCCATCTCGATTTGCCGGAGTAGCAAGTCACGGCTATACCAGAGCCCGTTGATCTCGTAAACGGGCGGAGGCTCCTCGTATTCTGTTTCCACTGGTGGGGGTGCATGATGGTTCGGCTGGGTATAAGTCTGATCCCAGCTGCTCTGAGACCCCGGTGCCTGTTCCTGTACAAGATGGACTCGATGTACAGGTACATGTGGTGCAGAAGGGGTGGGTAGCTTAATCTTGGCTACCTTTTCAGAGAGTTCCTCCACCTTCTTGGGAAGGCTCGAAAGAGACTCCATCTCCGCGACTCTCTTGTGGATCTGCTCGACCATGGTAAGCTTGTCGGCAATCATCCCCATGCTGGGGATGAGGTCCTCAGTCAGATCTGCAACAGTCCTTTTAGTTGTCTCATTGGATAAGATCGAGGGAGACAACTGATAGGCCCTTGTGGCCTGTGACCTGCCGGTTTCTGCCATCTGCTCTAGGATTTTCCACACGGCGTGCTCGTTCTTGTTCAGATAGCTTCCTCCACAGGCGGCGCTGACTAACCCCTGCATCTCTGGGGTTAGACCGCAGAACAAGGTCTGGACTAAGATCTCCTTAGAAATGCCGTGGCATGGGCATTTCTGTACTAAGTCATTGAACCTGTCCTAAGCCTCATGGAACGGTTCGCAGGGTCCTTGGGCGAAGCTGGCAATCTTCGTTCGCATCTGATTGGTTCTACTGAGAGGGTAGAACTTCTTCAAGAAGAGGTCCTTGAACTGCATCCAGGTAGTACATACCACCCCTAAGTTTTTTAACCAATGTGCAGCCTTATCTCCTAAGGCAAACGGGGTGGCCTTCAGCCGGATATAATCTTGGCCAACATTGGGATGGCTAAGATTGTTGCATACTAATTCAAAGTCACGGAGGAAGGTGTAAGGCTCTTCATTGAGGTTTCCGTTAAACTTCGGCAGCAGGCTAAGGAAGTGGGCCTTCAGCTCGAATGCCTGGTCGGGAACTGCAGGTGCTAGCCAATTTTGGATTTCGTTCTCCGCCAGGTTGTAGGTATCGACCATTGGTCGGTCGATCCCTTCAGCTACTATTATCTGTCCCATCCGTGCCGTGAGATCAGCATTCTTCTGTTCGGCTTCAGCAAGGCGTCTAAGAATCTATCGCATCTGGTCCTCATCGGGCGGCATCCTTGGCGGCATTTCTCCCTCTAGTTCTGGGAATTGGAAAATAAGACCGGTGTTAGAGGGTGAATCAAGGAAGGGATTACCGAGGCAATGGTCTTCCTCGGTAATCTCAGAGGAGATAAAAGGGTTGGTTTGAGAGTAACCACCCTGAGCATGAGGGAACCAGGACTCAAGAGGGTCATGAGTCCTGGGTGGTCCAAGGTGCGCTCGGACCGAGAAAGACGAGTTACTCGGGGGACTCATAGAGAGATCAGTGAATAGTGCGTCAAGATCTCCCCAGTCACTCATCTTGGTGAAGCAAGAAGAAGATAGGATTTTACTCCTACCTGAAGCAAGCACAAGATCAATCCAAAACCCTGGATTCACACTCAACACAGTGAAGGACTCAAAGTTGAGTCCAATTTATCTTGTAGTTTTTAAGTGTGATATTCAAGCAAATCTAGCAAGGATTACGCGGCCTAGAGGGAAGTCGGCTCAGAGCCGGATGCGTCTTCCCTGTTTATCCTGTCGTCTAAGATACCACCGCTCCTTCCTTTCTTCGCTCCTATCCCAAGCCGATGGATTCAGTGACCACGCCCCTATCTACCTGCAAGCAGACGGAGGCTGACAAGGCCGGAACTTCACCCCGGGGGGTTACTGGCAGCTTGTCGCGAAGTACCGCAATTTCGCCCCTATCTACCTGAGACAGGCGGAGGCTACTTGGTACTAGTCAAAGAATCTGAAAATATCCGGCTCGTGATATTTGCTAGGATCAGTTAGAACGTGATATGGAAGACGGGGATTTGGGCTCTACCTTAGGGTGTTCACACACACTCAGGTACCCTCACTCAGCCTGAATACAAGGTCGGGGATTAGTCTCCCGCAAACAATTTTCAGTTTTTATTCTTTTTTTTTGGTCAATACTGTTAGCAGTCCCGATTTTAAGTTAAGTTATCACTTTAATTAGTCCACCACAAAGCACGCCTATCGGACAGTCCCAATTTCCTTTTTAATTTAATGTGAGAAAATCAGAGGGGGAAATCGAGAAAAGCCGATGCACGAAAAATCGATGATGGTATGCTGAGTAGAGAATACTTACAGTGATCCCTTCGCTTTTTTTTATGCAGGATGCAAGACAGAATTGAAAACTTTACTCTATATGCAAATGCAGGCGATAAAAGCCGCTCCTAGACAGACAGTTCTATTAGCGTGAAGAACGGTTTAATTTTGACTAAGTACCGCGGTCTAGGTGCGTCTTTTAAGTGTGTTGTGTGGTCCTATTGATTACGAGCACAAACAAGTCCTAGAGTGGCTCGAGGAGCCGCTAGTGCAAGCTAAATTACAATTCACCCACACAGCACACGGGACACAGTTTCCACTATCTTTACACGCGCGAGATCCCAAACGGGAACCGCTGGAAATGATGCAAAAGAAAAATAAAAAATATACAATGCCTCTCTGTCTCTCAACACAATTTAACTGCTAAGTCCTCGAAGCGTCGCCGACTCCTCGCGGTCCTCGCACAAAAATTAAATGGAGGTCAGAGAGTGACACAAAAAATAAAATAATGCAAAAATAAATGAGAGAAATAATTACAAGAAAAACCGGGGGTCAGACTACCCGGGGAATGAAAATCAAACACTCAAAAATGTGCTACAAATTAACCTAAGCCGTGCCTCCCCGGCAACGGCGCCATTTTGATAACGCTCCTGCACCCTATGTTAAGTCGGTCAAATTAATGTCCAAATTAATGTTAATAATTCGTTGCAGTCGGATACGAGATGTTGATCAAAAACCACTTATCGAACAATTTGAAGTTAATTTTAAGTGGCAATAATTTTTTTTTACTTGGTGTAAGTCCAAGGTCGATCTCAGGGAGGCAACTGTCTCCTTAGGTGAATTACAGCAATTTTTCAAGTGTTGATGTTCGAGGATCAATTTTTTTGGTCTTTTTAATTTTTATGCAGACATATGCAGACAAGGCGAGCCAATTTAACGTTTAATTTAATTGATGTATCAAATCAAGTCCAAAAATCATGAAATTGGCCAGATGGTTAATCAAGATGAAAATGACCTACACTAATTTTTTTGGAATTTTTCGACTCAAAATAAATTTTCTGTGAATTAAACAAACAGACTGAGTGATTTTCAGTTTTTAATTTTTAATAAATTTCAAATCACAATTTTTTCAAGAACTAAAATTATCCTAGGTGGCTCTAATGATAAGGGACCTAGGAAAATTAACAGGACTTAATTTTACTGTGAAATGAATTAACTAAAATTAATTTAAGAAAATCACTAAACTATTTATTTAGGCCTCGATATGCGTGCAAATGCTATGAAATTTTTATGGTGCGTTAAAAATGATGTCCTTAAGCTACTGTGAATTTTTGATAATTTTTGAAGGCACAGATAATTAATTAAAAATCAAGAGGCATCACTGGGCAAAATATGTCAACAATGCACCAATTAATTCATTAATAATTCAAACAAGCCTATAAAAATTCGACACGTGTACTAACAGACAGAGGACAAAATTTCCAACAACATGCAATTTTTAGAATCTCAAAATAATGAAAAATGCACTCTAGGGACACGTGCAAACACAGGGGTGTAAATGCAATACTGGAAATTAAAATTACAAAAAGCAAATATGCTGACAGGGACTAAAATGGAATTACCGATAATATGGTGGACTCTTGTGCAATTTCTCCACGGAACACGTGCTCCTCACGTGGGGTCTGCTTCACAGGGACCTCTTTGTAATTTCGGAAAGCTTCAGGGGCTTCTGCGCAATTAACCCAGGCCGCACGTGCTCCTCACGTGGGCGGCCTAGGTTCGGAGGTCGTCGGTGGCTCGGAGCGAGGCTTGGGCGCTCTGGAGGTCTGGAGTTAGGTTCGAGAGAGCCTCGGGTTGCCCGAGCCTAGGCTTGGAGGCCGAGGCTCGGACTCGTATACGTGGCGGCCTGAAGGCCCTCGGATCAAAATGGATCCAAGGGTTGTCGATGAAGACGCGTGGCAACTGGAGAGCCGTCAGATCTGAGGCGCGATTAACGGTCGAGGACGGGCGCGGTGATGGAACACGTGGCGGGACGAGGACCGTTCGATCAGTTGATCGAACGGTTGCTGCTGCTTCGTCTCGAACGGTCCTCCGCCACCTGCGGAGGAGAAGGCGGAGCTCCGGTGAGGCTGGCCTTGCTCCGCCTCGGTCGCTAGGCGTCGATGAAGAGCGTCGTCGGCTCCCGAGTACCTCGGAAGATGCAGGGGCGTACGGCGAAGCTTCCGGTGGCCTCAGGAGCTGTGACGAGGGGCTGAGGCGTCATGGTGATGAAGCTCGAAGGGAGCTCCGGTGAAGCTTCGGCCAATGAAGAAATGAGGACCTGCAAGGGGTTAGGTGTATAGCCGAGGCGTGCAAGTGTTCGTGGGGAAGTGTGGCGTGATCGGCGAGGCCTGACGTGGAGTGTGGTTGTCCGGCAAGCAAACTCCGGCCAAACGGCGGAGCTGTTCGTCGGAGTAGCGTGAAACGCGTCGATGAAGAGTGAAAATGGGTCAGCGAGGACGGGAGCTTCGACGCGAAGCTCGTGGAGGTGATTTGGAGGCGCGAGGGTGGCCAATGGCGATGAATAAAATCGGAGAAAAAGCAAGAAAATAAAGAAGAAGATCGGAGGCCGAATGGAGGGGGTTACCTGGGGAATGGGGCTCAGATTTGAGCTCCAGGTCTTCGCTCAAGGGATCGGTAGGGTCCCGAGCTCGGGCAGCTGCTCGAGGGAGGCTGCAGCACGGCGGTGGCGGCCGTGGATCTCACCGGAGTTGGATCCCTGTCTTCGCTCGACAACTCACCAAATTGCTGTCACCAATGGGTAGCTTGGAGCTCGAGGAACCTCCCTGGAGTGGCGGATGGGGGTGAACGGCGCCGGTGGTGGCGTATTTATAAGGCGAAGGAGGTGGGTTGGCTAGTGGATTGGCAAGGTTGGTGGTCGTCGTGGGGCGAGTATGGTGGAGGTGGTGGAGCTTGAGGGAGCTGGCGAGGGAGAGGGATGAGTGGGTGACGTCGTGGGGGGGGTCAGCGGCCGGAGGAGATGGCTGACGTGTGTCCAAAAAAGGAAAGGGGGCGCTCCTCCCGCAAGGCAAGGGACGTGGGGGAGAGGGGCGCCTGGAGGTAGGAGACGAGGTCTCCACCGTTGGATCTTGAGATCCAACGGTGGGGATCAAGGGGGATTTGGTCGGGTAGGATTAGATCTGGGGTACGTAGATGATGGGTTATGATGGCGCCACATGGCGCGTTGTGGCGACACGCGAGCGAGCGGTTTAGATGAGACGGTGGAGTTGATCAGAAGGTCGAGATTCGCTAGCAGAGGGGCGGCGTGGGCAGCGCTGGGCCGTTGGATATAGAGCGAGATCCAACGGCTGAAGGCGTGGGCGGATGAGGCGATGGGAGGCGGGCCGCGTGGCGCAACCAGAGGGCGCCACGTGGCCTGCTGTGAGTGGTTGGAGTAAGAGACACGTGTAGAGAGAAGAGGGAGCCGAATTTGGAAAAACTCAAAACATGAAAGTTGTAGATCTCGATGAGATCTACAAGTTTCATGTTGACCAAAGACGGAGATGAGGTCAAATATGATACATAAATACAAGGGTACATAAATATACATATGTAGTATACAAAGTGACCCAAAAACCCAAGTTTCTCATATGAGCTCCAAATTCCATGAAATTAGTCTCATTTTGAAGGTCTTTTAATGTGTAGTATTCTAAGAGTGAGTAGACCTAATTCGGGGTTTGTATGAGGGCTTTATGTGTTTTTAATGTACAAGGGTTCTCAGGCTTTTTTGGCTATTTTACAAGGGTGATTTTTGGCATTCTTCCCTATATTATTAAGATATATATATATATATATATATTATAGAGAAGAAGTTATTTTGGTGAAGAAGTATTTTACAAGGGATTTTTGGCTTCTTATTTAGATGCAAATGAGCTCCTAAACTACATGAGTTATGAATACATGCATGAATGCTATTTATGCAATATAAGGGGAAATATGCCTCTATTTTCTCGGGAACAAGGCTCTATTTTTGACTTTTGAAGTGATGAATCACAGATTCATCAGAAGACCACAAAAGTGTGGTCTTTTATCTTGTCGGTTTTAAAGTTAGGTGAGAATAACAAAACTGTACAAACACTTAGGAAGTTTTATGGGATTTTTTCACTACTCCTTAGTGTTTACGTAAATAATTTAAAACAAATACAATGAGGGGATTACTCGCACCAAGACGATGATTTTTCTTTTTGATTGATCTTAGGGTCAAGTAATTTTAACAGTTCTAATTTTATTTACTATCACTTTTTTTGTATTTTTTAATGAAAATGCATGTATCCTATCGGGGAATCAATTCCTTTTAACTCCTAGGTGATCAAAATCAGAGGAAGAGAGTCGGAAAAGCAATGCGAGGTAAAATCAATGATGCATGCTAAAGCGTAAATGCTCACCTTGCCTCAAGCTCTCTATATGCAAGGATGCCAAGTAGAATTAAAACCTAACTATATGCAAATACAAGCCGAGTAAATCGCCCTAAGTACATGAATTACTATTAACGTAAACCACAAAATGTCAACTTCGTAGAAATGAGATCAAGGTCCGGTCTTCGATGCCGATCGGTGCCCTCCACAACGAGTCCTGCAAGCATTGTATACAACCTCTCTCGGCACACGATCTCAAATCCAAATGATTGACAATTAAATTTGACTAAGTCCAATCGACTATAGGTGCATCAATTGTAATTAGGTGTTTGGCCTTAATCTATCGACAACCAATCATATACTAGGGCTTAATCACACAAAATAAGGAAAATAAAATCAGAAAGAAACATAAAAGAAAAGGCGATAAAAATGCGATAAAATCGATGAGACCTCCAAGGGAACAATCCCTTGGGCACTAGACCTCGTGAAGATGTAGAGTGTCATTAGAATCCTGTATATTACAAATTAAGTGTCCCTCTCTCACTTGAATTTTACAAATAAATAGCTAAAATAAATGCTTAAAAATTTGTCTTCAAAAACTCCTCCAAATCTCTTTTGGTGCTAGGTAAGAGAGTAGCCTCACGTAGGTGCGTAGGCTCTCCGAATAGAGTGCCTCCCTCGACCCGTGGTACCTCGCAACAAAGTCAACAATGAGAGAGGTGATTAGACAATTCAACAATGATATCAAATAAATAAGGAAATAAATAAACCAAAATATACATAAAGAAGACAAAGAAGTCACAATCAAATAAAGCCAATCTATGCGCAATTGCTCCCCGGCAACGGCGCCATTTGATGACACGGATCTTGTGAGGGTCTAAAGTAGTCTACACAAGGTGAGAACTACAGTGTCATTGAAGCGACCACTCACGAAACCCGGGTCAATCAACAACTAACCCACAATAATAATCAAGCAATGAAAATAATGTGTGGAGTTAAAATTTATTATAACTCTACAACAAGGATGTGTATAGGTGCAAGTATGTGTAGAGGTCGAACACAAGGATCAGAAAAGGATAGATTGGGTAATTAAATGCACAAAACTGGCTGTGTGTTTCTTTGTCTATTTTTTTATGTGGGTTTTTTATTTTTAATTTTTATTTACTTTTTTGTTTTATATTTATATATTTTGCTTTTGATTTTATTTTTTTATATTTTCTTTTTATATTTTTCAGGTTTTTATATTTTCTTTTTCCTTTTGAATATATAATATAGGATATATAGGAATATATATATATATATATGATAGTCGGACCTGACCACTCGGGTATAAGGTGCTAAATGGTCGTTGTGACCCAAGCGATCAGTATCGATCAATCAAGAAAAATAGACCACCAATATAAGATAAAATCACTCAAAACAAGCTAGCGGTCTTGCTATTAGTTTAACCTGGTATAGCGACCAGGGTCGAACACAAGGAGCACGAATTGGCCTCGCGGCCTACGAAGTAGTCAAAAAGAAAGGAAAAAGAAATAAAAAGGTATTTTTGGTGGTTTTTAAGTCTTTTTATATTTTTTTGGATTTTTAATGTATTAAGAAAATAAAAACAACAACCAAACAAGACAATTCAACTATTTATTAAATGCACTAAAAATCAACCAAAAATTCAAATAAAAATATTTTTGTATGTTTTATAATT